>JAACJT020000036.1:14453548-14482746 GCA_009936485.2 Gymnarchus niloticus
ACAACTTTTTTCCTCTTCCCCCCCCCCCCCCCAAAACGCAAAACACCCCCCCCCCCCCCCCCCCCCCCCCCCAATCACCATTCATGGGTCTTTGAGCTCTGATACACACACACACACTCACTCACTCACACACTTACTCACATGCATACACTCACTCTCTTACTCTGTCACCCCATTTTCAGTGTGTGTATCCAGCTGGCTTTACTGAGCTGGTTAAGTTACTCATACCATCCCCCTGCTCTCACACTTGTGTATAAAAGCAGAAAAGAAACAACCCTTATTACAGTCAGTAGCTAATCCAGTGCAAGTTTAAACAAAAATGAACCTAGACTTTGTTGTAAATGAACACTAATGTGACATGCACACGCTTCCTGCATTGAGAGGCAGTGGTGTTTCTCATTTTAATCTGTGTTACTAGTTATAATTTCTGCTCATGCTCAGTTCCCTCATTACACAGCAGGATTTTTGTAGACTTGCCATCAGGGATGTGTTTTGGCAGCAGAGGTGAGGTTTATGATAGCGTGGTTTAACCCCCGATGACCTGAAATGACCCTTGGGCACTATATGGGAGTAATGGGGTACCTTGTGACACACCCCCTAAAACAGCACCCTAGTCACCCTGACTTACAGTTGCTGCCTCACTTGATCAGCGGGCCCTTTCCCTACCGTCGGTCAGGCTGGCCCCTCGCCCGCCTGCCGTGTGAGCTGTGCTCTGGCCAGGTGTCTCTCGACTCTCACTTCCTGCCTTTAATGAGACCCATGCTGTGCACACTGCAGTCTGAGAGTGACTCAGGCTTCCTTGCACTTAATAACTCACTCAGGACCAGAAACACACTGGACTCTCTGTCCCCACCCTAAAATGTAGCTTTTTCACACGTCTGAAATACAGAGTCTAGTGGCATCTGGCCTGCTGTTGCGGTGAGTTTGAGCCCTTTCTTAAACCTCTGTGTCCTGCAGACTCAGATGACTGCCTGATGGATTGAAAATGCCACAGTGCAAGATTACTGTCTGGCCAGCTATTTTTGGGGTCAGTTATTTATGTGCAGTTCAGTGTTTTAGGCTGTGCTCATGTCCTCTGTGTTTATTGATGGAGCTTCATTTGGTGACTAAGGTGGCACTGCTGCCTCACGCTTCCAGGGTCGGGGGTTTGAATCTCACCTCTGCGTGTGCCGTTTGCAGGTGTCGACCAGGTTTACTCTAGGTACTCCTCCTGTCCAAAGACATGCAATTAGGTTAAATGGTTTTTCTAAAATTCCCGGTGTGAGTGCAGACTGCCATCCCATCTACGATGTGCCCTGTGCTGCCTGGGATATGCTCATGGCCCTCCCCCACTACTCAGATCAGGGCAAGTGGTTAGACGATAGACTTTAAGAAGAAGTCGCTCTTTTATGTTTAAGCATAATCTCATATCCAGATAAACAAGATATCATTGAAACGAGGTCTCAGAACCCTGAGAGGGCTCACAACTTCCTGTGGGAAATATTCAGGGACTAATAGTGCACTATAATCCAGCCTACGAAGCTCCTATCCTCTTTAGCTGTCCTGGCTCCAGTTGTTGTGGTGATACTGTGAGAGCTGTGCAGTGTGTTATACTCCCCACCTGACCCTGTAATAGAGGGATCAGTGTTGACCCCCCAGGGCTGTATGATTAGTGTTGTTATGGTCCTGATGATGGGCCAGCCCTGCAGAGTGCAGGCAATCCTCAAAGCCCCAATGCATCCTGTGCCATGTCTGCTCTCGTCTGAGATTCCAGGGGTGTCCTCTGGTGTCTTCCTGAAGCATGCCACCATTGTATGACCTTGACGTGCCCCACAGCATGGGTCACCTCAGAGGAAACTCGAGTAAAGGCTGTGGCACAGTGGCCTAGAAAGTACATTTGCAATGCAGAGTCACATGATTGATCTCATTGGTATAGTAACCGTTTCTCTGACTTGAGTAACACTCACGCCATCCAAATTTCATGGACTGAGGCACACTGTGGTGGAAAAACCAAACAGGAGCTCGGTCGATTGCGACACACACATGCTCGCTCATGCTAAGAGCATATTTGAGGCTCAGATTCACCTGAGGTGCTTCTTTGAACTTTGAGAAGAAACAGGAACAGCCAAGAAAACAAGGAAAGGGTACACAGAATTCTCACACAGATCTGAATTCATAGCCCTGGGAATGTGAGCTGAAAGCACTGCTGATCTACACAGTTCCACTCTTTAATAGATGACCTTCTGAACAAATAGGTAAACATGTCATCTGCATGGTTTTGGATAACTGTTGCTACAAACTATAAAATATCTGTTTTGGTAACCTGTTAACTACTTTAATTATAGCCAGGAATATGCTGATCTAATGCTAGGCTTTGACACAGGGCATTCCTGTTGACTAATGCCACTAATGGCTCAAGGTTTTTTTTTTGACTGCCACAGATACAAAAGACAAACATTGTTTTTCCATTAAAAGGGCTCCCCCTCCCATTTGCCTTTGCCACTGAGACGAAGAGCTTTTCATACTTTTTCAACACATTTCATTCCCTGGAGTGTCACAGGGCTTTGCTGTGAGTGGAGACACACAAAATTCAAAACATAATTGATGTGACAACAGCATTCTTTGAAGGGCAGGCAACACAAAAATGTCCTGATTTTTTTTTAAATTAACTTGGTACCTGCTGATAGAAAAAGAGTGAAAGATTGATTGAAGGACAGTGAAAAGGGAATGCAGCTTATTATATTTTTGTTAATTAATGCAGCACCAATTAATTAGTTTGAACATATGCCATATTAATATTTGTGATTTTTGTAACCCTACACAGACCTGTCAGCAGTTCTGTTTGGAGAGCGGTATTGACCTTGTGGCGTCTGCCCATTCTAGCCCCTTCCACAGGCTTGGTATGCCCCTTTCCCAAATGTCCAATGTTATAATCCCACCCAAGTAAATTACATTCCTGCCTGTCTTGCCCCACCCTTGACGTTCCTGAGTAACCACCCTTGTATCACATGACCCTGCTTAGCCCTTCTGATGGTCCTCCTCATGGGCTGACTGATGCCCAGGGAAGATGTCGTTGTGCTTAAGCAGCACCTGTTGGTTTTTGCTTGGAGCAAAATACCTTCCTTTGTCTTGATAGTCATATTCCTGCTTGTGTATTTAAATAAAATAAATAACTCGTGTAATGTGGAAATTGCAATGGCTGTTTTTTTCTTCATTCCTTTTGGTAAAATTTGAACAGAATTTTCCCCCCAACACACAATTACCTCACTATGATGAGCAGTAAATGAGGGCTTTTGTCTATTGTGCTAAGAAATGACAATACCCATTGTGCAACCAAATCAAATTACAGTGCCCGAAGGTTTGTTTGTTCTACCCTGTATAACTGCAGTGTTTGGTTTCTCAGCTGAGTTATTTACCTGATGGAGAAGTTCACAGACATGGGGCTTAATTTGCAAGAACCCACTAGGCTTGCCAGTCAACAGCAGGTGAGAGGCCTGGTGATCATGTTTAAATCAGTGGATGGATCCAGCGGAGAACCTCAAGGTGTTTGTGGTTCACTGGGCACCAGTCTCCTATTGGTTCTTGAAATGCGGTGTCATCAGTCGTTCAGTGCCAGCAACTCAGGTTGCTTTTCATTCGAGCGTCCATCTGAATACATTTGTCTAAAGGTAGAGAATGCTGGGCGTTATGAACAGATGGCTTTCCGCTGTTACCACAGTCCAAACACTCAGCCAAGGCTCTCTCATAAAAATTATATGTAACAAAGAAAGAACGTTTGTACAATAATCAGAGGGACCTCGTTCATTCTGTTTAATTTCCATAGTTTTCACATGTGTTTTGTGATAATTAAATAGGACGCTGTCAACATTTGCTTAATTGGTGTAAACCACCCAGGAGCAGATGGCATTTCTGCAGGAAGCTAGAGATGGGGTTTATCTCCCAAGTAGGTCCTTGTTACAAAGAATTTGCTTCTGTAAAGTGAGCAACAGGTCAGGAGGTCAAACAGAGAATTGTTCTGTTTCTTCAGTTAAATTAATGTAAATCTTTGAGTGATTTGAATACTCCCGTGTCCTCCTGCAGTCCAAAAACATGTAGTTAAAGCTGTAGTCTCTAAGTTGAACATAGTATATGAGTGTGTGTCCTACGATGGACCGCCCCCCCCTATAGGGTGGTTGGGGCTTTGCGCCCTTTGCTTCCTTGAATATACTGCAGACTGTTGTTACCCTGTACTGGTTGAAGATGGATAGATTTCAGTTAAAAGATACTGATGAAGTAGGCAGATGTAAGAGAAGTGCTCAAACATATATTCTGATATACAGCTGTTCATTCATTTCAGCTGCTCAACATGCTTATACTAATGTCATGGTATGTACAGAAACTGCTTTGGGCATTAAGTTCAAATCCAATCTTTAACGTATCACTTTGCCATTAAATTAGAGCGATGCTCAGGCTGACCTCTAAATGACTGTCATCGTTCTGGCACATTTAGCAGACCAAGCTGGTACATCATTTATGCTAAGCCAGGCAGAAACATGGTGGCCTGTGGAGGACAATGCATTTGTGCAAATTCTGCTACGGGTGTTTATAGACTTATGGGGTCCCAGGAGAGGTGAAATATCCAGGTGTCTTTTTGCTAGTTTAGCACATCATTGGATAATAATGCTGTCAATTACAAGTGGTCGAGTTTGCATGTATAGCTGTGCCCACCCCTTTCTACACAAATATTGAGTCAGTAAACTGATGTCTGTGAAGTTTGTTGCAGTCAATGAACATGTCCAGTTTGTTTTTGAACTTAGTTCACTCATTGAGCTGTGCACAACTAACTGTTCAGACCTGCACAACAGGACTGACTGATTAGATCCCAGCCTTTAATTATAAAGTTTACATCCGTGCATACATTGAGGAAAATAATGGGTAAAATGGGGCTATGGCTTTCTGTTGTGTAAGAAAATGTGTATTATTCTTCAGTCGAGATTTTGCTGACTAAAAATGGTTTCTTGGGCACCCTGAGTAAAGACTCAGCTATCTTCTGACCTAGTGGTCCATCATCCCTGCACTACAGAAATGATATCACCATTTCTCACCAGTGTTGGCTCTTTATATATATCTCTGGAGCTTCAGGTCCAGAGCTTTTCAAGTGATTCTGGAATGTTCTCTTCCTAAGAAGATTGGGTTAATATGCTTCTGGAGGACTGTGTTGGCACTTGGTTTGTGTGAGAACTCTGTTACTTCTGATGAACGGAATGTATATTTGTATGATCTTGCCAGAGTTAGAAGCAACACTCTTATAGATTGAGAGGCCTCATAATGATTATTATCAAATTAGATGGATTTGTGGGTTCTAGAACATGGTGAGGTTTAATTCCAGCTGTTAGGTGTCTTCTCTCTCTCTCTCTGACAGCTGCAAACGAGAAGACAGACCCCTCTAAGAATGGCGTCTTAGATGGAAAGAAGGTCCTTCCTAAAACACCCACCACAGTCCAGCCACGAAAGGAGGCTCCGAAGGCGACTGGCTGCTCCCCGACCACCACCCCAGCCCTGCTAACCGCCGCCCTCTTCCTATCAGGGCTTCAGTGGCAGCTGCAGTGAGTGTGAGTCTAGGGCTGCCTCTTTCTCATGCGACCTCTTCCTAACGTGTTCACAGACCTGGATCTGACAGCACACAGAGAGAGGAGGAGCGGGGGCACTCGGAGAGGGGCTAGGAGGGCGCAGGGTTGGGGACTTGTGGCCCCTCCTGTGATTGGACACAAGCTGAGGCACAAGGTGCGAGGCCTGCTGCTTCTTCTGCAATGCCCTTGGTGTTATTTGCTCTTAAGCTGCTGTACAGTAATTCCTTATTGCATGGTACATTTTTTTTTAAATATACTTCCAAGGTACACACATATTCAAAGACAGTAACCAGCATTCCGCCGAGCGGGTCGGTGCCCCGGAAGTTCACACTTAGTGTTTCTCAGCAACTCTTACTAATAACTTGTTCCAGCCAATGAGAGCAGGTTGTTTTTGAAAGCACAAAGTCCAAAACTTAATTAAAAAAGAAACAAAGCATTTTCCCATACCTACTTACCCCCACCCTGGCTTGGAAAGCTATTCCTGTTAAATCTTTAATCTTGGCGCCACTCTGCTTGAAGCCAGGAGGTGATCAAAAAGTTGAGCTCGGTTTCATGGGGAAAAGGAAAGATGAACTTCCTTGCATTGCTGTCAAAGTCCAAGCGCACAACTGCATCCCACAGATCACCCTGTGATGCCGATGTCAAGCCGCTATGCACTACCTGCCGTGTGGCTCTTTTTTCATTTTTCACAGAATTTGATGTTTATTAATTACAGCTAACCGGTGTTGTAGCATGTGAAGCTAAAATGAGATGCAAGGATCCTACTTGATTTTAATTACCATTTGGTACCTGACGGTCAGTTTTTTTTTTTTACCCATATGATAGGTGCACAGTAACAGCACCCAGCAGCACAGTGCCATAGTTGCGTTTGCTTCAGGCCCATCTTAGCAGGCTTCAATGTAACTCACCCTGGGAGGTGCTGTGGAGCCAGCCAGTGAGATATCAAAGATTAATCATGAATTGTGTTTCATTGTGTAGTCCAATAGGCAGAGAGTTTACTGGGTTTTAGCTTGAGGATGAAATATTGTCATGCCTTTCCTATGCAGAAATTTATGTGTTTGAGTTTTTTTTTTTTTTTTTTCCTCTGTAAATTGCACAGAAGCAGCTTACTGATGCAATTGCTGTGTTGTTCATTTTTTTTTTCTTAAGGATGGAGGTTATGGGGGGAGCAGGGAAGTGGCCGCACAATGACATCACTTCCTGTTTCTCTAGCCTGGAACTGCTCAAATGTGGTTCAGCTAGATGTGGTACAGCCATTTAAACTCTACCTATAAGCAATCATTAAAGCTGTACCATCAGTAAATCTACGAGTGCATAACTATGTCAGTAAACCAGCCACCTAAAAGTCTAATTGTTAAATTGGATTTTAACTGGTATTTTATCCTTAACTAATATATGGCTGCAAAGGCGTAAATTCCTGTCTGCATGAAAATTGTTAGCACCTGATCGCTTTGTGGATCTAATACATTTGTCATACTTTGCATTTATAACAGCATAACACAACTATTATTAGTAGTGATTTTGAATTGTGTTTTTACTTATTTTTGTTTGACAGTAATGGTGAACGTTTTTACCAGCTGTACTTAACCAAGAGTGCCACGCTCTGATCTTGTTTTGTACATGTTTATGGGGTATTGTACAGCAACTAAATCTTACCTGAAACTTGCAGAAAACTACAGTTGGGCTTATGTCGTCTAATATACATATTTTTATATTTGGGAATAAGTGTCCGCCTTTGCATGTGCAATGCATTTTGGTTGTATGGCCTGTGAAACACTTGAATGCAGGAAATGTGTGAATGTCTGGTTTGACCAGTGGGGGTGTTGTACACAGAGAAGTGCCCGCGTGTCTTTGGGTGAAGGTAAACTGCGAATATGCTCAGGTGGGAAGTGTATGTAACCCCCGCTAGGAAAGACATGCTAAAAGAAATGCCTCTACCCGATCCTTCGACACACATTTGATGTTTCTGTAGCAAACACATACATCTACACATACAGGTATTCTTTTTGGTTGTAGTAGAAAATGTTTATGATGTGCAGAGAAAAAACACTATGCTTTACACTGTTTACAGAAACATCTTAACCTCTCTGGAGTGACTCGGAAGCATTTATCTTGAGAAGATATGTTTCCTCCCAGGGTGGCTTCACTTAGAAACCAACCTGTTAAATGGTTCGGACCTTAACAGATGCCAAGGCTCTTCATTTTGATTGGTTGACAGGTCTGTAGCCAGTCTCAAAGCTCTTTCTCTATGCAGCACCAGTAAACTATGCAAATCTACCTTATATGTTTTTTCAAGATTAAACTATCAAATTTGTGTGAAACAAGCTTTTTATGGATTGTTAGTGACATTCAGACTTTTTTTATTTACTCAGATGAATGAGTGGAAGCTCAAGGCTTGAGAGCTAAGGCCAAATTACATATCAGCAGAGGGTGGAACTGACATAGAAACAGCTCTGTTACCTGGTGTGGGGAGAAGGGTTATACCTGGAACTGATGGAGGAGGGCGAATGTTTGAAAAGGTGGGGCTATCAGTATTTGGACTTAACAGACAGGAATAAAGCCATTTGGGATGAGGAGGAGCTACTGGAGCGCTGTGGCTAACCTGCTACTATGGTTATTCGCAGAAGATTCATGGTGTCTCTATTGTAATGTATCATCAGGATGACTTGCTCTTTATTGTTGGTATGTTGAATGTAGGGGGTACTGATTAGGTGGGGACAGCCGTGTTGTAACATCTGGTGTATCAGATCTGCCACTGTTCTCTCTGCTCAGTATATGAAACATTTATTTATACTGACATTTCAATAAAAGTACGAAGGCCCAGCGGGTCACTTAGGGCAATTGTTGTCTGTTTTTCTTTTTAATAAAACTTTGAAATTTTCTGATCTATCCATGTGATTCCTGCCTGTTATGGTACCCTTAGGCCTTGCAAACTGTTGAATGAGAATTGATTAATATAATGTAGTGGTGTAAATTTCATTGATTTCTATTTCATTGATCAATTTCATTTATTGTAATTTCCTAAGAAAGGCAAAGTCTAAAAATTGCTGACATCTTCCACCAAGCAGGTCCCAGGCCTCTCAGAAGGCCTGTCTACTAAAAATTATGATAGACACTTAAAATTGTGCATGAAACAGTTATCAGAGGTATTGTTCATAAGGTAAGGTAGCACAGTAGCTCGGTAAGTAGCACTGTCACGGCATGCTTCTGGGGTTGGGGGTTCGAATTGGGTTCAACTCTGTGTTTGTGGTTGCTTGTTTCTCCACATTAGTTATTTTTTTTCCCCCCACAGTCAAAAGAGCAGTTGGGCTAACTGTGACAGGTTGTGACAGGTTCCAGATGTGACCCTGACTGGGAAGATGGACAAGTGTTGTCTTTATGGTACCCCATGACTTTATGTACAGTATATTATTCAGTCTTTTTTTAATGACTGACCACACCATGATGAGCGATTATTCCAACATCCATCCATATTCCAAAATGCAGGGTCACCGAAACCCAGAAGCTCCAGGCACCAACACGTCCTGTCCATCTCAGAGCACACACACTGACATACATATGTGTCATTAGACACAAATTCACCTGACTGGAAGAGGACATCTGAGAAATAAGAGAAAACCCACACAAACATTGGGTCAGATCCAAATTCTGCACGTGGTACCAGTGTGGGAAATGAATCCACAACCCAGGAAGCACTGATAGAGAATCTATGGATCAGATCGCTCTGCCCAGATACCCTGTTCAGCTCATGAGTGTTCAGCCTTGCACAGAGTGCACCTTCAGATTGTATTTGTTCAGGACACCTAACCCTGGTTTTGTACCCATAAATCTGTCTGCTCATGCATAGATCTGAACCCCTTTTTGCTGGCCAGCTGCTCTTCTGTAAATCATTCCCGATGACTGCATTCTGGCCTGATCCCGCCCGGAGACACCGTGTGTAGGAGTCAAGCAGCAAATATCTCAAAATCTGCTCAAGATGTCAGCCTGCTGTATAATGATATTGACTGCCTTGCTGTGTTGTTCATTACATGTTCTGCAATAGCAGAGTACAGAGTACGTGGGCAGTAACTTGTACTGTAACAAAACATAAATTTGCATTAATGAAAAGGCACCAATTCAGACATCAATAAACATGATTTTTTTAAGTGTGTTATTAATGTTTAGAAGAAAAAGGCACTCTGGACAGCAAGTTGTTTTTCTGCTGAAAAGAGAGCCTTTTACTATTGATATCAGAGATGACTGTGGTATTTTTAAAAGGAATCAAGTCACATTTCGGGGTGTTTCTAGAATGTTTTACTAGACTTGTTTTACTGTCATGCCATCAGTAAATCAATGTAGAAAATGTGCTTTGGTAAGGACAGCTAATGGACCCACATGACACAGGAGTTAAAAGCATATGATAGAATTTTATCCAAAGCTTCATTTTAACAGCAGAGAAACAGACCAAACAGTTTAAAAGATCTATCCCTAAAAAACACTCTGAGGGTCTGTTTTATACCATTCACACCTCCTAAATGGTCACAGGTGAATGGTAATTAATTATTAGCCATTTAACAGTGAACTGCCCACACGCCAGCATTTTACTGTCCAGAATTAAGCCTATAAATAACAGGCCTAGTAGTTAAAGTGGAAAAATCTGCTGTGCTGGCAGGCCAGTCTAGTCTCAGAATATCCCAGGACTTGGCTTATATCCACGGGCTTCTGGACTAAATCACCTTCACCATCGTCATGGGATTAACTCCCCTGAAAGGCATTGGAACTGAGCACAGCCCAAACGAAACGTGACAAAAGACTCCCTGCTTCAGCTTGTGCCCTATGTGGCTTTGCTTACCCATGATGAGGCGCATGTGACTGCCAGAATCCTGGCCAACAAGGCCAGACCTTCAGGTGATGGAGCTAGCTTGGCCAGGAAACACACCGGGCCAGCAGGAGCAAGGATGAGGCTAACAAGGTGAGATGTAGGCCGGCAGCATGACACTGTTCTTTACCCTTCTATAAAATAGGACACATCACCAATCCAAATACACTGGCTACTCCACAGAATGCCTCTAATTCTCAAACTATTGCATCTGCCTGAGGCATAACTTGACAAATTTAAAAACCAGTCATCTGACTGGTAAACAAATTGCAGATGTCCAAATTCAAGACCAATAATGATTATTTGAGATCTTTCTTTGATCTTCACACTGACACGTTGAAACGCTAATATTGAAAATCACTTCAATGCTATAGGGGACGTGAAAATAGCCGATTATCACCTTGTGACCTAAGCATTTGTAAATGGTATCAACTTCTCAAAAATACAATTAAGAATCAATACACTCATTAAAACCACTTCTGTAGTCGTGGAAAACGAAAACATTTTACTGCATGGTCAAAAGAATCATACTTTTACTCATTATTTAGCATGTTCATGGCAATGTTATGAATTGACCTTGAATAGGGTGGGAATTCCAAAAGCCTTGTAATGTCACATTAAAATATCCAGAAAGCATTTGGACATGACAAACTGACCCCAACTTCCCCCCTTAAAGTTTTATTAGCCACATTCACTGCAGATCTTAGGCATGCATTTCTGTTAGAAGTTACTTAATATGTCATTCATTATATTAACAATAATAGCTTTCTCAGAAGACTAACATTTCTTAGATACCTATTGTAAAATTTCTCAAATATCTGTTACAAAAAATTGATTTCTCAGGGACAATGATCAAATCATTGGGACACTAGGATTTAGGGACAGGAAAGGGGGATTTTATCACAGCTCTTAAAGTTAACAGACTTGGAGAGGAGAGCAGTTAAAAGTGCAATATTTCTTTAAGCAATGGACTGACATAGAAAGCAAGAAATCAACCACACCATGATCTCTCTCATAAGCTTTTGCTACATCACTTGATCATCACTACACCCCCACTAATCTGCTCCCTACCCTGAGAAAGCATGCATGATATCACTAACAGTGAATAAGCGACTGCAGGTCAGCTCAGCTTGTTCTCCCATTTCACCCTGCTCCCATCTCACTCAATGGAAAATGTATTCTAACTAACTCCAGCAGTGCATGTAGAAAAGCTGGCCACACTATCTGTCCGGTCATTAAAACAGTGTTCTGTGAGCAACATAAACATGGCTGCCACAATTGGCAGTCTGAATCATCCTACATTATAATGTCTGTAAATCCTAGTAGAGGTTGAACTTATTCCCTGTGTTATTAAATGAAAACAGTCTATGACCTTTCTGGCCTGACAGGTGAAATAGACAGGGAAGGAGTGGGCTCTCCACTTACTGTGGGCCTCTGACAGTCTAGCCAGAAGATCAGTATGACTCTCTCATCTGCGTGCCAGGTGATGACTGCTGCCATTGACAAGTTACAGTCCACTCTGGGGCACCAATGGAGTTCTCAAAATGGGGAGGACTGACTGACTGACTCATTCAATAAGCAAAGAGCTGTGTGGGGTCTTGTAGGAAGGTGAATGTTATTGCTTCAAACAGCAGTTCTCTTAGGGGAAAGCAGAGCACTCTGAATCCCTCTCTATATGTGAATAAGAATTCTCTGTCAGCCTGTTGGGTTAATATCAAGGGTATAGAGAATGAATGCAAATACAAAGTTTATTATTTCTTGTTCATAATGACAAGAACTCCCAAGATGGAAAAAGCTCGAGTTATTGTGTTAAATTACTTAGAGGTTGTGTGGGGTTTGGTATGGTTTCTGTCTTCCAGAGAAGAGTCTGGTAATCGAGGTCAATTCGCTTGCTTTTGTCACTAACTGAATTTTTTAAAGACCCACGGTGAAGCCATTAATCATGCATGCTGCTTTCTGCACTTCATGGCAAATGTTCTTATATTTTCAGACATTCTTCATCTGGAAAAGAGGCAATAAAATGTTGCAGAGGAGAGCTTAACTTCTGTTAAGAAGTAAAATATCTTTAGCAATAAAAGAATTTTAAGAACTGGATTTTTTTTTTTTTTTGATTTTGTTATAAGGAACTTTGTGTGGTTGCAGCTTGGTCGAGAAGGTGCATGACATGTGCATATGACTGAAAATCGATGACCTCGAAGTCAGCAGCTGTGCACAAAGTACTGAATGACCTTTGAAAGGACCAATTAATGTAAGGACTTGTCAAAGAATGAGTCATGGCCATTGTCTCAGAGAGGTTAGTAGGTCAGAAAAGAAGACTCTGTGGCATTGTATAAAAATCTGAGTGTCATGCCCTGCTTCCCTGCTCTTTCTGTGTTTCCCCAGTGTGCCCTAATGGGGCACACCTGTTCTGCGTTTTCCCCTCGTTATTAGCCTTTAAGAGTGCTTCCCAGTCCTGTTTTCCCCCAGTCCAGTCATTGACATCATCCCTGCCCAGTCCCGCTGGGGTCCTGCCCATCTCTGCATTGGTCCAGCTGGGGTCCTGCCTCTCGGATTGTCCCTTGGTGATCCCCTGTCTTTTCCTTTTGGACCTTACCCGTTTGTATAATAAACCTTTGTGTCACTCCTCAACCCGCCTTGAAATCCTTCCAAGCACACACCTGATACGATGTAGATATCAATATACATGATAAATTTTTGAAGACCAGATGCAGTACATGAGTTTGCGTTAACCGTGTGACCATGTGCTGGATAAACAGCTGGAAGATGGATGAAGAGTTAAATTGGAAAGTAATCTGGGGAAGAGAATTCAGACTCCATCCTAGTTGTAGAGGAAGTAAATGGTCTAAGGGGAAACTGGTGTCGTTGATCTCTAAACGTAATGCTTCTTGGCTTTAAACAGTGCAGGTACCGCGATCAACAGAAACGTAATCTTATTCGTTTTGCAGTTTTAAAGTTTATTTTGTACTGTGAGTCATGTTCTGGTGTAGACATGTTGAAAACTGCAGGCGCTCCAAGTGCCACTGTTTCTTTCTCAGACGTGGTCCCCTGTGGTATGCAGCGGGGTTAGCTATGTGTCACTCACACCTTTCCAAACATGGGATGACACGAATCTACAGCTTTCTCTGAAGGGATGTTTTGTCATAAAGGAATCAAAAAGCAACCTAGACAGCCAGGAGTGAAAGTGAGGTCATAGAAAAAAGAGGGAGGTTTGACTTTTGCCAGCAGGAAGTATAGGCATGCAGGTAAAAAATAACTATGAAGGAAAACCAACCAATTAGAGGGAACTTCAGAGTGCAGCATGAAATCCTATTGGGTGGGATGCAGTGTTGGGGTGCAATTTGTGATTTTTTTTTTGTATGGCTTATCTGCCTAGTATAGCAACTGAGCCAAACTTTTAGCTGTCATGCTGGGACAGATGCTACAGGAGGGACTTGTTTGTGTATTTTTGGAAACAGAAGCACTAGAGGGATGGGAACAGCTGGATACTGGGCTGCACACAGTATGTGTGGATAAAGACCAGGTTGGGTATGAAAGGTCTGCTCCTTGTTGGAGGCAGGATCCATTCCTTACCGTCTGTTTGCCACTCTTTCTCTCCCTCTAATTCTGTTTCCCTCTTCATGTTTCTTTTTGCGACTCTTAGCTTCCCTTGCTGGCAATGAAAATGGTAGATTATGTGATTGTTTAAATATGTATAAGATAAAAGTCTCATTGGCTGGACACGAGGAATGTGCTTAGATTGGTAATTACCTTTGAGACTGGGTGCCAAGGCACAGGATGGTTAGGCAATGGAATGGGAATGGTAATTGGAATGGTAATTACCTGAGAAAGCAAGAGCCAAGGACGAAGCAGGATTGAATGGTGGACAAAACTCTATTCAGCACTAAGAGCATTTTTCTCTCTGACAAAGGTTTCCCATCAGACAGCAGACCAATGCATGCTGGGTATGGAACACGCTGATGGGTGGAGCCCATATTGCTCGTGTTTGAATAGGGGGAATCCAGCCAGAACAGGCCTGTGATGAAGGGCTACTGTGTCCACACAGAGGCCCCTGGCTGTTGTGAGGATGCCTACATTTTCAGGGCAATGATGTGGTTTTAGATCTCCTTCCATTGAAATCAAGCCATTCTGTCCAGGTCAGTGATACTAGGTGCCAAATAATTCATCATGTTGATTGCTTTGTGGGGAAGTTGAAGACATATGTAAAGCCTTAATGTCAGCTTGCAGCAGCTTGATCAGCCTGTAGCCTTGGCTGTGAAACTTGGTAGTATCTAAGATTTAAATGGCAGATCTCCACAAAGAGTAGCCTGTGGCTAAGAATGGGGTCCATATTTACTGCAGACTTTCCAAAGGCTGGCTGGTGTCTTATCATGTTATTGTAATAAAAACAAATGGCCTTCAGTATTTCAAGGTTTTAGAGACCATCTCTGGCAAATTGAAGTTCATGACCTATATAAGTGTTGACAGAAGTTCACTTCAGAAAATGGGAAGACATATTTTTCTTGTTCACCCTTAGCAACGGTTAAGAAGCACTTTGTGTGCATTTCAGTGTACCACTGTGCGAGTGGAGTGTCAGTTTTTAAAACAATATACTGTAAATGTATAGAAAACGTGAATGCCTGTCAACTTGCAATGGAGAAAAGCATGGATGGGCTGAAGGTATCAGCAATTTAGCACTTACCTGACTGCAAAGTAGGAAGTTAGAAGGCTCTTTCTTCTGCAGGGTGTCACACAAGCTGCATAAAGCCTTCACCTCCAGTAGGTTATTCAGGCTGCATAGCCTTCCATCCATGCCTGAGGAACCACAAAAGACGGTAATGCCCAGACAAGTCAGAGCTCATTTATTCTTTCATCTCAGGAAGAAATACACATCCGTCATCGTGGGAGATGAAGAGTTGCTGGCCTGTGCTGTGCTCTATTTGTCTTCTGAGACAAACAGATCAAACGATAATACCTTGAATGAATCCTAAAAACATGCACACATACAAACACATGGACACCGCTGAACGTTTCCAGGCTCCGCTGTAAACACGCCTGGCTGAGGGAGACTAAATAAGACGTGTTCTGTCAGGGTCCCACGGAGGGGTGCCATTGCATATGGTGGGTTTCTGGGTAACTGCGTTGCACCCAGCCGTGCCAGCTTGCTGGGGACACTGCCAAGCTCCCTCCATTTGATTGTGCAAATTTACCTTAACTTTAATTGTCTTCAGAGAGACTGGATCCTGTGTAGGAGCCCTCGAGGAGCATAACGCTTTGCCTATGTGTCTGAAAGTGAGGTGGAAGGCTAGAAGTGTGCTTTGGTGTGTGTGAGAGAGACGTTGTCAGACAAGGGCACTTGTGGGCATGCATGCGTAGATATGCATGAAAATCTTTCCATTAACGAAAATGAAAAGTGAAGTTTGGTGAATGAAACAAAATTTTAAAACCAACTGAATGGTTTTCTCCTTTTATTGCTCATAAAAATTTTGAATAAAATGCCATTGTACATTATGATGACAGGTGGCAAAGCCAGATCTAAGACATGAAGAAGTACTTTGTCGGATTGAAAACTGTCAGTTTGTTTTTATAATCTGCCATGAAGCTAATATATAATTACATACATAAAAAACTAAATGAAAGGGACTTAAAAACTAAAATGACAATACAAATGACCAGACCTGTCAAAACTAAACTGAAACTAAATTGAAATTAAGAGTAGAAACTTTATGTTTTAAATAGAAAAGAAATAAAATCTAGATAAACACAACCATTATCCAACCACTTAGCCAGGAGGCAGGGGAAAACCCCAGAGGGGTACAGTCCATCACATAACATCAGCGCACACGCCCTGGGCAATTTAAGGTTACGAGTGTAGCTAGCCACATGCTTTTAGAAAGCAGAAGGAAACTAGAGTACCTGCAGAAAACCTGTAAAATGCAGGCATGACATACAGACGGCAGCCCCACATGGAGTGCTCAGGCATCGGAGCTAGTCCCTAAGGGACTGCCCACACTGAATGTCTGCAAGGGATATGAAAATGACCTTCATATATAGTACTGGATTGATGAATATGAATATCTGTATTTGCCTCTATTGTATATGTACAGTATATATGAAAACACAGAATATGTTTGCGTTTAATTGAAAGGAGAAGGAAGAGATGAGGCTGGCTGAGTTGAGAAAACCTCATGAAGAAGTCTCAGAATGAGCAGAAAATGATCCCTGAGGAAATGCTAGCCTGGGCTCTGAGATGGCCACGCATTCCCTGTTAGTCTGTGCTGATGGACAGTCACAGCTCTGTGCATCTCATATTTATGAGCATCTTCGTGGAAGGGAAGGCACATGCATGTGTGGGGTCACACGTGTTCCACAGACACGTGTGTGTTCCATACGACCTATGACTTCACGACTTAATCTCGCGATCTACTGCACTTCCCCTTGGTAATGATTAGAAAGGCACTTCTTTGATGCTCGCATACATTAAAACTTCAAACAGGCCGGTTTGAAGACAGTGTGGAGGTGCTGTGGCTTTGCTGTCTGGCACAATATGATATACCAGCAGTTATGCCGACACAAAAAAGCTCTGACACCCAATTCCTTTGCTGTATAATGGAACTTGATATTACTATTTAAGCATTCATTTACTGTTGAAGTAAGGAGAGAAACGAGAGGATATAAAATGAGTATGCCTACAGAAAGTGTGGGTGCTGTGTAAAAGCCTTGTCCCTTGTCTTGACCTTAATAATGAGTTTCTAAAGCATCAAACATCTCTGTCCAGCACGAAAGCCATCTGTGTTCCTGTGCTGTGGTCTATGCTGTTCTTGGTCAAGCAGACAGCTGACCCTGAGAATGAATATACAGAGAAGCGATGAAATAGGAATCCAGCCAACTTTAACCACCTCAGTCTCAGTAAAGATTGTGGAGCCAAACAATAAATTATACTTTTTCTATTTATGTTAAGGTTTGAAAGTCAGTAGCACATACCTGAACTGGGCATTGAATCCTCAACAAAATATCATTTTAAGTAAAATTGATATGAATATACATAGTTATTAAAAATAATGTATGTAATACAGTATTTTGTCTACTACTTTGACAATTCCTTCACTTCATAGTAAAACAGGAAGGTGTAAAAAGGGAAGTAAAAAAATCCATTCACTTTCTTTTATTTCAATTTGTTGTTAAACTTAGGCAACACAAATATATCATTGTCAGGCCAGTAAAGCAAACTGATTCAATGGTAATTGAAAGCCTGGAGGTATCTAAATAAACACATCAGAGGAATGAAATGCAGCTCTCAAAACAGATGAAGTTCACAGGCCCAGAAACAGGCAGTCAGTTATGTTAACTAAAAGGGAGATGTCAACATTTACTTCACGGAGAAATGAGTCATGCTAGGCTATGTGCAACCAAAACACAAGTTTTGGTGAAACACATTTATTCACAAAGAGAAGATGTGCATTTTTATTTTGTTTGCTTATCCAAAGCACTTGTCCAAGTCAGTTTATGTCATCATTCACTTTTGGCTGCTTCCATCCGGGGTCGCCACAGCAGACCAACAGTCTCCATGTCCTCCTGTCCTCCGTATCCCACTCTGTCACACCAACCACCTGCATGTCCTCTCTCGCCACATCCATAAACCTCCTCTTTGACCTTCCTCTTTTCCTCTTGTCTGGCAGCTCCATTCTCAGCATCATTCTCCCAATATACCCAGCATCTCTCCTCTGCACATGTCCAAACCAATGCAATCTCGCCTCTCTGGTTTTATCTCCAAACTGTCCACTGACCCTCTAATATACTCATTCCTAATCCTGTCCATCCTTGTCACACTCAATGCAGATCTTAACATCAGTCCAAGTCAGTTTATGTGATTCTGGTGAAGTGTATCCCATAGTAACAGTGGTGGAGTGAGGTAGTGGTGTTGCTAACAGCTGAGACTGGCTCATATAAGCCAGTGCACCTTGTTACACTGTCGGGCCCCAGTAGGCCATCTCACAGATACATACACCACAGCCCATGGTAACTCACAAATGCAGAAAAGGAACTGGAGGTTTAAGTCATCTGTGTATAACACCCACTTTTGTTAAAGTATATCTTAAAGAGGAGTGATGTTTTTTCAAAGGCTGCTGAGGGATACTTTTCATCCATTCCTCAAATGTCTTAGTTTTTCTCAGTTGCTTTCGAACATTTCTTGAATCATCCTTAACATTTGCAAAACAGTGAGTGCATTTCTCGAAACAATTCGTACAAACAGCGCCAAATAATGGATTACATGCAAAAATCCGTAAATTGCTCAAAATCTTCAGTCTCTCTCTATCATATTTATGTCAAGGAACATGTCTGAACCATCAGAATGACAAGTCCTTGTGTCATTGTTTATGAACAAGATAGTCAAAATGCTAAGCCATGTTGTCAATATAACAGTGTACTGTGTAAGTATTTTCAGATGTAAATTATGGTTAATGTTTTGATAATGGTGTGTATGCATACGTGTGTGTGTGTGTGTTACAGTATATGTACAGTATGTATCTGTATAAGGTATGTTTACTTTATAATGTGAAATGCAAGTGGAATACTGTAATATGAATATTATAATACTGTAATAATTACAGTAAACATACAGTATTACAGTACAGTGCACATTGTTGGATTACATACCTGTTGTCCCTACAAAACGTTTGAGTCATTGAGGACACGGTTGTTCTCCCAACATTCGGCTGCGCCCTTCGACCAGCCTCGCACATTGTAAGGCCATGATTGAGAACATGCTCCAAATTGTGGCTTTTAAAGTTTTTCTTGATCATTTTGATGCAGTTCTCACATCAGGAACATCATTCTCCTATCTCTTAATGCAGTTCTCAAATCAGTAACGCATTTCCCTACCCACATTAGCATTTCTCATTGTCTTTGAACACACTGCAATTGTTTCTACACATACTTGACTACTAACGATGTTTTGTCATTGTGCTGATGCATTTCTCATCCGATTCTGACAACCCATCAAAACAGTTTGTACTTTTGTCAGTCAGAACTGCAGATCTCTGACTCACCTTAATACTGTCCAGCAATGCATTAGTTTTCAATCAAATCACTTTAAACTTTTTTCAGATATGTATGAAAGAGCAAGACCAATTACCCACTGTTAGTGTTAGTAGTAATTGCCCTTCAACTGAAAGCAAATAGAAACATATGTTCTCAGAAGAGGTTTAGTTGAAACAAATAGAAACTGTATCATATACAACATCACGTTTCTGCACTTTACTGTAAATAGTAAAATCTGCGACCTCTGTATAACAACTGATACATTTATGACCTTTTTGTATTGTCAAAAGAGTACCACTGCCTCATTCTGGAGGGAGAGGGCTACTTTTGAGACACGAGCAGTAGATGGCAATTGTGGACATGGTGAGAGAAAACAATGCCATTAGGCTAAAAAAGATCCAGCGAGCTGTTGTGGAGAACAATTTTTCAAAACATTGCTTCCGTGAGTCTCTCCACCTTACACAGGGTCCTGAAAAGACATGCTGTTTCTACAAAACAGCTGTACAAGGTTACATTTGAGAGGAACCGTGAGAGAGTAAAAGAGCTTAGACACCTGTATGTACTGGTAAGGATATAGAGGTGTTTTCTCTTTTTTCTAAGCTACACTATTTCAGATGTTTCTAATGTGAACACTCTTTTTGGATTTTACAGAAAATACTTGAGATGGAGGCCAGTGAGTTGCCACATAATTTTGTGTATGTGGATGAGGCAGGATTTGACTTGAATAAAGTAATGAGACGTGGCAGGAACATCATAGGTCAGAGGGCCACAGTGGATGTGCCAGGCCAGCGTGGGGGCAACATCACAATGTGTGTTGCTATTGCTGAACATGGGGTAATTCACCATGCTGCAGCCATTGGGCCCTGCAACACAGACCAGCTTCTTCAGTTCTTATGTTCTTCAGTACTTATGTTCTATGATGCCCTCATTCCCGAAAATGAAAGGGTGATTGTGAGAGCCAACATGCCACTTCATGTGATAATTTGGGACAATGTAAGTTTTCACCATGCCAATTGTGTGAGGGAATGGTTTGAAACCCACCAAAAAATGATAATGGTCTTTATGCCACCGTATTCACCATTCCTCAACCCAGCTGAGGAATTCTTCTCTGCTTGGAGATGGAAGGTGTATGATTATCAGGCTGTCAATCAGATTTCCCTCCTGGAAGCAATGGATGCTGGCTGTGAGGATGTCATACCTGAGACTTGTCAGGCTGCATGCGGCATGCAAAAAGATTTTACCCTCTGTGTCTCAGAAGGGAAAACATCAGATGTGATGTAGACACAATGATTTGACCTAATAGAGATGAGAGACAGGATGCCCCTTAAGACATTTCATATTTTGCACTTTATAGTAATTTTAGATTTATATATGCATATATACATATATGTAGTGTGACTTTACTGTACTAGACAATGGTTGGTGCTGTGTTCTAAGTTTGTATATTTTTCTTTGTCTTTCTGATGCATATAGTTTCACATGTATCATTTTCCTTTTCTCAGTTTCAGCAATTATATTGTGTAAAGTTTCAAATAAATCCTTCAGATTTCATTTTTGTTTCCAAACATTTAATACTCTACATTAGGCCTACATTACAGTAAGGTTTTGATAAAAGTATAAAAACATTTGGTGTATAAGTCATACAGTTTTTCTCAATTGGTGGAGCACAATTCCTGAAACATAGTTCACATTTTCAAATAGTTAACAGAAACTACACAACACCATTTCAGTTTGCAAAATAATACATATCATGAGAAAAATGCTCTAAGATTTAATAAATGTTGCAAAATGCTCTGAGATGCTCAAAACATTGAAATGCATTTGCAAAAGCATCAATAGAGTAGAGTGAAGACTTCCAACGGGTGGCAGAGGAAAACTTTTTACTGAAGCACAGGAAAGGGCTATTGAGTTGGTGATTTCAAACAATGCTATACGTCTACGGGAAATACAGTCACACATCATTGAAGACAATGACATATTTCCCACCATACACAGTGTGATCATTTCTACAATTGATCGTGTGCTGCATAAGCATCAACTGAGAATGAAACAGCTGTACAAGGTACCATCTGAAAGAAACACTGAGTGAGTGAAGGAACTGAGGTACCAGTATGTACAGGTTGGTATTCATCTCAATACTTGTACTGTAATTGTGTTGGTACTTGATGGTGCTTTGGTCTGTTATCTTTGTTTCTTTTCAGAGAATGATGGAACTTGAAGGCAGTGACTCACCACAGCTGTTTGTTTATGTTGATGAAGCTGGATTCAACTTGGGGAAAGTCAGGAGGAGAGGGAGGAACATCACTGGCCACAGAGCTACAGTGGATGTGTCAGGCCAGTGTGGAGCAAACATCACGATGTGTGCTGCCATCTTCATGAATGGTGTCATTGCCCACATACCCTTGATTGGACCATACAACAGTGAACGCCTCATTGCATTTTTGTAGATGTAATGCGTGGCAGACTTGTGCTCCAGAAAGAATCAGATGCAAGACAGCCCAATATTGTCATCATATAGGACAACGTGAGCTTCCATCATTCACCCTGCGTCAGGGAGTGGTTTGAAGCACACCTGCATGTGAATATGGAGTTCTTACCACCATAGCCCCCGGCTGAATCCAACTGAGGAGTTTTTCTCTTCATGGAGATGGAAGGTGCTTGACCATCAACCATACCAACAGATGTCATTACTTGATGTGATGAATGCTCCTTGTGATGCAGTTACCACAGAACACTGCCAGGGGTAGATTCATCATAGCAGACATTTTTTCCCTCAATGCATTGCAAGAGAAAGTACAAGATACGATGTTGATGAAAATTTGTGGCCCGACCCACGAGAGAGAGTGGATGAATAAATGTTTTGTGTATTTCTTTTTTATTTACATACCTTCAATGTAGGGTTGCTGATGATTATTATGATGTATCCACATTTTCTTTTTCAGTTTCATGTCAATGAACAATCATCTTGACAACACTGAATAAATTTTTGGTGTCATGGAGGAATTGTCTGTCCTTCAGTGTAAAAGTTGTTAGGAACTTTTATACTAAGTGTAAGGAATATAGATCTAAATGGGATTATGTAAAACCAGGTAAATTCAAAGTACTGTATCATATTACACCAAGCCTCAAATGGATCATAGAACAAATGAACCTTTGAACTGACCATTTCATTTTGATGGGTGTATGCCCAATTTTTATTGCCAATGTTCAAAGAATGATAAAGAAAGCCTCCAATTTTGATGAAATGGCAATCTGTTTTAGTGCAGTCATTTGCTTTTGCAAATGCATTTCAATGTTTTGAGCATCTCAGAGCATTTTTCTCCTGATATGTATTATTTTGCAAACTGAAATGGTGTTGTGTGGTTTGTGTTAACTGTTTTGAGAATGTGAACTATGTTTCAGGAATTGTGCTCCACCAATTGAGAAAAACTGTATTGTCTTTTACACAGATGAGTCTTTGTTATAAGAATTGCCTTAGCTGTTTTGAGAACTGATTTAAGAGTAATGAGAATAACCCAGCCACTGGGAATGCACAAGCCAGTGTATTCCTTAGTACTGGTCCCAAGCCCGGATAAATGGGGAGGGTTACATCAGGAACGGCATCCAGTGTAAAATTTTTTGCCAGATCTAATATGCAGACAACAATACAAATTTCCATACCAGATCAGAAGAGGCCCGAGTTAACAATGACCACCAGCAGTACTGTTAGCCAACAGGTTGCTGGTGGAAATTGGGCTACTGTTGGCCAAAGAAGGAGAGGGGGAAGTGTCCGGAGGCAGGAGGAGAGGAGGAAGGTGAGGAGAGTGGATGTGAGGATAGGAACTTTGAATGTTGGTAGTATGACTGGAAAAGGGAGAGAGCTAGAAGATATGTTGGAGAAAAGGAAGGTTGATATACTGTGTGTGCAAGAAACCAGATGGAAGGGGAGTAAGGCCAGGTGTATTGAAGGTGGGTTCAAATTGTTCTACCATGGTGTGGATAGGAGGAGAAATGGGGTAGGGGTTATCCTGAAGGAACAGCATGCCAAGAGTATTTTGGAGGTGAAAAGAGTGTCAGACAGAGTGATGGAAATTGAAGGGGTGATGATGAATGTTGTTAGTGCATATGCCCCGCAAGTTGGATGTGAGATGGATGAGAAAGAAAAATTCTGGAGTGAGTTGGATGAAGTGGTGGAGAATGTACCTAAGGGAGAGAGATTGGTGATTGGAGCAGATTTCAATGGGCATGTTGGTGAAGGGAACAAAGGGGATGAGGAGGTGATGGGTAAGTATGGTCTCAAGGAGAGGAATGCAGAAGGTCAGATGGTAGTGGATTTTGCAAAAATGTAGAATTACTGTAGAATTACTTTGGAGATCAAGAAGAGGAGGAGAGTGAGGGCAGAGCCAAGGATTAAATGGTGGAAGTTGAAAAATGAAGACTGTAAAATGGAGTTCAGGGAGGAGTTAAGACAGGCACTGGGTGGCAGTGAAGACTTAGATAGCTGGGCAACTACAGCAGAAGTGGTAAGGGAGACAGCTAGAAACGTGCTTGATGTGACATGTGGTCAGAGGAAGGAAGACAAGGAAACCTGGTGGTGGAATGAGGAAGTACAGGAGAGTATACAGTGGAAGAAGTTGGCAAAGACGTGGGATAGTCAGAGAGATGAAGAAAGTAGACAGGAGTACAAGGAGATGAGGCGTAAGGTGAAAAGAGAGGTGGTGAAGGCTAAACATAAGGCATATGATGAGTTGTATGAGAGGCTGGACACTAAGGAGGGAGAAACAGACTTGTACTGATTGGCTAGGCAGAGGGACTGAGCTGGGAAAGATGTGCAGCAGGTTAGGGTGATAAAGGATAATGTGAGTATGTTTCCATCAAGCGAGGAGAGTGTGTTGAGAAGATGGAAAGAGTGCTTTGAGGGGCTGATGAATGAAGAGAATGAGAGAGAGAGAAGGTAGGATGATGTGGGGATAGTGAATCAGGAAGTACAACAGATTAGCAAGGAGGAAGTAAGGACAACTATGAAGAGGACGAAGAATGGAAAGGCTGTTGGTCCAGATGACATACCTGTGGAAGCATGGTGATGCTTCGGAGAGATGGCAGTGGAGTTTCTAACCAAATTGTTTCACGCAGTCTTGGAATGTGAGAGGATGCCTGAGGAGTGGAAAACAAGTGTACTGGTACCGATTTTTAAGCAAGGTTGATGTACAGAACTACAGAGGGATAAAATTGTTTAGCCACAGCACAAACTCTTGGGAAAGAGTATTGGAAGCTAATTTAAGAAGGGAGGTGATTATTAACGAGCAGCAGTATGGTTTCATGCTGGGAAAAAGCACTACAGATACAATGTTTGCTCTGAGAGTGTTGATGGAGAAGTATACAAAAGGTCAGAAGGAGTTGCATTGTGTCTTTGTGGACTTAGAGAAAGCATATGACAGGGCACCTAGAGAGGAGTTGTGGTATTGTATGAAGAAGTCAGGAGTTCAGAGAAGTATGTAAGAGTGGTACAGGATATGTACAAGGGTAGTGTGACAGTGGTGAGGTCTGCGGTAGGAGTGACAGATGCATTCAAGGTAGAGGTAGGATTACATCAACGATCAGGTCTGAGCCTTTTCTTATTTGCAATGGTGTTGGACAGATGGAAGAGATCATAGTCTCCCGTGGACTATGATGTATGTGGATGACATTGTGATCTGTACTGAGAGTAGGGAGCAGGTTGAGGAGACCCTAGAGAGGTAGTGGTATGCTCTAGAGAGGAGTGGAATGAAGGTCAGTAGGACTAAGGCAGAGTACGAGTGTGAATAAGAGGGAGGCCAGCGGAATGGTGAGGATGCAGGGAGTAGAGTTGGTGAAGGTGGATGAGTTTAAATTCTTGTGGTCAACAGTCCAGAGCAATGGGGAGTGTGGAAACGAGGTGAAGAAGAGAGTGCAGGCAGGGTGGAAAAGAGTGTCAGGAGTGATTTGTGACAGACAGGTACCAGTAAGAGTGAAAGGGATGGTCTACAAGACGGTAGTTATATGGGCTAGAGATGGTGGCACTGACGAAAAGACAGGAGGCAGAGCTGGAGGTGGCCGAGTTAAAGATGTTAAGATTTGCATTGGGTGTGACGAGGATGGACAGGATTAGGAATGAGTATATAAGAGGGTCAGCTCAGGTTGGATGGTTTGGTGACAAAGTCAGAGAGGCAAGATTGTGTTGGTTTACACATGTGCAGAGGAGAGATGCTGGGTATATTGGGAGAAGGATGCAGAGGATGGAGCTGCCAGGCAAGAGGAAAAGAGGAAGGTCAAAGAGGAGGTTTATGGATGTGGTGAGAGAGGACATGCAGGTGGTTGGTGTGACAGAGTGGGATGCGGAGGACAGGAGGAGATGGAGAAGGCT
Organism: Gymnarchus niloticus; assembly: GCA_009936485.2. Taxonomy (NCBI): domain Eukaryota; kingdom Metazoa; phylum Chordata; class Actinopteri; order Osteoglossiformes; family Gymnarchidae; genus Gymnarchus; species Gymnarchus niloticus. Next base: position 14,479,374 of record JAACJT020000036.1, read on the forward strand.
GATCCACTGTGGTGACGCCTGATGGGAGCAGCTGAAAGTGAATGATGATGTTGGTGTTGTGCAGAATGTAGTAGGGCCTACTCACTCAGGTAACCACACTCTACATTTGATTCTCAGCCACGGTGTCCCAGTGAAGTATGTGTCTATCCTCCCTCTAAATCCTGCAGTCTCAGATCACTCTCTACTAACATTTGAAGTACTACTGAGATCTGATACTCTGCCTGTTTCCAAAGTGAGTGTTAATCGCTGTATTACTCCTTCAACTGCAGTTGCTATCGTTAACAGGCTTCCCCTGGCGTTCTCCCAAATTGGTAATCCCACAAATGAATCTGAGCTTGAACAGGTATTGATAAATATTGATCACTCACTTCGTAGCAGTCTTGAGTTGGTTGCTCCTCTTAGGAAGAGAATGCTTAAAGATAAGAAATATGCTCCTTGGTATACTGACTATACCCATGAATTTAAAAATGCTTCAAGGAAACTGGAGCATAAATGGTACTCATCAAACTTGGAGGTTTTCAAAATTGCATGGAAAAATAGTGTTTTAAAGTACAAACAAGCACTGATCACAGCTAGATCCAGATATCTCTCCCGCCTGATAGACAATAACAAAAGTAACACTAGGTTCCTCTTGGATTCTGTGTCTAAACTAACTAGGAATCATTCTGAGGTATACCCACAGATTCCGACCTCTCTTAAAAGCAACAACTTTTTGCCATTCTTCAATGGTAAAATAACTAACATCAGATAATTCAAAGTAGTACCACTGCCACAGATTGCTGTCAGAATCCACTTGGTCCTGCTGTAGTGGATAAAAGTAATGAACATTGGGTTCTTTTACCTCTGTAGGAGAATTTGAACTTCTGAACCTAATATCCTCCTCTAAAACAGCTAGCTGCATATTGGATCCTATTCCTACAAGGCTTGCTCCTTCTATTAGTAGTAACTTACTAAACTTGATTAACTCATCACTAAGTCTTGGATATGTGCCAAAATGACTAAAAGTAGCTGTTGTCAAGTGTGCTCTTAAGAAATCTAACCTTGATCCTTGTGACTTAGCAAATTATAGGCCTATCTCAAACCTTCCATTTTTCTCTAAAATCTGGGAAAACAAAACAAATTAGTAGAAAAACAATTGTACTCATTCCTACAGAGAAATAGCATAAATGAAGTATTTCAATATGGGTTTAGATAACATCACGGAACTGAAACTGCATTACTGAAAGTAACAAATAACCTACTCATGAGCTCTCATTCTGGTTGTTTTTCTTTGCTGGTGCACTTAGAGCTTAGTGCAGCATTTGATACTATTGACCATGACATTCTCTTAGACTGGCTAGGGTCTCTAGTTGGTATTATAGGGCAGGCTCTGTCCTGGCTACAGTCCTATCTCACTGACCTCTACCAGTTTGTTCATGTCAACAATTAATCCTCTGATTATAGTAGAGTTAGATATGGTGTTCCACAAGGATCTGTGTTGGGCCCGCTGCTGTTCACCTTGTACATGCTGCCACTTGGTGACATAATTAGAAAATACGGCATTGATTTCCACTGCGACACTGATGACACACAACTATACATATCGGTTGAACCTGGTGAATTGCCTCATCTGTCAAAGATTGAAGATTGTCTATTAGATATTAGGAGCTGGATGGCCAGAAATTTCTTACTCCTAAGTCAAGATAAAACAGAATGAATGCTGCTTTGTAGAAGAGTGCTTCGAGAACAGATTGATGTAAAATTTAATGGATGCTCACCTAAACCAAGTAGATTGGTTAGAAATCTTGGTGTCTTAGTTGACCCAGACCCAGTCACCCCTGCCTTGGTCCTGTTCCTTGGATTTTACCCCTGGTGATACCCTGTTTTCAGTTTTGGAGCTCAGTATGCCTGTGGACAATAAACCCTTCTGTTACCCTCCGTCGGCCTCCCATCCTCAATATGACACACGGTTTGGCTCCAGAATATCTGTCTGATTTTTTTGTTCCTTATTCACCCCGCCCCTGTTTGCTTCACTCTTAGGGGGCAGTTTATTTATTAGTCCCAACAGTGAAAAAAGTGACATTGGGCTGCAGAGCATTCTCCTACAGAACGCTGCAGCTGTGGAATGGTGTCACTCTCTATATTTAAGTCCAGGCTTAAAAGGCACCTTGTTAGTCTAGCTTACACAGATCTTACGTAGCTACTCACTCCCCAACTAGGCTATAGACTGAGGTGTAAAGTTGGTTGGGGATCAGTGGCATTGACTTTGGATGAACTGTTCTGTCAGTGCTGTCACTCCTGCTTCGTATGTTGTGTGCGTTGTTGGAGTACTGGCGTTCAAGAGTTTCCCAGGCCTGTATCCCCATTGGTCGCTCCCTCACAGTTATGCTGCCATATATAATTATGCTGGGGCTCTTGCTATTTTATTTGCAATTATTCTACTGCCTTAAGTTGCTGCTCTGCTCGTGCACATGCTCTTTGCCTGCACTCCCCTCTTTGGGGTGCTTCTTTTAGAGAGTTGGATTCAAGAGATCCCCATATTGTCTGCTGGCCTACCACGCCCTCCTTCCACTTCAGCTGGCCACAGTGACTGGCTTGCTGCCTCCTGAGCCACCAAACCTGCTCTTCAATATTGATCACCGAACTGAATCCTCAAATACCCTGCTGTCCTCCTAACTGTTATACAACATCAGTTTTCAATTGTACTAATGAATTTGTCCTGCCCGGTGCCGGCCAGAGGAGGATGGGTTTCCCCCTTGAGTCTGGTTCCTCCCAAGGTTTCTTCCTCTCAAGGCAGTTTTTCCTTGCCACTGTCGCCTTTGGCTTACTCTCTGGGGACCTTGGGCCCAGGACTATGTAAAGCTCTTTGTGACAGCGTTTCTTGTTAAAGGCGCAATATAAATAAAATTGAATTGAACTGAATTTTGATCAGCTTGACATATGCAATTGATAATGTAGGAAACAGCAGATAATTGTACTTATTCATTTGCATGAATGTACCACAGGATTTGCAATTTGTTCAAAAGAAGGAGACATCACTTTTATGATGTGCAGAAATAACTAGATAATGTGGAGTCTGAACAAGTAGTCTTGAGAATTTCATTTCTGATCTGAGAAATGTATCAAACCGACTGAGGAAAAACTGTAATTAAAGTTTACTAATTATATTTATTCTGAGGATGTCTTTAGCAAAATTTCAAAGGAATATTACATATCCTACATATCACCGCAGGTAAGTCCAGGGGTGAATGTTTGGCTTGAAAGCTGGCAAGGGAACCAAAACAATTGCTTCAGTTACACATGTGTAAAGGTTGTTACCCCTTCAATGGATCACTGCCTTGTCGTGGCGAAGAGGCTTGCGTAGTTCAGTGAAACTATGAGCTAAGCCGTGTAG
>JAACJT020000036.1:14482846-14500925 GCA_009936485.2 Gymnarchus niloticus
CGCACGCACGCACGCACGCACGCACGCACGCACGCACGCACGCACGCACGCACGCACGCACGCACGCACGCACGCAGGGGCAACATTAACAACCAGCAAAACCAACAGCCCAGGGAAGCTCTCTTAAAGAGAGCTAATGAAGGGGAAAACACAAAACAGGTGTGTCCCGTTTAGGACACACCAAGGAAGCAGAGGGTAGGGAGGCGGGACGTAACAACTTGAACAAGCCAACTTCAGGGTGCACGCCCAGCAATGTAACCTCTGTAATACGTTCTGCCCGGCTTTCTCACAAGCCCACATCCTGTGTGGGCTCCACAATCCCCACCTAAAGCTATTCCATTACTTACATTTCATGTCTTTTTATTTACTCATAAAACATGTCCATGGTGATATATATGCTCAAAGATGCTTAAATCCAATACAGTCAGTCCGTTTCTATTAATATCTCAAATGGCATCAGTAGTATTGATTGCCTTGATATTGCTCTTACACATTTTGTTTGTGGTGTTTAATTTCGAAAGCTTAAAGAAATGTTACACAATTCTGTTTACTGATGTGAATCCTTGCACTGTGATATTGGTATTGATTCAGTAGTTTTTGAGAGATCTTGGGAGTTTGGTCAGCTAAACTACTACAGGTTGAAGTAGTCTTGAAGGGGAACAACAGCTAATTAGGCTCTCTGAGGTGTGTAATTGAGGTTCTAAATTTTCTGGTTCTTGGTATCTTAAAAGCAGAGATATCAATCTGATTATTCCAATGGGGGACTGAAATCTATGAAGGTTAAGATGCCAGAAGGATAGCTGTGATTAGTCTGGCTTTTTATGACAATTCATTGCTACATCATAACATTATAAGAAATAGAAAAACACTCAACGAACAGACCTCCGCGTCAAGTCAGACCTTAAGATTAAGACGTCGGTAATAATGAAACGTGCATGTTTGTCATGGAACTGACATATCGGCATATTGCCTAACGGCTTTGAATATGTTTAATTTTTCTTAGGTAATAGTTCATTCTCTGAGGCTTACCTAGCCGACCCCCCAATGGGAAAGCCAGTACCCCCCTCATTACTGATTCAAGACCTCTCAACATGGCCTCTTCACTGATGTCTTTTTCAGTGTTATTTCATGTTCCACTAAGTCCCAGCCAGGCCTTTACAAACCTTCTTCCACACACGTATGCTTATGTTCCACTCCTTTTTTATCAGAATTTCCATTACCTGACACATTGCTGCATAAGCTGGGCGGTGACAGACCTGCATTGTTTACAAATATAGAACAATGATTTTTTTTCAAGTTGTTTCTGGCATCTACCCAGACAAAACTAGCTTAAAGAGAAAATGAAAAGCTTTGTGACAAGGCTCAGTGTCCTAAATGACTGTACAAGCTCAGTGTCTGAGCCTATGCCTTGAGGGTCTTAGGTTCAAATCTGTGGCTGGCCATTGGGCCCTTGAGCAAGATCAATCCATTTTCCAAACTGCTTAATCCCATGCAAGATTGTGGGGGGTCTATCCTAGGCAGCATAAGGTGAGGGACACTCTAAATGGGATGCTAACCCATTGCAGGGCAGTCACACACACTACAGAAAACTTAGTGAGGCCTACAATGCATTTCTATGAACTACAGGAGAAAACCCCTGGAGCATGGGGGAAACATTCAAACAGAGCTGAAGGTGGGATATCAACCCCCAGCACTGCAGGTGGGAGGCAACAGTGTTAACCACCAAACCACCCCTTAATACTAGAGCCCCCAGATAAATGGCTGACCATGTGCTCTGACTCCAAGCTTTGCACTTGTATTTGTGAGCATTCCTCTGTATTTCTACAAATGGCACATAAAGTATAATTATTAACCATATATGGATGGTGTGGGGATACTGGAATCAGCATGTTGGCTTGTTTAGCTGTATATATGACTGTATTAGAGCTTGTGTGTATCTGCAGTAGTACAGAAACCATGTGTTAAAGTTGTCTAGGCTTGAGCTGGCAATGAAAGCCCTTTAAGCAAGCATGTGGGGAGACAGAATGGGACCCATGCAGGACATTATGGGCCCAGTCCTAACAGCGCACACCTTCTGGTTGATCTCTGTGATTAGAGATGAGAATGGCCTCTTCATGAGTCATCTGCATCAGATATTAAAAGGTTCAGGTACACTTATGGGGTGGTTGTGATTGTTAACATCCAAGGATGGACCCCGTTGGTTCCAGAACCAAAATACTTTCTGACCAAGTGACCAGGATTAACAAAAAGTAGGAACCTGTCTCAGCTCTTCAATTATACTTGTTTCAATGAGAAATACTACTGTAATCAGTCTGGCAAATAATGGGGGATTTGGGATCCACACTGGAGCCTGTCTATCTAGTTCCATTTCCTTATGCTCTTATTCACTAAGCAAATCTGCTGTGCTGTCAAAAGACACGACACAAAGTCAAAGGTCCCTTTAACCACAAATTTTGCTATAGCCCGGCTACTGAAGCTTGGCAAACAGAAAAAGTGGGTGATAGAAGAAGAGAGTAGATAAGGAAAATGAAAATGGGTGGATGACAAATGACAGACAGAGGAGGAGATGGGAGAAGAGGATAGACAGAGAATAAAGGAAGGATAAAGTTGGGGCGGTGTGAAGAATCGAGGAGGGCAGCAAAGGCAGCAGGCAGGAATGTCAGTGAATTTATCTCTGCTCCACACAACAGGAGGACATATAGGAGACGAACAGGTGTAAGAGCCAGTGCTGATAAGCAAACACTGTTCGTGACAGCAGAGCTTAGGCCTTTGCGTGTCCCTGCTCAGGGGGGATGGGGGGTACATGAGCATGGCTTGGTCCCAGCCATCTGTGGGAGCAGGCCCTGGGGAAGGAATGTCCATGTAATGTGCCCAGATTCACAACACAATTAGGGCTCTTTTCAGATGCAAATGTGAGGCTTGTGGCTTTATGATGAGAACGAGGGCATCCACATTGGGTGCGTGTGGGGTGCCATTTGTACTCAGCTGCAGATATTCCCTAGCTGACGAGCCCCACTCTGTGCTCAGTCTGGAAAAATGGCGCATGCGCCGTGGCGGAGGACAGAAGACTTCCGGCAAACATCAGAAACATTTACATTTATTTATTTAGCAGATGCCCCTGTCCAAAACAACACACAGTGATGCAAATATGCTTGAAACCAGAGTCCAAAGGACAAAAACCTCATTGTACAGAGCTTAAGGCTGTTTATTTGCTTTAAATGGTGGTGGGGATTATTTATAACACTGAAAGGGACTGAACAAATTTGTGAAGCAACTAATGACTAGCTAACTCCATATGCACAATGGATATTTACTTTTACAGTTAATGAGAGGGTGTTGATTGCACAATAATAGTAGTAATGTTTAATACATATTTAAAAGGATTAAATGGTATGGATAACCTAAAAGAGAACATTATATAGGATCAGTGAGGTCAATAAGTGTGTTCTGAAGGCACCTAAATTGAAGAATTCTCTTTAATGTAATTCCTGCCCGCATTATGTTACATAATCAGCAAAGCTGATGGATTTGTCTGTTACACTATAGATTAATGGTATTAATCACAGCATTATACACACCAGCCATTCCTTCTTTAGAAAGCCCGCACACCTCTCCTTTATGCGATCACCCACTGCACCGCGTCAGATGTCGATGTATTTAGGTATTTAATAAAAAAAAAAAACGACGAGAAGCGTCGCGGCTAAACAGGCAACAGCAGAAAACGGCCACTTGTCGGTGCTATTTCCATTCTGCTAGCAAAGAAAAGTGGCTTAAACGGACAAGTGGAAAAGTTTTGTTGAGACTAACAAGGCTGTAAGACGGGAAAGTCATTTGCGATTGGTTGGAGATTGGAGGTTTTCGCACTGTGATTGGATGCAACGTGTTAAAGGGCCGTGAGGGGGGGTCCGCCGGCCCCCCACTACACAGTCGCCAGTTCGCTGCTAGAAGCAGCCACTAACCTACTGTTTACTACCGCCTGAAATGTGAGTCCAAATATACACCACAGGAATACGGTTTTGTGACAGCTGAGGGATTGTGTGCGCGCCTTTTGGCACCATCAAAGGGGAAAACGTAGCAGAATTCCTTTGCGATGACTGTGGATTTGCTCACGATTTTATGCGTTATTACTACAGTTTCTGCAGTTGAAGGTAAATGGCTGGGTTTAATATTGATTTTGATTTTTGATTTGCTGTTGTGAGAGGTACACCGTGTAAGACGTCTAAGCTTTGCGCCAGAGTCCCGGGTATGCGAAACGGAACACGTGGGTGGCTTCACACCCCTTAGGCTTGTTTGTTATTTACCTTAATCAAAGTTGCGCACTTTGCCCTTTCCTACTGTAATTGAGCATGTTTTTGTGGGAGCCCTAGCCTAATGCTGAAATGCGATGCGATCGGGAATATAAGAACACCTTGCGTTACATTTTCTTACTCCTAATACTTGGAATCAGTTCTGCATTATTGGAGGTTTCGTTGTTACTGTAAACGTGCGAATGACTTGGGTAAACCAGAAACGATTCCTGTTTGTATTTTTGCTATCATAAATGCAATGTCTTTCACGAAGTCAGATTCAATATGATAACGATGTTTTAAATGTGATTATTAAATGTAACGCGTGATTATACAGTTCAAAGGGAATCATCGATTCCAATTTGTAATCGGTTCTAATTATTTCAATAAATGTCAATGAGTATACAAGTAATATAGGCTTTGAATACATTTATATAATATAAATATGTAATGCGAATGTACATGCATTACGGATTGTTCTGTTGGGGTAAATCTATATTACTGCGTCCAACAGGTAATCTGACAGCCCATCCCAATGTTGGGTACGGATAAAATACTGGTGTGTTATTGGGGTCATGTTTTTTAAGTCAACTTTTTCTTTTGAAAGCCCAGATCTTGCAGTGTAGAAAGCGCTGGGATGTGGCTGACTTAGACACATCAGTAATGCATCGCACTTTTTGTTACGTAAAGTATTAACCAAAGTCTTAAGTATGGTGCGATGTGTTGGACTGAAATTCTGAGTCTGAAATATTATTTGCCGTAAATTATACAGCTGATCGAAACGATATGGATATTCAAACCATGAAAAATAGATCAGTCGAGTCATTCTTTAGAAGTGCAGGGACCTCGCAGTAAATGTGGTGGTGTATTTAAATTATGCAAAGCTGCCGTCTGGATCCCGGCTTTCTACTGTCTAATCAGCCCCACAATTTAAACCCGCCTGCAAGCAGCGCTCAGCAGAGCCTCCCCGGCCCTCCCCTCTCCGCCGTGGCCCTCCCCACCGGGCCCGGTCAGGTTGCTGAGTCTCATCTCTTTCTTCAGACACCATCAAAACTGCAGAATGACCAGCTTCACTATTGAACTTAAGATCTGAACAATCAGTTATATACATACATATATAGCCTATATTTAAATATGAAGACCAATGATACTTAGTTGTGTTATATGTTAACCTTGTACAATAATATGTAAACATATACTTCTGATATTTTTAATTAAGATATAGGGGAAGATCAGCTGTGGCATCAGAGGTTTTTTAGTTACTAGTTATTAATTTGTTTACCATGACTTTTAATATTTGTGTGAGGCTTAATTTGGTCACATTGTCTTGTACAGAAGCATAAGTGAAAATCTTTAATAGCCGCAACATGAGCCTTTATCCAACCTTTGCGATGTTGGAAATACTTGTACTCTCATTTTGTTTGTTTGTTGTCATATCAAGCATAATAAACGATATCAAGAAAACATGGAAAAAAGTATCCTCCAAGTTTTTTAAATGTCACATCTGGGGCCTCTGATTTATGTGTAATCATACATACTTAATTCTCTATTATTACACAATAATAATAATAATAATCCATCTTCTAATGGCCTATCCATGTAATGGTGGGGGGTGGGACTGAGGGTGGTGGAGCCCTGGCAGTATGTGGCACAAGATTGGAGTAGACCCTGGACAGGATGCCAGCTTCTTGCAGGGTACATGCAGACAGACACTAACAAAAAAATCATTCACCATGTGCAATTTAGTGATGCCAATTAGTCTGACTGCTTGTCTTTGGACTGTGGGAGGAAACCAGAGTAGCCAAGGGAAAACTGCAAAATATGTGCAGAACATGCAAACTCCACACACACATTCTGCCACCCATAATAGTAATAAACAATAATAAATGATTAATGTTAGCAGTAGTAGTATAGTAGAAGTAGTATGCCCAATGTGCTTAACTTGGAGTTTTAAATCCAGTACAACTGGTTGTTGGTACTGCCCGGTAGCACATTGATACTTTGTTGTCCTGAGGGATGCAGCGCTGCATCTGGGCTATCACACACCTGCACACTCTCAACATAATGGCCAGTTTTTTTTCTGGCACCACGGAGCACAGGAGCAGCTTCGAATGTGGGATTCAGCTGCAGACTGAATTAGAATGAACCCAGCTCACATTACTGGTCCTGAGCACCCTATGAATTATGGAAAATCTTTGTCATGTGCTTATTTAATATTTGTATTATGGTAAAACATCGGTCCCTATATTTTTATTTGCGGACATCTACAACATGCGTTTAGATCGATTGGTGTCTGTACATTTGCAGACAGTGTATGTCTGTTGTGTGTGTGTGTGTGTGTGTGTATCCACAATCAGTTGTGAGTGTAAATATTTTTCTAAAGATTTTCTGTCAAATCAATCACAGGTTCACTAACTGTCTCTTGACCTTTTACAGTTTCTCTTTTCCATATTGGAATTTCCTGCTTTGTTTAGGCATGACACACAATACACACACCATTTTCATTTGTAGCTTCGAAGCCTCCACAGATCTCCGTACCTTTTGGAAACAGATGATATGCAGACCTGGTCAATAGTGACTGGCTATAGATTGCAATAAGAGGTGCTTCACCCGACCTCCTGGGAAGTAGCTTCCAGTGACCTGCTCTGTGGGCTTAGGATGGAGCAGGCAGCAGAGCCGGCTTATTTTCATCCTCCTCATCCCTATGTTTGAGTTATGGCTTCATAAGGATTACACCTGGGACTCCTACAATAAAAAAGACACATGCACACTTGCACTGTCTGCTTCCTTTTACTTCTCTCCCTTGAACTGGAATCAGACTGACTCAAGTGTCTAAAACACAAGCCATCTCTTGTATGAGGAACCTGGGGTATGAGGCACTCTGATTCAGCCATCCTTGATATTTTCACTTTTCAGTCCGGTTCTTGCTTCCTTAGGAACCATAGCCCATCAGTATCTCTGTGTATCCACTATAGTCCCACCTTCAATACAATCACCCAACAATTCACATAGACTTCCACTTTCAGTCATGCTCTCTCTCTTCATCTCCATACTTCACTGATTAATGTGCTCTAAACCAAAACAATCAGCACCCAGCAATTTAATAGGAAGAGATTGTGGCCTGAGGAGTCTTCACTCCATGCCTGTGTCGATGCTGCTCTGTCTTTTAATTCATCTCTCTTCTCCTGACTCCGTAGTGAGCTGCCCAATCTAGTTTAATTGGTTTTGGGGCAAACAGAAACAAGTGGCAGAGGTGGAAGGGCTGGGAATTGTATTTGCCACAGTGAATAATGATCCCCCCAGCATGGGGAATGTCACGGCTTCTTAATGGCATGCACATCCCTCCCCCCCATCAGAGTCAGCAGCCATTGATTTATTTACCTTTGGTTTTTTTTCCATGTTTCGAAGGTTGCTGCTTGTGTGATCCAGTTTGTGGTGTGACTTGTGTGTCATACTGGTTGAAAACAGTTTGCATGTATGCCGGCACATCCTCATGTTGGCCTGGGTGTTCACTTTCATTGGACTTCCCCGTGAACCCAAGCAAACACCCTCCATTCCACCAGAGAAACCTTCCCCCTGCAGTAGCGTTGACCCAGATATCCTACAAAGCCTATGGCTCTGTTCTAGGTCCCATATAAATCACCAAGCCCACTGCCAAAGACTGGACTTGCTTATTTTTTCCTGAGGATCCTCCTCATTGTGAGGAAAGAATTGAACAGCTATCAGTAAAGACCTTGCTATCCTCCTGTAGAAGCAGGTCATCAGTGTAAGCATCAATGAACTTTGCCATAAAACAGTCCTTTAAAGCAATAACTTTGGCGCTATAAACCTTTCACTGTTCAAAGCTGTGTAAAGCAGTGTGGTGAGTTTAGACCTCCACCAAAATCGTTTGTCAAGCCAACTTAAATGACGCCATTAATTGGGTGCTGACCTTGATACAACCAGCACATAAATTATGCTTAACAGCATGCTCTGTGCTTGTTACTTACCAAGATATCCATAATCTAGACATTTAAATGTGGGAATGGGATCTCACTTTTCACTGCTTGACCCAACCTGGCACTCAGTGATGACCGATTAGTCTTCCGTATCCTGGGGGAGTTTTAGTCACTGTTGAGTTTAGCTGGCAAGGAAAAGAACTGAATTGAGCCATGTAGGACACAGTCTAATTAGGCAAGATAGCAAAGCCTGTGCACAGACCACAAGTTAAGGTGAGTTGTTACCAGGGAAGTTACTCTCATACCAAAAATGTTCTCTAGAAGGGTCCATGTGGCTCGTGGTTATAAATGAGCTCTCTCAAGTCAGAGACCAGGTTCTACAAGAATGGTGGGGATGCTAAAAAATGGCGTTTCATTGAATAGAAACAGAGGAACACATTCACGTGTTTAATCTGTCAGTCTGTGGTGTCTGCTTTACCTTGCTGTGATGCCAGATCATTCTGTAGAGGATGCCAGTGTATAATGGCCATGTTTGATGATCCATGCTACCAGTGTTGATCATGTCACAATTGTTTGAGCCTCTGGACCTGCTTTGAGGAGCTCAAATGGATGGCCCTTACCAAGCTTTTTAGATTGGGAAATTCATTTCTCAACAACATATGCTGAATAATTTCTGCTTGTTTTTCTCTTTGTGTAATGTGTTTGCAACACTTATATTGTACAGTATGTCCAGCGTCTTAAATCTTATTAGGATGTATTTAAAAACTGAGGACGTCTTGAAATCAGAATGTTAGTGTTCAGGTAATAGGTGAATAAAATGTATAGGGGGCTGTGATTTGGAAGTCTAAAACTCCTTCAGACTTTGAGTTGTTCAGCAGATTTAATGAGGTTACCTCCTGTAGAAACTATCGACTCACCTCTGCTGTCTGATTGTTTTTGATCTTTCTGTGATTCGATCGATGAGCTGTCATGCATGTGAGAGGAAGAAGCCCAGACAAAAAAGGCTGACATTCGAGTTAATTTTAGCTGTTGATCCATGTGCTGATGGACCAGCACTCATATGAGCACAGCTTGGCAGAGGGATAACCCAGCTGGTTTTGGAGGAGCTGGTCCAGAGCCTGTTTGCATTGCAGACTGGACCACCTTGCTTGGGACATGTAGTGGGGCACAGCCAAGTGGCAGGGTTGTAGAGTGGAGGGTGATGGTGAAGGACATCTAGGCTGGGTGAAGGTACTCAAAGCCTAAATGTGGATGGGCGCAGAGGTACACATTTTGATTGGCGGAGGACGATAATCGTTTGGTTGGCTTTTGTAAGCTGAGTAGATCAGAGTGAGCTGTTGTAACACCATGGTGAGCTTTGTCAAAGTTGAGGTCTTGGGGTTCCGCTATCGGTTTTAAAAGTTAAAAGCAAGGTAGCATTTCATGAGCATCTCAAGCCTATACCAGGTGGATTTCTGGGTAATGTGAGTTGCTCTGAAGTCAGGGGTCAGCAAATATCAGCCCTTGAACTGCGTGGGAGCATCCAGTGACCTCCCCTGCAGGTTTCAAGAGGTCGAAGGGCATGTCTCAGCGAGTCATGGCTGCCTGCTTTAGCAGCCATAAACCATATTTAATGGATGGCAGCAGTGAACCTGGAGTCCGGCAGCCATGGATGTGAGTGGTGTGCAGAGTAGCCTGTGACTTTCGGGTTGTATTTGCAGCGAACGTTGACAAGGTCAATAGATTGGAGCTGGATGTGGTAAAACTGTCTCCCCTTATTGCACCTCAGGGTACTTTAAATTCCTGATCTTGTGCATGGTTATTTTGTCTTATGATCGTGAGTCAGGATGTTTGTATATTATTTATTTTGCTACAATCTTTTTTATGGCTTTGTTTAATTATTCTTGCCATTGCTAGATACTTATCTTTGCATTGAAGCCTCGTGCCCCTCTCCTCTCTGTTTTGCGATGATTAGTAGTCCTCATAACCAGGATGGACAATGCCTCCAGGGGTCAGAAGTATACTCATTCTACTGTGATGGGAGGATTGTCTATAGCAGCACACAACCTTGAAAGCAGGTTAATGACCTCAGAATGCTTGTATGACCATACTTTTATTTTGCAATCCTACAAATTTTGGCACGTCGGAATTCTTTGGTTTTCACATACCCCCATCCTGCTCTCAAGGTCAAGGGCCTTGTTGAGCTGTAATGTGATTACTCTTAGGAGACACAGATGTGTACAGGTGAGTGTGAAGCTTGGGGTCAGAGTGCAAGGTCAGCAATTTATCTGGCACCCAATTTTGAGGTTAAGGGTCCTGCTCAAGTGCCCAACAGGGACATGTTTACTCTGCCAGCTAAGGGACTCACACCGACATCTATCTGGACAGAGGTTCATACTCTTAACCCACAAAGTCACACAAGGCTAAAGTGGCCTCCATGAGCTTCCAAGCAGCTGCCAGTCAGGCTGTATCAGAAGCTGACATTCACATCTGCTGGTGTTTTGGAGAATTCCTGCATCCCTCTCTGGCAAACTTTGTTCGGCCTTGTTACAGGAAAGGTAGCCAAGATGACTCCATTTTCCAGACTTGGCGCCAAGGCCCCATTAATTCTCAAACAGTTACTTGATCCAAAACCAAACCCAGTATGACCTTCCTCTCAGCTTGTTGAGAGAATGCATTTTAATCAAGGCTTGGAGCAGCAGCTTTCTTTTGATCTTGATGTATAGATCTACACCTTCTCTACCTCAGTCTTCCTCCTCTAATGTTGTTCTCATTTCCTCTGTCACTGTCTCTCATTTATTTAAACAGCATACAGTCCTGAGCCTTGATCTGTACAGATCTGATTTATTCTTTGCACACAGGGCATGGTGAGCTTGCCTGAAAGATGGGTGGGGGCATTGGTAGGGTTTGTTGGACCAGAGGGACGGAATTCTCATTCACTTACAGGCTCCAGCATGATGAATTTATTTATTACTGATTTCTGAAATGCTGCATGGAGTGCATGGTAGGGGGTATAGTGGTACTTTGTACTATTTTTTGGTGTCTGTATGTACCATGTTTATTTTATTTTGTGGGGACAAAATATCCCAAGGAGGTAATAAAAACTTGGAATTTTACCTTGTTGGGACATTTGTTGTGTTCCCACAAGAGAAAACTAAATTTTATAAAAATCTGTGAACGCAATCAGAGAACCAAAAGAGCCTTGTATTTTGTTGGGTTGCTTACGTTTAATGTTAAACCTGGTAAGGGTTAGGTTGTTATGGCTAAGATTAGGGTTACGCCATTTAAATGACTGGACGGTCCCCACGAGGTTAGAAATACAAACATGGACGAATGAGGCTCTTAAAAACCTTGTCTCGGTATGGAGGCATCTTTGAGACAAACTTGTCCGAACTGAAAATGCTTTTCAGTTTCAGGCAAGGATTAAAGCTTTAATTAGTGAAATTTTACATCAATAGAATAGAAGTTAATCCCTGCCATTTTGGGTACCAGTAATCTTTATTTCTTTTTTTTTTTTTTGCTGATAGTTCTATAAAGAAAATTGTCTTTCATCTTCTTCCCACAGATAAAAAAGCTCTTTGCTTAGTTTTGATAATTAGCAGTCTAATTTTGCCTGGTGGTATAGTCTACAGGCAGCTAATTCGCTATCTACCTTGTGTTGATGTTTTTGACGGACACTGCTGCTGCCCTTGACGAGACCCAGGCTAAATAATCCTAAAGGCTATGATATATTTATGTGGCATTCTGAAGCTAACAATTACCACAATCTCTAATTCGCATGCCATTTTCAGGTTAAGGCTTACGACAAGTACCCCAGTGCGTCTTATGTGGGCTCTTAAGCTGTGTGGCACCCTTCTGTCCACCCAACAGGGATAGATACCTGCAGGGTGCTGACATGGGGACAGCCTGTCTTTCTCCCCATCTCTGCCTTACACTTGGTTCTAACAGATGCTTGTCGCCGCCTGCCACAGGGTGACTGATGGTTACCTGCTTATTAGCACAGGCCCTCAGAAGGCTGGCTGAGTAAGCCTTTTGATCTGTGTTTCATATGCTACCTGCAGTGACACACGGCCCGCTTCATACCTACTTGTCTGAATTCAGATGAATTTGTCTTGTGTCTCCTTAACTTTTTGACTTCCTTCCTGGCTTTTTGTGAAGAAGGCAGCCTTCAGTCCATAGTCTTCCTCTGCAGACCCATTACTCCTGCATTACTGAAGATGAACCTTACCTGCTTTCAGCACTCAGGGTCATTGAGCACCAGTGCTCCATTGGCGTAGATGCCACTTAATGGTGCCAGTACAGTCAGTACCATGCTCTGCCATTGTGGCTGCCGAACCAGAAGTGACTTGCTAGCTTTTCTTTAAGGCGTGTATCTAGCCTGTTCAAAACAAACGAGCTGAGGAGATATGACGAATATTCTCGTCATAATCTTTCATGATGTATGTGTGTGTGTGTCTGTGTTTCGATCAGTTGATGATGAGAGCGAATTGATTTTCTCTCCAGACACAGTGCAGTGTCCCTTTTGCCTGCCACGTTTCTTCAGATGTGTGCAAAGTAATCATGGACTTGGGGTTTGTGTGTCTTTTTACTGCTGGCTCTTTCCTTCAGGTTTTGAAAGGCTTGGAAGAGAGATGTATAGATAAATACATGCAGAAGGAATCAATACAGAAGTCCTACATAATGCAGTACATCAATTAGGAAGGCATAATTTGGAGGAAAAAAAGTGAAAATGACAGTGTTTATTATATTTATACACATCCAATAATTATAACTTCACTTAATAGCTTAATAGATAATATGGAATGAAACACAAGTTCATAAAGAAATTGAAGTGCTGTGTTACACAACACAATTATTTTCGGTTGTTACTATACCTTATGATTTGGCATCTGCCTGGCTTAGATATGGTTCAATTATGAGTGCCATTGCTGTTCCTTGATGAACAAAACTGGCTCTTAATGGGGTCATGCAATTTTACAGTGACTGTCGTTTTAGTGATGGACTTTTGCTGCTGAACATCCTTCATTAATTGTTCCAACACAAATTGGATAAGCGTAAAACCTTGTGTTAACTGCAAAGGGTGTCTCACTTTTGCTTTTCCTCTTCATTTAGCATGGTGATGGTCGCCAAGACTGGCACAGTGTCCCATCCTTTCTTGGGAAATTTATATCCACTCAAAGAGAGTGTTTATGGATATTAGTACATAATTACGTTTTTATTTGCTGAATCAGCCTGTATAAGGTAAGGTTTGCATGAATAGGTGTCACATTAGCTCCCTTAATGCCACAGCGGTGAAGACTTCTCACTGGCAGGGATAGGTCTTTTGATGTCAGTTATAATCCATACTTTAGTACTAGGCAATATAGTTTGTAGATGCTAGTAAATTAGCATCTCTAAATTCACTGCCCAGAGAACAATGCTAAGTGCGTAACAAAAATGTATTGCACCCAGGCATAAGCTTTTCTGGTCTATCCATCCTCCAACCACTTATTCTAGACAAAGTCGTAAGAGGGCCTGAACCTGTCCTAGGTGGTGCTGGGTACAAGGCTGGGGTACAGTCTGGGCAGCATGCCAGTCAATGTCAGGGCACTTATTAGTCTAATTGCATCTCTATGGACTGTGGTATTAACCCAAACAACAGGGAGAACATGCAGACTCTGCAAAGAGGTGGGATTTGAACCCCTAAGCAAATGCAAAAGATCTACCCACTGAGCAATCCCAACTTAATAGACAGTTTGTTTTATGGCTGAAATGTACAGTAGAATGGGGTATACCTATTAATGCAGTTGCTCATGAACAGGGAACATTGAAGGAATGACCCAGTGACACAGTACCTGATTCTCATGATTCGGAAACAGTCATGTAGCTACTGGTGCATGGGTGTATTGTGAAGAGGCTAGGTGTTTACATGAATCCTGCATTAGATCTGTTGTCCCACACTATTGGAACACTGCTGGAACATTCCAGCAAGATGGCAAAGTGTCATTTTAACATCAAAGTGATGTCAGAAGAGCATTTTATGTCAATGCAACAGAAGAGTGGTATACCAAGAATGCTCTTATTTGCCTTGGGAAAAAAGCGTAAGTCTCTGAGTTTCACATTTGCAGTAAGGATACTAAAACTCTTAGTAAGGCTGCTGTCCATCCATTTGCCAGACTGTTTAATCCTATTCAGTTTCATGGGGGGGGGGGGCTGGAGCCTATGCCAAACAGTCTTGGGCACAAGGTGGGAGACACTGGATAGGGTGCCAACCCAGTGCAGAGCACAGTCGTGCACACAAAATATGGACAATTTAGCCACACCAATCAGCCCACAAATCACAAACAATAGATCCTACTGACCATATCTTAATACTTTTTCACCAGTATACAAGTACAATGTTATGGAAATTTTCAGTAAAAATAATTTATTATAATGTATTCTCTTTGCACTTGGTCAACACATTTTGTTTTGTATGTTTCCTTCAACTCATTTTAAACATGATTGGAAATAAAAAAATGTCCCATCAAGAACTTGTGAAGGTCTATTTTCCATTATTCTCATGCAAAAGACCGAACTTACTGGAGGATGTAATGATGTAACCCATATCTCAGGTAGTTTGCATGGTCTATAGGATCTGAGGAATGCCAATTAAAGCTGGTGAATGTAGGTAACAAACAACTTTGGAGAATTAAAAAGTAACCTCTGTGTGAATGAGCTTTTTACTAGCTTTTGGTTTTAGCATTTTGGCACTAATATGCAGAAAAATCTTGGCTCGAAGTATGGCCAATACTTTTGAAGGGGAAAAAGTAATGCATTTTGAAGGCTTTGTGGCAGAGAGCAGAACCATGTGATTCACATCCAGATGGCTATGATGCTTAAAAAAATCTCAAGCTATGTGGCGAAAAATGAAATATGAGCTATTTGTTGTCAGGGATTTGTTCAGTGCACACATTTCTTGCTGTCATTTCTATTCATACGCCTGCTTCATTTTTTTATTTAAGGGTTATGATTTTGTCTCTCCTACAGGACACATGGTTTGACTTGTGAGCCTTAAGAGATCTTCCCTGGTCTATGTCACACACAATGTGCTTGTTGTATTGTGGGTGTGTGTGGGGGGTACGGGTGACCTAGCTGACCTGGAACAGCTCATCAGATAAGCTATGCGTTGGCTGACATGTCCTTTGGATCGACCCTTTGAGCTACTGCCACAAGTGATGGGCTGGGAGAGTCTTTCCTTAGACTGAGGTTTTGCAGACCAAGATTAAATTTTAACTCCATTTTAATTTAATTTCTAGCTTGTCTTTCAGTCCTAGCTCACAGATCTTGCTCCTTGTGGTGATTACACTTGACCTGATTATATTCATGATGTTTCTACACACCATTTCCCTTTTTACTAACCATGCAAGAGAATGCTAAATGCTAAAATAACACCTTGGCTTCTGTCTTAATAATATTTTATTTTGACAGCAGTTTCTGTTTTATCTTTTTCACAAAAGGTCTGAATTATTTTAATAAATGAATAGCTTTTACTGTGGGGGTTATAGTGGTTTAGTTTGTAGTACTGCTCCCCCACACCTTCAGGGCTGGGGGTTCAAATCCCACCTCTGATCTGTGTGTAGCCTTCAACATCAGGTGGAGCTGCTTCCTTGTTACACTAGCTTGCAAGCAGTAAAGTAACACGGCACATAACATTTGGAAAAGTGGAAGAAGAATATCTTTTCCTGTGCCAGTTTTTTTTAGCATTCACTAAATGTTCTTTCATATTAGTGACTTTTACTTATTACACTTTAGTTTATTTCCAGGCGACAAATGCTTCTCTTGGACCATGAATAGGATGAAATAAATACCTCCAGAGAAGATTTCTTCACCCTCTTTCAACTTTTGTGCTGAAGGGTCACAGTTAGCCTAGAGCCAGATTCAGGAAGTGTAAGGAATGAGTAGAAAGCATGAGGAAACCAGAGTAGCCAGAAGAAACCCAAAGAAACATAGGGAAAACATGAAAACACCCCTCGTTGGAGTGAAGGGTGGGAATCAAACCTGCAACCCTGGAAGTGAGCCCGAACATAATGAGCCACCATGTCACCCAGGTCCTACAATGACCGGTATATTTGGGTGTAATATAGAGCATAGGATAATAATCTCCTCCATCCTTCCACGTAATAGAACTAATGAACATTTAAGCCCACTGGCTTCATCACCAAACTTATAGAAACGGATTAAGCAGAAGGCGATATCAACCCTGCAGCCCTGCGTGGGATAATGTGGGATTTGGTAACGATTTGTCCTTGTAAATGACCTGTTCCTTTCCATTCAGAATAAAAACTCTGATTATCTTGATCTTCTAATTCTGCCCAGTTAGTTGCTGGCTTCCCATTGGAATGCCAGTGTCTTAAGTTTAGGAGGGGGGCTCTCAACCCGACAGCCTGCCCAATTGGTCTGTGGAAGGTTGGGGGGGCATTTAAAGGATTCTGACATCAGTGCATTAGTGCGTCTGTCAGGTAGGAGCCATTCTGGTGCCATCTTTGTGTATTTTGAGTATTTCGATGTAAAAGAATAGCATTACCTCTATTCAGGGCAAGCCCTTGGCAAAGAGTGCCTGGCCTTCACTTTGTGGTAATTAACTTTCTAGTGGTCTGAGCTGCTCCTATAGCCCCTCCCCTATTGGAAAGCATCTCTCAGGCTGTGATGTTGCACATTCAGCCTACACAGGTCTAATATGTGGAGGCTAGAACTCCATTTGATGTGTTCCTAGAGCCCCGCCACTGCGTTTTCAGGGGTTTTTGTTATCATTGCGCAGCTTTAGGGTCGCATTTCACTTTAGTGGTATTTATGAAGTTTGGGATGGGCATAGCTTGTTACCATAGCTGTGTTCATCTGAATACCAATTTAAATCCCGTGCCACTGCACTCCTTAACTAGAAAGAAGCCAGAGGTACGCTATAAATCAATGCTGTGCATTGATTATGTTGCATAACGAGTCATGTTCCTGGCAGTTCAAGCGTCCTGCTGGACAGCATAGCAGTTATGTTGTATGCCATATACAAGAGAAGCTAAAATGTTTGCCTTAAGATGTCTGTATAATCGCAGCTAATGTCTGTCTCACTTCTCTGGTACATGGTTGGGGTTGGTACTTCTAGGTCGCTAATGATGGTGCTTGGCGTTTTGCCTCAGTGCTTCCAGTCACTAGTAAATTGAGGGCCCGCGGTGTGCAGGAGTGCAGGGCCAGAGGAGGTTCATCCTGGGCTGAGTAATTGCATTGAGTTTCAGCAGTGCTTTACTCTGCTGTACAGCACTCTTCAATCTGCCTTACGGCAGGGTGTCCATACAAACATTACTATTTCTATGCGTCAGTCTGCCGTATGGAACGTCGTCGGTACCAACATTAGTATTTCAATGCTTCAGTCTGCCGTGCTGCACCTCGTCCGTACCAGCATTACCATTTCGATGCTTCAGTCTGCCGTGCTGCACCTCGTCCGTACCAGCATTACCATTTCGATGCGTCAGTCTGCCGTGCTGTACCTCGTCCGTACCAGAATTACCATTTCGATGCTTCAGTCTGCCGTGCTGCACCTCGTCCGTACCAACATTAGTATTTCTATGCGTCAGTCTGCCGTGCTGCACCTCGTCCGTACCAACATTGCCATTTCAATGCTTCAGTCTGCCGTGCTGCACCTCGTCCGTACCAACATTAGTATTTCTATGCGTCAGTCTGCCGTGCTGCACCTCGTCCGTACCAACATTGCCATTTCAATGCTTCAGTCTGCCGTGCTGCACCTCGTCCGTACCAACATTACCATTTCAATGCTTCAGTCTGCCGTGCTGCACCTCGTCCGTACCAACATTGCCATTTCAATGCTTCAGTCTGCCGTGCTGCACCTCGTCCGTACCAACATTA
>JAACJT020000036.1:14501025-14521296 GCA_009936485.2 Gymnarchus niloticus
TTCAGTCTGCCGTGCTGCACCTCGTCCGTACCAACATTGCCATTTCAATGCTTCAGTCTGCCGTGCTGCACCTCGTCTGTACCAACATTAGTATTTCTATGCTTTAGAAATACTAAATATTTAGTCTGCTGTACGGCACGTCATGCATATGAGCATCAGTATTTCTATACGCTGTTGTTCCCTAAATCTCTGCAGTGGTAACGTTCTTTTGCAGTTTTTCATAAGCCATCTGCTTCCGAGGTAAACTGTAGTATTCTTGATCAATTTTCAGATATTACCTAAGATTTTTTGTTACATTTTACTCTTTAATTTTATAGTGTATTATGTAACAAATGCCAAAACATGCATACTTATACCCTAGTCCTTATTCATTATCCATTCAGTATTTCCGGACATGAAGAATCATCTCTTATCACTGTCCAGCAATAATCTGAAACCACCGTTGGGGTTTATTTGTTTGAATACTTTTTCTACATTCCTGTATTGTCTTGTGTTTGTTTTTTTTTTATTAATAGCATTAAAAATGGGACTTAAAGATTGTCAGTTATAAGACTAAAGTTAATTCCCTCTCACCCTCACTTTAAAGAGTAGTTTCTGTAGCCTGTGAGTCAACTTCCAAAGAGCACCAGTAGTAATCTAGGACTCCGAGCTGGTCAACCAGAGCACCGTGTGGACATTTAAATTCATGCCACAGAATTTGGTTTATCCATGGTGAGGGCCACCACAACCTAACACATATCTTAGGTGTATTTTGCTTCAGCTTCCTGTCTTCCAACTAACCCATTTTGCACAGGGGTTCTGTCTCTCTTCATTTTCACAGAGACGTGTGCAACGTCCTTTACTACAATTTTGTCTTAAAAGCAAGTACAGTACAAACCCAGAGAGATTTATGTTTAAATGTGTAAACATTTAGTATTTTCTGGTTTAACCTACCACACTCGAATACTTTGAACAGTATAAAATGACCTTATTTGTTATATTGAATAATTGAGCAAATTAGCAATTTAAAGTACCATTTTTTTTCAGTGACCCAAACTTGTCTGATTAGTTTTACTTTGGAAGCATTTTGGCTGTAGACTAGTGTAATTGACGAAAAGCACATATTTTGGATTTGAAAAACCTTAGAAATTTTGGGAGGCATTAAGTGATTATCTTTTGGACATATTAACACCTGCCTTCACACAGGGTTGACCAGTTTATTAAAAGACCTTTTGTATTTCTGTCTTCTTTGGTGTATATATTTGCTTTTGATCCATGTGATACCTGTTACCTGTTTGTCTTAGCTTCTCTTCCACTTTGTCTCATTAAGAATCGAAAGCAATAACCATTTCACTGTACAAGTCTATGTAGTGGATTATTGAAGCCTAAATGGCAGGTCTCTGCTTGTGAAACTGGACTTGCAGTCTGAGAGGTGACTGCAAGGTCAGTTCAATGGTCATTGAAGCAGAGGGAATGAGGGGATTCTTTCATGATGAAGGCTGTGTGGTGGGAGATAACGGATTCCCTCTGTCTTCATCTTTGGAACAAGCTCACATCAAAGTTTTTTTTCTTTTCTCTCAAGCTACATAAGCAAATTACATTAATCCACCCTGCACTTGTGGCGTGGACTTTATGGCGGGCAGTAAAACATGGCTTTTGGCTTTTTTCTGGCGGTCACATTTGCACATGCTAACATATCGATGGATGGAGTTTCAAAAGCAGTGGGAGATGCTTGGGGGAGGATGGCTTATCAGCCTCTTGGAAGGTGTGGAATTGAATGCCTTACTAGGTTTAAAAGGCTGAAATTTTATGTTCTATGTCCATTTATGTTTTATGTCCGACCACCGTATCCTTGGAGCTCACTGGTAGGTGATTTCCCAGAATGCATTTCTGTCATTTAGCACTTTTACATCATAGCACTATCTGAACAAGGTGTTTCAGCAGGTAGAGTTTCTGCATAACACCCTTATGGTTGTAGGCATGATCTTTTAGAGTGGACTATCTACCTGTACTCCTCTGGGTTCTTTGGTCTTCTCTTTTGTTCACACACATGCAGTTCAACCCGTCAGCACCTGACTGTACAAGCAGAGGTGTGTACAATTGACTCTCCTGTGTTTAACCTGCCATACTTATTGCCAGACGCCTTCTAATTAGTGACCCCAATTGGAAAAGCAGTCTTTGGAAACGTATGGATGGATTAAAACAAGGTCTGAAGGTAAGTGGGGAATTGATTAACTTAGCCTCGAGCTGTCAGATGCATCAAATGTATGTGATCGACTACTTGTACGTGTGCTGGACCATCAAAGGATTGTGAACGAAGGATTGTAGCCACAGCGATGATTGATTGTTTTTTTTTTGTTTTTTTTTTTTTGTTTAAAAAAGTTGATATGGAATTCAGTGTCCCCAGCCTGGGCAATGTGAAGCATTCCAGGACTCCCCCAGTTTGGCCATGACTGTGAGAAAGGGCTTATCAGAGACTGGATCAGTAATGGCATGTTTCTTGCTGCATGTCCCGGCTTTGCCTTTGTTCTCACTTTGAAATGCTTTTTTTTTCCATCCAGTTTTGTGTCATTTTTTCATTTTAGCAGAATAACCCCCCCCCCCCCCCCATCAGAGTAAGGCATCAGAAGAAAAAAATTCGACCACCGTGTCTGACAGTGCCTTTAATTCTGATAAGTTACCAGGGACCAAACCTGTTATCATGGTTGCCTGATGCCTTCTACTCTACCTCTGGACAATGACCTGTTTACATAGCCTGGTCAGAACTGGGCTGCAAGCTGCATGCATGGCCTCATGTCTCTTCCTGAACACCTTCTCCCTGTGTAAAACAAGAGCTTTGGCACACAGGAGATGCACAGGGCGTCTAGAATCCCCTGGTGAGCATGGAACCCACCAAACAAAGAGGGAAAGAGGGACAAAACTGGAGGGAATAGACAGCAGGCTGGTGGCTCTGCCAGTCGAGAGGAGACGCTCCACTCGCTTGGTCTCCAGAGGCAGTTTAACTAAAGGCGCTGTGCAGGTAGGCTGCTTGCTTCTTATTTTCCATCCTGTCCACTTTCCATCAGGAAGAGATTGCCTCCTTCACCTCCATCTCCCAAAGGATTACCGCAGAGCGGGGCAATTACGTTCACAACTGAAGGCGATGGCCTCTCCTGGTCTAAAGAAGTGTGGCCTCGGCCTGCTCGATCCTCAGCTCGTGCTAAGTGAGCGGAAGCAGCAGGCGAAAGCCTGCGGCCCTCTTACCTAAAAAGCAATTTCTATCGGGTTCAGGGGAAAGGCCACTTTTGGAAATAGAGGGCAGATGGGAAGGTGTTTCTGCCATTGGAAAGCTATTATAAATGGGGGTGGAGGCGTCTCAAACGTTTCTTCTATTTGCCCCAAACTCTTAAGCCAAACTTCTTTCTGTAGCCGAGTTTTACCTACTGTGTTTTAATTTTGGAAATTACAGTTGCATTTATAAAATGATGAATTTTTGTATCTGGGAAATGATGCCTGAAATCAGTCATTACTGGCGTGATCACCATTGCTATGACCGGATTGGATTCCTTAAATATTTTCAGACTAATGTAGTAAAATTCTCTCTCTACAGGCTGATACTAATTGGTTCTGACCAGCTGTGTTCTGTAGACTGTAACCAGAGGGAAAACTTTAAAACAGCAACTGCTTGGGCTGGTTGTCTCATCCCTCCTGACAAGAGCGTGGAGAACTAATTAGACTAGACTCAAGATACTTCATCCTAATAAACTGGTCCATTATGTGAAGTGATTTGCAAAACAGGAGCTCATTGGCTGCACTGCCTGAACAATAGTATATCTAAATTTCCAATCTGTGCTGCTTGGGTTTAGACGCCCAGCAACAGCTGCAGAGTGCAGGTGAGAGTAGACCCACTGCAGGCCCAGTGTGATGCCTCTAGTGGAGAGGAGGAGCAAGCTGCGTTAGGCCATACCACCCCCTGAGCAAGTCCATAATGTCACCTTACCATCTGCCTGCTACAGAAATTTGGATATGAAGATGTATAGACACGTTGCTCTGGGTTTGAAGCTGGTACTAAATGGGTCTGGTAGAATGCAAACCATCTGATTCTCCACTTGCAGTTAAGGATCCAATTTCTTCATTAGTAGAAATGAAGATATTGGTCTTGCTGTAGTGTCACTGCTGTGCTGTCTCCCAGATGGTGTGGGACAGCCTGACTATTCCAGGAGACGCGTGGTGAGCGGGTACGAATTGAGAGCCTCAGCCTGTTCCCTTGGCAAGGAGCGGCTGACATCAGGGATGTCGGGGGAGTGCAGTAGCAGGTTTGGCCAGCTTAGTAGCAGGAAGTCAAGCGTGTTTGTTGAGGCGAGTTAATGCGGCCTGCTAGGATCTGTCATCCCTGCTCGACCTGCTCACTCATGCAAGGCTAAACAGCCCACGTATACACACGTACGCAACCAATACCCCAAAGACTTGGTTAATGCCCCCGACCCACCTGATTCTGGTGGACCTCACCTGACACAATAATGGTGCTTGTATAAATCCAGGTTGTTCCTGACTGCTCTTCAGTCTGGAGGCATGTCAAATAGCTTGTTTTCTGTCATGGTTTCACATGCAATTGGGTACAGGATAAGAATATGCATTCACACAGTTCAAGAAAATATCCTTTTTCACAAATGCATTGTTTCATTTTATATAAAGGCTGCTTCTGCAGTGGGGGATGAATTGGAGGGCAATTCTAATTTAACACGAACAGGTAGGGCACCGCTCACGCTGGTGGTTGGACTTAAATAAGCTGAAGCCGAAAATAGATCGGTCCGGTGATATGTGTGCATCCCCGCTCGGAAGAGTGCGAAGTGCGAACAAAGCCGACATGCAGGCTTGGGTGGGCGATGCTTCTTCTGGGTTGCCGTTGAAAGCTGAAAATCTCACAGAATGCCTGTCAGGGTTTCTGTACACAGCACAATCCATCTGCGTACTGCATATAATGATATCTGTAAGGCGTTTCACCTCTCAGAGATGGAGTGCGAAGATTGGGTGGCGGCAAAGCTACACGCAAACTTGATGTCACTTTTTTATTGATTGTTTATATGGTTTTTCTTGTTTCTGATGAGCATTTCACATAACACAAGAAACTCAAAAATCTCCAATTCACTGATAAGCAGCAGCATCATGAATATCCGCTCTCATTGCATTCATGCTGTCTGACTATGGCCAAGTTGATTTGGAAACCAATATTGACACCTTATAGCGAAAAGCTGAACAATGACAGGACGATGACTGTCAGCGAGACAATTATGTCTTCATGACGGGAGTCATTGTCAAATTTAATGGAAAGATAAGCAAACACCAGCCATCTTCCTGTCTTGGGCTGGTTATGACCTCATACTCCCTGTTAGGCACTACTAGGGGAGCGAGATTGTTTTCACACTTAATAAAATGTACATCAGCTACTGGGAGTCATACAATGTAGGGCTCTTACCTCATTAAAAAGTAATGCATACTAAAATGTGCAATGTGATGCACTGAGTGTATTTCAAAGTTATTTCTATGAACACTTGCAAGCTGCATTACAGTTTTACATGTTTCAAAGTTATTGAAATTTGTCAGAATTCTACGGCGTGAGCTCTTGACATGTGGGATGGTTTGCGGTGATGGGTGTCACTTTCAGGCAGACGCGACGCCGGCTTAGGAAGCTGTTCAGATGCTGGAGACAAGATCTCCAGGAGCATGGGTTTTGATTGGTGGAGCTACATCTACTGAGCTTCTCTGGATGGTAACCCATCACGGTAAACAGGCCAGCAAGATGAAGCACTATTATCAGCTAATCACATTCTGGCCACCAACATTTCTACGGTGCACAGAGGTCAGGACATCTAAAATTAGGCTCTGGCCTGTTTCTTTTCTTAAGATCCAGCTTGGTCTACTCTCAGTTACCTCAGTGTCGTGTTGCTGGTTTATGTGCCTTATGCCCACCCTGGAGCCTAGTGTAGACACGGTAGTCCTACAAAGCCATTGAGAAAACAGATGGGCATCATTCAGCGAACCTGACCCTGACCTCTTCGTTTTTCAGGTCTCATCTGAGTCGCGTTCCCATTCCGGTCGACTGGTTCAGGGTGCTTCGTAATGGGCTGACAAGTGGCACGTCGAGGCCGAGATTGATGGCAAGGTGCTGCCACACCGTCGTTATGGGAAACCCGTTTGTCCAACCGGTGCCTTGGCTATTTCTTTGCGCTCTTGTGTTAACATGACTGCCGCCCTTCCAGCTCTCCCACTTAGGTATGGATCTAGAACTATGCCTCTTTTGATAACTGATGACAGGAGATCTCGCTATAAAAATTTTTAGTAGTAACAGTTGGGTCTCAAGACAGTCCTCAGTGCATTTTCACCTCAGAATACTTACCCCTCTATCCTACAGTATGATACCACGTGTTTGCTGCTATGCTTCTCATAGCATGATCCATGGAATGTATACAGTTAAACATTACTACCTCTAATTATTTTCAGTTCACCAGGTAAGAAACGCAGATTTTGTGAGGTGCGGGCAAGCTAATACACCGGGTTAGGTAGGCATGCGTGTAGAAACCTTCGACCAGCTGTTTTGCCCGAGTTCATATTATTCTCCTCTCGTTTCCATTATCAATGTAAACATACTGTCATTTGGAAAGCCTTGAGAGTCTGGTATCTAATAAACTTTACAATATTCAACTGCAAACATGCTCACACAAGCTACTATTATTTTGGTAGTTGGTTGTTCAGCTGTTAAAGTAAAACTGTTGAAATGGTACAAAAGAAACATGAATTAGATAGCTGTAGGCTGTCGTGTCTTTTTGCTGTACGCTGTTGTATTACTATATGCTGTCATAGAGCTATACGCTGTCGTACGTCTGCACTGTACTGTCGTGTGTCTGTACGCTGTTGCGTGTCTACACGTTGTCGTACGTCTGTACGCCGCACTGTCGTACGTCTGTGCACTGTACTGTCGTGTGTCTGTACGCTGTTGCGTGTCTACACGTTGTCGTACGTCTGTACGCTGTACTGTTGTGTGTCTGTACTCTGCATGCTGTCGTATGTCTCTGCTGTACTGTTGTATGTATGTATGTACACAGTTGTATATCTATGCGCTGTCGTATACATGTGTGTACGCTGTACTGTCATATGTCTGTGTACTGTAATGTCTGTATGATGTTGTATGTCTATAATATTGTCATGTCTGTATGCTGTACAGTTGTATATCTGTATACTGTATGTCTATATGCTGTTGTATGTCTGTACACTGTACTGTCATATGTGTTTACGCTGTTTGGCTGCTGTGTGTCTACATTGCACTCCTCCATTTCTCCCAGCTTCTCTCTGTTGAATACTTATTTCAGAAGGGAATGTTTTTTTTTTTTTTTTCCACGTCAGTCAACCCACAATACTCCCTAATAAAATGAAAATAAATGTATTGCAATTGTTGTTGCTTTTTTTTTTTTTTTTTTTTACAATTTTACTCAGAATAAAATGCAGTAGTCTCCCATTTAGCCAAGTATTCAGACCCTTAATTCAACATTTCTTTGGACTACTTTTAATACCCGTTACTGTTGTGGGTCACTTTGTATGATATGTGTCTACCGTTCAGGCTTTGGCTGGACCACTAAAGGACATCCAGAGATTTGTTCCAGTGCCACTACAGCATTTACTTGGCTGTGTCCTTTAGATCAGCGTCATGCTGAAAGGTGATTGTGCACCCTAGAGTCTAGACCATGGCCTAATGCACTCAGACTTCTCTTCATTCGTCTGTCTCTTCAATCCATTGCCAGTTTTCTAGATTTATGCATTGACACAATCCTATCTCAAAGGTCCCCAAAGCCTTCTGTAAACTTCATGGCTTGGCTTTACTCTGCCATACACTGCGAATTGTAGACATTTATAAGAGTTTGGCACAAAGGGACTCCATGGACTAAATGCTAGCGAAATCTTAAATATGCATCAGAACTCAATTTGGAGGATCATTGTAAAGGGTCTGAATGTTTGTATAAATGCAGAAGTTCTTTTTTTTTTAATGATTTTTTTTTTTTTTAATTTGTAAAAACATCTTTCTCATTATGCGGATTTGTGTTTCAAAGCGAAAAAAGAACCAGTTAAATCTGCTTTGAAACAAGCTAGCAACACAACAATGTCTGGCACTCAATGCTACCTGAAGGACCTGCATATAGTGTTGTGATGGGGTGGGGGACATTCTATTCCCACAATCCTCTCTGTAAGTGAGAATTCCATTGTGTCAGTACATGTACGGGTTGTATATGGCAATAGACTTCAATTTCAATTTAGGGATTTGTCTAAGTAAAGGGTCAGAAGTGGGCAAAATAAATGGAAAGAGTAAGCAGAGCAATTATATTATACATCTAAGCAAGTCGGTGCAGGTGCATCTTAAGACAATTAGCATGTGGTGTTGCTTCCAGGAGATTTCACCGGTGTTAAACCCCCCAGATTTGGGCTGACTTCCAAATACCTGCAGAAACCCTCCCAGGTTGTGTTAACTGCTCATTGCCCTGTCTCTCTGACTGATGGCTAATTGCTAAGAGCCCCGTTTCACCACATTTCTTAGAATGCCTGAACTGGATGGTGCAGTATCATCCTGGTTCCTGGGGTGTGAGAGTGTGTGACCCCTCTGGCCCCATATTTCTGCTAAGTGACATGGGATGACCTGGTTTTAAATCAGGATAAAATAGTATCTCATTCTCATTAATTAGAAAATTTGGTTTTGTGGGGGAAAATGAGGATCCCAAATAACCCATTTGTTCTACATTTTGTGAACAGGCTAAGATGCACTAACTGGTCATTGTGCATGGATCAGTGGGCAGTTCAAGCTTCGCCCCACTCTCTGTGTACAGGTTACATGTTTTCTCTGTTATCTGGGATTCTTTTGACAGTCAGGCATAAGGTTATGCAAAACATTGTGTGTGTGTGTGTGTGTGTGCGCGTGCCCTAGCATGGGTGTTCCATAATTCCTGTGCTTCCTCAAATCAACTCCAGGCTTAACGGGACCCTGTACCAGATCCACAGTATGGAATGTGGATGGAAGGTGCCTCATGGTGGCTCTTGGGATTGATAATGGGGGCCTGGTGTTGAGGAGGCTGATGAATTTCTCTGTTTCTCTCCCATCGCTCTGCCTGCATGAGTGAAATTGACACGGAATGTGTGTAATCTACACTGAGGCCTGCATGCATGCGTCAGTCTAGTCTGGTTCACCCTTGAGCGACGGCGGACATGAGGAATCAGACTCTTGTAGGACTTTGTGGGATGCTTGACCCCTGATTCTGAGCCCACACAGCTCTTTCAGTATTTTGAGGCACAGCTGCTTGATGCTTTTTCCTCACTCACCGACTGAATACAGTGCCACCTTGTGGATGTAGCAGCAGCAGCAGGTGCAGTTGATGGAGTTAAACTAGTGTTTCATAACCAGTTTCATTTTGCCATGTTATAACCTATTCTGAGGGGATTTTACTACAAAGATGAGCAAAATATTTTTAGGCCTGTTATGCTCTTAAAAGAATCACCAGAGAGTTCAAGAACCCATTTATACAAACAAAAACAAAGCCAATTTCTGGTTCGCCACACACTGAAGAGTGAGTGGTGGGTATCGCCAGGTAGCCACCCTCCTCAAAATGCTCCTGGCAATTGGTTGAGCTCTAGTCCTTCTGCAAGTCATTTTGTATTTTCTCACTTATCTTTTGTGACGAATTACACATTACGTCATGCATACATGTGCTTGCAAATGTTGGCCTTTCATGAAGGTCCTGGTAAGGAGCTGCAGCCAGATGTAGGTTGCTGAGGGTTGTGGACCATTCTCAGGCCTGGCTTTGCTACCTTTCAGGCAGCCTGTAGGTATGGAGATACAGCATCAGGAATCTGCTTGGAGACACTCTTGGGTGTGTGTATAATTAAAGGATAACATAATGCGGCCCTTTTAATTACAAGGGCTTCTCTGAGAATGCTATTAAAATGTAGCTAGCACATAAATGCATTGAAACCGTGGCATTTAAACTGCAAGACAGCAAAGGCAGTCTATTTTTGTGTTAAATCAGCTTTCATTTACAGATGTAGCCTGTTCATTTCTTTGGATTTTTTGATTGGGAGGAATGAGTGTGGTGGTTTTAATTGTCATTTTAGCTTATGGGCTGTTCCAGAAACCAAAGTAAAGATGCCATAGCTGTCTGGTTGGGTGTTTTTGGTGAAAGTAATAGCCTTCAGAATATTCTTTACCCTTGGGGAGACAGAATGCAATATAGAATGTACCAAATAAGCAAACCATTTATAAGAATAACATGACTTTGTCAGGAAGAATTTTATTTGTTGACACAACTGCAGTGTTTAATCTATGAGTAGATCAGAATCCTAGCCATATAGATGTGCCAGGATCCCCTAAATTGCATGTGGCCCATGAATAAAGGACCCTCTTCCATGCTAATGATGGGTTAAATGGACAGTCATGGATCCTAGCTTACCCTCCAAACTTAATGATGTCAGCTGTTCCCAAATGACATGGAGCTTTGTTATTGCATGACAGAATTTATTTGCCTAACATATTATTTTTTGGGAATATTTCATGTAGTTTCTAACGTGTCATACCTGGTAGAGTGATTTAGAAATACCATATTGGTCGTCGATTATATATTTTAAGCGTGTGGTAATGTGCGCTGTTGGTCTGTTTGTCCCAGCAGACCAATACAATGAAGCATCTATGCTAAAAATGAACACACTCATTACGTTTCTGTTATCATCTGACAGCAGAGTGCTACCCTGCCCTCTCTCGCAAGCCCTCCCTCAGCCAGTACACTGCTGCACATCGTCAAGAGCTGTAATTGTACAAAGATGTTGCTTTATACCTTTATAATGACTGCTACTAGACGTGAGTCTTTCCCAACAAGCAGTTCTTGGACACAACTAGATGACAGAATAGGCCTAACTGACGAATAACCAAGGCTCGGTGCCAGATGCTTGAGGCATTGCTTATTTTTGAAGACCTTTGATATATTTTAAGTTTGGAGGTGTGTTTGTGAGCCACCCCCCCACCACATGCACTGAGGGACACGAACATGCAGTGGCTGTTCTCTTTGCCTACAGAAAAACAGTGTAGTCCAGTGTAGTCATCCTAGTGCTAATGAACATGAGGCCACAACTGCATACATTAAATCAGAGCATTCATCCATGAGAGCAGGACTCTAAATAGAGGGGCATGAGGTGTAGCGACTGACTCTCCACTCATAGGTGAAAACATTCTTCCCGTCTGCCTGTGTATACCAGTGTTTGCAGGTGTCTGTTTTCCATGCACAAGCACAATAAGTATTAAGTACAGGGGATGTTTCTGTCATATAGACACAGGAAAGTTGCAATTTTTTTAGCTGTTTTGAGCAGTTTTTGTTTTTGAAGGGAGAACAGTGCTGTAAGTCCAACCCGAAGAATTCTGCCACAGATTTGACAACAAGATTGAACACGATGGTTACACCCAGTGCTATTTTGTCTTCAAGGCAGAGTTGGAGGAGGAGAGTGTTGCTGTTGGCCTGACAGCAGCGTCAGTAATTCGCTAATGGCAGCATGCCGCAGTAGTCAGTTCTGCAAGGCGTCATGGAGATAATCCGTCAGCCAGGATGATGAAGGTGATGTCGGCTGGAGATGTAGAGCGTGCTTCGGAGAGAGAGGCACAGTGTGTGAAAAGGAGGTCAATGGCAGGTGACTTGGTGACTGTGAGGAAAAACTGCAATCAGGTTTCTTTTTTTTTTAACTCTGGTGATGCTGAGTAGCAGCTTCTTAACAAATAACTTTCCGTTCATTAAACAGAAACAACCCACCCTGATACTGAATGGAGCACAGAACATGATCTTCCAGGCACAACGCAGTGGGGTGTTGTGCCATTCCCTACACTGACACCCTGTCACAGGGCAGCTAAACCTGGGCCTGAGATGAGTATTTATACACTCGTCGTTTAAATCCTGTCTGTTAAATGTCAGCGGTGCCACAGGCAAGTTTTCTGCAGCTGTCTCTGAAAAGGATTGATTCTGAAGGCATTGGAAAATAATGTACGCAACTGATGGTGCGGTCAGCTCACTGGCTGAATGTCCTTGGAGCCTTAGAGCATCTGACATGGGTGGGGGTCTGGTCCTTTCTTGGTGGTAGAGCATTTGTCTGGATGCAGCAGCAAGCTCATGAGAAGCATAGGTGGGAAGGCCTGCATATGGCGCCCCCCTGTCGCTCTAGCTGTCACTAACACCCCCAGCCTCCACGTGCCTTGCCATGGTCTGAACCAGATGGTTCTCCTTGGCTTGCCTGTGGCGCTGTCTGCCACGAGCCCCTGAGCCTCACAGACCACAGACCCTCTCCTACCAAGCGGCAGCAGCAGGACGGGGTTTGGTAGAGTTCTCACATGGTGTTTGATCCTGTCAAAAAAATGACATGGACTCCAGTGGGACTGGCCCAGACTCACTCCCTCCACCAAATACGTTATACACCTTTTCCAACCATTTGAAAAACAAGTTTTGGTCTATTGCAAATGTATACTAATTTCAGAGAGTATCTGAAGAAAATTTTAGCATACATTGTTGTGAATTGAACCTAGTGGGGTTTTAACTGTTGGTTCTACTGGTTTTAGTATGGATTTTGACTTCAGTACTGATGGACAGAACAAATTTGGAGAAGGAGTATTGTCCTGTTGATGGAGCTGTGGATGATATCATATGCTGGCAGAAGGGTTTTTTTTGTAATCTTTACTTAAAGGATACAGCTGTTGTCTTTCAAGTTTATTTCATGTGCTTCACATGGGTGGTGATGAGGCTCTTTGGGTTAGGTGCTGCTGCCTGTGACTGAAAGGTTGCAGGATCAAGTCCTGCAGCTGGCAAGTATGTCTACATGTTGGGCCCTTGAACAAGGCCTTTAACCTGGATTGCTCCAGGGGTGCCAGGCACTGACCCTTGGCTCTTACCTCAGAGAGCAAGATGGGGAAACACAAGAACTATGACTTTAACCATGGGGATAAATAAAGTATATGCCTATTGAATGTTAATATTCACTCAACTGGAGTTCTTCAGAAGTCTTGATTGGGTTGATTTTGGGCAACCAGATTACAAAGTTAACAAGCCTTTGATGTGTGGATGACAGGAATACATCCCTGTGTTTTGAACTGATACTGCACTGTGGGTGCTGCTATGCATCGTTTTTTGTGTGTATGGAGTTAAGGATGCTATTTTCAGTTAAACCTCTGTGATTGCAGGCTTGGCCTCATTGGGCATGGTCCTGGGTAGCTTGATGTTTAGGGTTATGGAAGGGGTCAGGATGGGGTTGTTAATTACAGCAGAAACACATGGCGGGTTTGTTCAGCTGTGTTTTTTTCACCAATTTCCCATCATCCCACTTCCCTGGGAGTCCCTCCTATGCTTTCTTTGACGACGGTCATAGCGTTCAATTGTGTTTCTTCCTTGAAGACGGCTGCTCTTCTTCTACACTTTGTCCTGCAGTTGTCAAATTCAGATGGGCATTCTTCAAGGAGCAATTACAGTTATTCTTCCTTGTTTTGGTCACAAGTTTGCATTAAGCTTATCTCCTTTGCTGCCATGCAGCTTGCTGCAGGTTGCGTGTGCAGCATTTTGAAAATGAGCAAAACTCAGTTTCTTTTTCAGCTGATGCTTCCTTTCAGAGCCTACAGGCAGCTTTTGTCTTTTTTTATTCAGCGGGTGTTTTTTTGAAATGAATAAAATTAAGCGCCTTAATCATAGAAGCAGTGTACTCGCAACTGAACCAGAACCCTTTGGGCTACGTCTCTGTGTTTTTGTGCACTGCTTTAGTGCCCCTGTAATATGGCCTACCCTGTCCTCTACAGGCTGCACTCTGCACCTGCAAGTTTCTTTTTCTCAGAGATTTCCCAGACCCCACCCCCAGCACTACCACCCCAGCCTGTGCTGAATAAAATGTGACCTCAGCTGCTGACATTAACATGCATACTATCTTTCAGAAAGTTTCAGAAGTTCTTCAGCTATCAGTAACGACAAGCTAATTCTCTTGAACTGCTCTTTCAGTTTGCAAACACTGAATAAGAGGCCATGCTTGTTGGGGCAGCGCGATGGCTTCCTTGCATGGCTGTTTAAAATGTCCGCCAGACCACCACACCAAAGTGGCAGAGTGATACATTCAATTCAATTAAATTTTTTTTTTTTTTTTTTTAACCACAAGGGTCATGTCTGGATACTTTCAAATTTTCTTTGGTAATTTTATTTATCTTCTCAGTAGATTTCACTGAAAAAACTAAGTAATATAGTCTAGATGCTGTGTTATTCCTGCATTACAAGCATCAAACCTTTCAGTCCTGCTCAATTTTGGCTTAAGAGAGAAAATTTTCATTTTTCTGATATCTGAAAGTAGCAGACCAAAAAAAATTAACTGGTATAGACTGAAGTGGTCAATGACCCGATTATAAAATTGGCAAAAGCACAAGCTAATGAAAAAGACTTTCAGCTTACAGTTTTAAAGAATGTAAAGAATTACCTGGCAAGTTTAGATGGATCGTGCACACAATACACAGCTATCTGATGGGGGTTGTGGGTTGGTGGAGCAAGTGTGAATGAAACACTGGCCTGCGAGGAAGCCTTTGTCCAGAGCCTTCAAGTAATGGCTGCACAGGATGCATGGCCTAATATGCTCCCTTTCACACTGTCATCCTTTCAGCTCAGAATGGCACAGTAGAGGTTGTCACCATGCCAGCAGTTTGCCAGCCTCTGCTGCCTCTCTGATTGGAGGCATGTGTTCTGTCATCCCACCCCCCACGCGGCTCACCGTATGTTGAGGTGTGCCCCTCCCCGGGACCAAATGTTGCTGCTTCATTGGTTGCACTGAGCGATGGTAAATGGCAGGCTGCCGTGGCTGTGATGTATTTCCACGATGGGTGTTGCCGTTTTGCCAGTTGTCCTGGTCTGTGGGTCTGGCTATGGAGGTCATCAGGAAGGTTCACCATGACTTACCAGGCACCCTGACTCGCTAACTTTCAGCCAAATTGCCCAAATAAATGCAGCAGGGCTCAGTGTTTTCTTTGTATGAATCCCTGTCCTGGTAGGCCGTTGTTGCTTCACTTGTTCTGAAAACTTAATATATTTTCAGCAAAATTGCAACTTGGAATCAGGGTAAAGCTTGTGGTAAATCTTATTCCATTAAATAAGAGATGAGACTTTCTTAAACATTGATTGTTTTAGTTCACACATTTGTGCGATGCCCCCCAACACCCCCTGTCCTGGACAGACCACCCCATTTGTGCCAGCTGTGCCCATGACTCAAGGGTTGACCACAGAGTTATTTCCCTCGGTTTAATGAAGTAGCCTTTGAAACTAAGGTCTGTTACTATCGATATGAATTAATTGTTTATAATCCATTTTAGGCCATGTAAGTGGTGTCTGGCCCAGAATGCATCAGTGACTTTTCCAAGCAGTACAACGTAATGATGATCGGGTTTTGTGAGGTGTTCTAGGCTCCATATCTACTTGGACTCTTTTGGCTAAACCTTGTTGGTGAATCGCAGTGACATTACACAGACCTCGATTGAGAATGTCACATAATAGGGTTGGGGTATGAAAAATAAGCCCTGTTGCAGGTGCTCTATTTTCCCCAGGCCCCCTAGTGCCTTTGCCCAGCTTCAGTGAGCTCCCGTTGACTTGAATGAATATTTTAACACCGTCATATTGCCGCCCTTCACCATCATGTTTCTGGTGCATTGGTCCACCTCCTAGGGTCTTGGAAAAGATTAAAGTGTTGTCATATCTAACTCCTGCCACAAGCCAGCCACGCCCAGCTTACCCTCGTTCAGCATCACCAAAATATTCACGTCAGCTGTGTACCATTAAGCAACCCTTATGTAGCCCAAAGTTCCCTTGCCTCACTGTGAGGTATTGTGTGTATCTGCCACTATTGAGTGGTCCTCCCTGTGATAGTCTAGGTCTCCTTATGATCACTGATAGTTCTTGCTTTTTGCCTCTTGCCTTGGATTTGTTTGCCATGCTGACTGCCTATTTCTGGGTTTTCCACATGTTGCCTGTGACTTTGACTATGTCTTTGGAGACCCGTTTGGCTTTTGGAAATCTTGTTGATTCTAGCTTTGACCCCGCCTGTCCTCTGACTAAGAATAAATACCCTGGTTTTGCACTTGGGTCCAGCCCACGTAATCATTACAGGTGTCCAGTTAATTGAAACCGTACTGTGTCCCAAGCAGAGAAGATGCACCTCTATTCAGTCTATATAGCATACGTGCAGGAATCTACATTATGTTTATCCTGAGGATGTTTTTGTCCAAAGCAACCTACAAGTGAGGAAAACTTGGGGCCAGAGCCAACGGTAATATGAATGCAGTAATCTATGTGGTTTGACCCCACAAGCAATCTTACGCGGGCCCTGATCCCTAACCCTCTGAATTATGCACCATTGTATGTGGCCTCACTTCAACTCTTGTCAGAGTGAATAGCACGTTCATGTCAGTACTAGGCGTGCTGCAGGTGCAAGGACTCATGCATCAGTGTGCTTGGTGCTTAATTGTGTGAAGAGGGCATCGGTTTTTATCAGGAGAACTTAGGCCATCAATAATTAAAGCAGTTCCTGTTTGCCGAAACTGCCTCACGTTAAATATTGACTGACTTCATGGCAGGGCCAACTTTTTAGATTTATTTTTCCTGTGAAAGATTGAAAAATTTCTCTGAGGAGGGGTTGTGCCTCTGACTTCTCATCCTGAGAGCTACGGTTGCCTGCCAAGAACCCACAGACCTGGGGGGGGGGGGGTTATGAAAACATGGAAATGGTGACATTATCGCTGTCTTTGTTCTCTTTTGTTGTCTCTGAAACTGATGGTTGCTGTCACCGGTGATTTTCATATTGAAGCAGATTGGAGGTCACTTCAACGGGCAGGGCAGGGCACCGTGAACTTCCAGCTCAGGTCTGTTGCCACTTTCACCCCAGATCTCAATCTTGAACCCATGCGTGTTCTGCTAATGACTCCGCTATTTGTGTCACCGTCATTGAGGAAACATCATGTTCACCTCAAACTGAATATGGTCCAACTGACCAAATAGGTATAATCCCTCAAATTCAGGTTTTCCTTTTCTGACTGGGAGGTGAATGCTGGCATTATGGAAACCATGAGATGGAGGTAACCCAGTAGCTTGGCGGCCTGGGATATCTTGGGATATCTATACTGCAAAGATGCAGTTAGGGCTGATTTTTAATTTTTTTTTACTTCACAGCACCCAGCAAGTTGACTGAAAAGCTGAGTCTAAACATTTTAATCCCTGCCACTTTATGCCATTCTGCATCGTCTGCTGTCATTGTGACTCTACTGCCAGTCTGCTCATTTTCTCTGCTGCTAATTCATTAAGTCAGAGTTTTCCCCTACAAAATTATGCCAAGAAAGGTGCTTTTTGTCAGGACTAAACTACTGTCCTACCAGAGGGTATATAGCAATTTATTCTTGCATTAATCTTTTTCTATTAATGTTGCCTTTATGGAGTGGGTTGTCTTTAGGGTTGGTCTGTTCTACATCACATGCAATAAGCTATGGGAAAAAATCATGATTGAATAAACCCTGCACTAAAATGAAGGGCACTACTGTTGTTAAAATGCTACGTGTTTTATAATTAGAACCATATGGTCTTCTTAGTAAGTTTTATCACACTTTCAGCAAGATACCAGGGGATGCTTCTGTTTAGCCACAAGAGTATTAAAAGCTCGCCAGTGATATCACACAGCAGCAGCCTGTCAGCTGCAGCTCCTTAGAAGAACGGAAACCCCTTTCCACGATGCAATTAAACTCGGGCCAAGGAAAAGACGGCAGGACGTGGAAGTATCGCTTGGGAGTCGGAAGTTGTGGAGCGCCTCCTCAACCGAGCGCGCTTCCCTGCTGAGATGCTGTAGTATCGCTCTTATCGTCACTGTGGATGCGTGAGTGCGCTCGCAGCTGCTTTAGCTTTTAAACCGCCCAGAATAACGACCTAGCAATTCAGCCACGTTCAGAGCTGGCAGAGAGATGGCGATGAGGGGAACGTGTGACTGCAATGGTGTGTGTGTGTGTGTGTGTGTGTGTGTGTGTGTGTGTGTGTGTGTGTAGCTAACTGCACTTAGTATATTGAGTGATAACTGTGGGATAATTAATCGCATTTATCTCCGAAGAATTTTGTGGTGGGGTTGCACCTTGAGTCTGAACCATATTAATTTGTTGTTCCCTGTGAAACGACCTCTGTCAGTACTTATTGAGTGGTTAATACTTTGACACATTATTAAAATGTATCCCATTCAAATGAACATGTCTGTTAACTTGTCTGTATATAGCACCTGGGCGATTTCTGAAAGTTCACCTTCAAATGCCATTTATTGGATAACCTTTATCTGTTTCATCAGGTGAACTACCTGGGTTCTTGGTGTTCCAGGACCACAGTCATGTGTTTCTACACTGTATGGTAAAGGATGAATGGATGGATGGATGGATGGATGGATAGATACATACATACCGTACATAATACATGCAAACATGCTTATTTACTTACTTTATTAGTACCCAGAGGGAAATTCAGGAAGTATGTGGGTACCTGCCTGTGCAACATCTCAATCCTAGTTGTTCCTTTCTTTGCTGCTATAATGAATTAAATGAAACCTTTATTTGCACCATTTCAAACACTACATGGTGTGTGTCCCATCTTGCTCTTCATGAGCACTAATACGAGCGCAAGCTTGGGGTCAGAGCTCAGGGTTGGCAATTTACTCGGCTCCCTGGACCAGTTTTGGGATTAAGGGCCTTGCTGAAGGGCCCAATGGTGATTTGGACACATTTGCAGACTGTGAGATATGAATCAGCAACATTCTGATGTTCCATTTAATGTTGGAATATTGTGGGTGGGATTTTCTGCCATTCCACCATAACAGAATTGATGAGGTTAGGTACTGAGGTTTGAAATCAAGTCCCTTTTTGTTTGTGCGGCCTACCGCATCATAAGTGAATTCTCGTTGCTTCTAGATGTTTCTGCTTCACAGTAACTTTGCTTGCAGTTAAAGGGCATAAATTTGACAAACTGATTTGTTGGAGAGGTGGCATCCAATAATGGTGCCATGTTGAAAGTCACTAACCTCTTCAGTATGACCCATTCTGCCACCAGTGTTTATTCCGGGAAATTGCATTGCTGTGTGCTTAATGTAGTAGCAATGAGTATCATTTAATTAGCTAATTTCTTTACTGAATTAGGGTGTCCACACAACTTTGACCATACAGTGTATCTACCTCAGGTACGCTGGCTTGAAAATCCAGTCAGGTTGTCAGTTGGTAGGCATCGTGTCACAATCGTGCACAGCAGCTTAAGGGGTTCTGTATTAATGACACCTGGTGTAGTGCTACGGCTTCTGTACAGACCGCAAGTTTCATGCCTGCCTGTCTCCTCTCTTGCAGAGACATTGATGGACACACGGACAGCTACAGCAGAGCTGGGCTGGACGGCCTATCCCACCTCTGGGGTAAGTAAAGAACACTAACACCAGCTTCCTCAGGTTTAAGCTTCTGTGTAGCCTAAATTTGTTCTCAATTTCCTGTATTTCCAACACATGCTCAAACAGGAACAGACATCCTAGCTCAGTTATTATAAGCCCAGTTCGTTTTTCACACTCATTTATAGGAGCTTAATAGAGCTACTTTGACTTAAAGCCCGCCTCACTTGCAGCTGCTGGATAATGGAGCCTCAGAGCAGTAATGAAACTGCAGTTTTGGAACCAGAGCAGTAATGATGTCGTAGAATAACTAAGCAGTGGAGCAGTAATGGGTTAGTTGCATAATGGAGTTGCAAGGTAATGATAAAACTATAGTTTAAAGGGAATGTAGGGCAGAAATGCAGCCATTTGATAGAGAAGCTGGTGGCATAACGGAGCCGTAAGGCAGAGATGCGATGCGGCTGATGAGATAACGGGGTCATAGTCTGTGTGTATCTGTCTATGTGAGAGCGAGAATTTTACCATAACTCCTGGTAGATGCTAGTACATCATTTTCAGGTGGTATCAGTGGGCTTTGCAAATCTTGGACCCTCATATCTGCTTTGCCAAATCTCAGAAGATACAACCAAAACTTCACATCTCTGCTTGCTCTATATTGCGTTGTGTTGTCACATTTCACATGAAGCTTTCGAGGCATGGCTAATTTGTGACATTGTGTGTGTGTGTGTGTGTGTGTGTGTGTGTGTGTGTGGGGGGGGGGGGGTTCCTGTCCTTGCCCCACAAGCACAGAAGGTGGTATTATGAGTTTCAACAGCAGGTACCATGGAGCAGCTGTCCATCTTCACC
>JAACJT020000036.1:14525291-14547643 GCA_009936485.2 Gymnarchus niloticus
CAGCTCCTTCATGGCAGCGGGATGCTCACGCTCATCATTGAATGCATTGACAGCTGCACTCAGGGCGCCCAAGATGACTGCAGCCTGCTCGCTGAATCGCAGGCTGTCCCGGGTGTGTGGGTGTGTGTGTGGGGGGGGGGGGGTTCCTGTCCTTGCCCCACAAGCACAGAAGTTGGTATTATGAGTTTCAACAGCAGGTATCATGGAGCAGCTGTCCATCTTCACCACAGTTTTGATACTTAAACACTGAGGCATCTCTACACAGCACAATATAAATATTCAGAGTTGCAGTTAGTCTTGTTTACTAAAAGCTCTTGAAAGCCTGCCTGACAGACTCCCTCTCCCCATGAATGCAAGTCCTGCGAGAAGACTAGAGGACTACGGGATTGCTGTGGGCTGAGTTGACTTGTGCCTCAGGCCGATGTTGCAAAACGCAGCTATGCCATCTAATGCGGGCTGACGCTGGACTCATTACTGGCCTGGTCTATCCTCATGTACATGCACATATGGACACACAAGGAGAAGCAGACACATATACACCATCTTCTCTGCTCCCAGGTTGGGGAGGGGATTGCCTAGGCAGGAGAACATGCAGGCACATGGACTTGCACCGGCACCCTTGACCTGGCTCTCTGTGGCTGTTCATACTTAGCTTTCATTGAGTCAGGGTGAAGGGAGTAGGCCTACATGGCGTATTTTTGTTAACCTGAGTTCTAACAGTCTGGAAAAAATAAAAATGGAGGGGGACTCATGATATATATCCAGATATCTGAGAGGAGAAGGAAATGCTGAAAGGCATTGTTTCTAATTTACCACTGCAATGATCTTTAAATGTTTAATGTCTTGGTATGAGAGGCAAATTCACATCTCTTTTATTGCACATTCCTCCTGGAGTTGGACAAAGGTGAGTGTGGAGATGGTCACAGCTCAATGTACCCAGGGTTAGACACCAACTGCCCTCCATCTTTGGCCCCAGAGAAGCTTTGAGTCCCTTCATTGAAAGGATGCCTTTGACTCTTTGGTAATGGGGGAGTCTCAGAGAAGAACTGAAAAAAAGAACATGGTTAATACACAGAACCTAAGGGCACATTGTGTTTACACGCATAACTACCCAGGCCATAGCAATCCAATGGCGCATTTCCACCACATGCTTCCGGTTTGACTCGACTCAGCTTGACTGGGCTCGACTTGACTGCTTGCTTGGCATTCCGTTTCCATTGCAGAATGCTGGTGGTCATGACACTGCACGTAATTCCCGTAACATCATCGTCAGTGTGACAAACAGAAAAGAACAATGGATGATATGGAAGGGATTCTGTATTTGATTCTCGGTATGTGGCTATTTGTCACAGCAAGGAGAAAACTTCAGAAGAGGCAGCAAAACAAAACATTACTGAAAAACGGTGGTCTACTTGGTCGAACACTCAAACAGATGGTTTTGCAAATAGTGAAAGATCTGAAACACGCACACACAGCATACTCATTTTGATATGTAATAGTAGTTGACCTCAGCGTGGTTTTGCAGGCGTCCATATTGGTTAAAGTTAAAAACAATAAATGGTCAGTTGAATCCAAAATGGCCAGCTAAAATGCTCTGCCCAGTATACCCCATCGTGTATTGATGATGCAGTGCTGTCTCTCCATTCTCTCTGACTAATCGGTAGCCTGCAGCGTTTTCACATGTCCTTCATAGTACCTACTCGGTTCAGTTGGAACCGTGTTAGAGATGGTACCAAAAAATGGTACCAGGTACTATTCTCAGTTTTGCCAAATGGAAATACAAAAAAGGTGAGTCGAGTCGACCCGTTTCCATGCGGTGGAATAAATAAATGCAGGAGACACCTCTTATGGAAAAATCATATGTGCTTTTTGGAATTTCACATGAGAAAAACATTTAGCAATGTTTTTTGACATGAGAATAAAAGTCACGTTAGATGTTCTTTCACATGTTAGATAATTTTACACGTGAAAATAAATGTGGAAGCATGAAGAGGTAACAAACTTTTACATGATATTGCGAGAACTACG
This sequence comes from Gymnarchus niloticus, assembly GCA_009936485.2. Classification (NCBI taxonomy): domain Eukaryota; kingdom Metazoa; phylum Chordata; class Actinopteri; order Osteoglossiformes; family Gymnarchidae; genus Gymnarchus; species Gymnarchus niloticus. The sequence goes on from JAACJT020000036.1 coordinate 14,527,320, forward strand.
TGTTTGTTTCTGGAAGGGAAGCTGGTATCCTTCAATAACTTGAATAGATAAAATTGCAGTTAGCAAATGGCAACAAGGTCTTTGTTGATATCAAGAAAGAGGAACCTACTGGCTTCATTTGCACAAATGCCCTTTTGATGTACATGGATTTGCACAAACACCCTTGTGATGTTTCCGACAGAGCAGAGCTACAGAGGACAATGAATAATTTTCTTTTGGCTGCTCCTATTAGGGGTCACCACAGCAGATCAACTGTCTTCATCTCCTGTCCTCCGCATCCTGCTCTGTCACACAAACCACCTGCATGTCCTCTCTCACCACATCCATAAATCTCCTCTTTGGCTTTTGTCTTTTCCTCTTGCCTGGCAGCTCCATCCTCAGTATCCTTCTCCCAATATACCCAGCATCTCTCCTCTGCACATGTCCAAACCAACGCAATCTCGCTTCTCTGACTTTGTCTCCAAACCAACCAACCTGAGCTGACCCTTTAATATACTCATTCCTAATCCTGTCCCTCCTTGTCACACCCAATGCAAATCTTAACATCTTTAACTCTGCCACCTCTAGCTCTGCCTCCTGTCTTTTCGTCAGTGCACCGTCTCCAGCCTGTATAACAGCTGGTCTCACTACCATCTTGTAGACCTTCCCTTTCACTCTTACTGATACCTGTCTGTCACAAATCGCTTCTGACACTCTTCTCCACCCACTCCACCCTGCCTGCGCTCTCTTCTTCACCTCTTTTCTGCACTCCCTGTTACTCTGAACTGACGACCCCAAGTATTTAAACTCATCCACCTTCGCCAACTCTACTCCCTGCATCCTCACCATTCCGCTGTCCTTCCTTTCATTCACACACATGTATTCACAGTGGACAATGAATAAGCTGGTTATATTAAAAAAAGAATATGCCCAACATGGTCCTCTCATTTCTAAAGTCAGAAAAAAAGTTATTAGGAAACATTTGAAAATGTATTCACATGGATGGGGTACACCATGGATGGGATGCCAGTCCATGACAGGGCACAAAGCTAGGGTTCACCCTGGATGGGATGCCAGCCTATCACAGGGTGCCCACACACACTAGCTTCACACTCTGTGCACAATTTAGAAACAACGGTACGTTTTTGGACTGCAATTTGGAACTTGAGAGGCCACAGGTAACCTGCATGACAGAAATATAACATGGAAGCTCCTTACCCTGGAGCTGAGGTGGAATTTTGAAGCCCAACCTCAGAGGTGTGAGGCAAAAATGGTACACCCTGAGCTGCAAAAAATGTTTCATTCATTAAAAATGTACTCAGTACATCGTGTGACCCATATATGAGTATGTGTTTGATAATGTATACTCAGTGGTCAGTTTATTAAGTACCCCAATGTAGTACCAGATGGGACTTCTTTTACCTCTAGGACTCCTTAAAGAGTTGACACATTGCATGCTGGGAGGTGCCTTTCTGTGCACCACTCTTGTACTGAGCTGATATTTTTGCACTTCGAGTCAGCCTGTAATCTTTCATGAGTCTGTTCGCTCTCCTCTGGCATCTCTCTTATTAACAAGGTGTATTAGGCAACATTACTTTGGCTAACTGGATGTTTTTTGTTCACCACAGTAACTCCAGGTATTGAAGTGTGTGAAAATCCCAGGAAGGGGGCTGTTTCTGAGATTAGAAGCACCATATCTGGCAGCAGCAGTCATACAACGTTTAAAATGTTGTTCAACCATCTTGGCCACTCTTATAGCTGCATAGTAATGACCCCGCCTCCATCCTGTATCTATTCAGTTGCAGAAACATGATTCACTATTTGGAAGAACAGACCTTTGTTTTAATGTGGTGTTGTGCTTAATAAAGCAGTCACTGAGTTTTATGTGTTTGCTACCACATCTTTAGTGGAAATCGATTCCATTGGCCTCTAGATCTGGCAGTACTGAACTGCAAGGTAACGGTACAGACACTGGTGGTATCCATATTAGTACTAATCCTGTTTTCTTCACATTGGCTTTGCTTCACATAGTCTCACAGAGGGTCAGGCACTGCAGTCCTGAAGCGACTTCTAAGCACAATTCTTGTGCCTCACAGTGAGGTAACTCTAATTTTTTCGTCCTGCATGTCAAACTGATTCTTCATTCCAGTTGTGCTTGGGCAGTGTACTTGCATCTAGTTGGAGGTCCACCTGATGTAGAGCTGCGGGATTTTGCTGGGTCATTTCCCCTGCCTTGTGAACATTGAGACGACAGTGATTATCCTTAGAGAAACCCTGGATGGTCATTATCCATGTCAAAGTCAATGCCTGGGGGTCTCTGGGGCTTCCATCTCCCCCCCTGGGTCTTGGTGCCCCAGGCCTATACTGGAGTGTTGTTGCCTCTCAGTGTTGACCAACCAGGGAAGTTTTCCGTATCAATAATCTCATTTGTGCATACTGTATCTGTATGGTTACCAGAAGGCTCCGAGGAGGGACTGTCATGGATGCTGTCTCTTGGGACTTGGTACCTTGCTGTGTCCCCCCTACTGCCCACAGAGTAAAGTGTCACAGACTGCAGACATGCAGGAACTCATGGTATAGTTCATTGTGTGTATCAACAGTGCATGCCATTTTATATTTCCCATGATGGCCTTATCTGGTGGTCTACCATTTTTTGGGGGTTTGTTTAGTCTCACAGGTGATCCCACAGGAGTACCAAAAAGCCGAACTGACACCTTCCATAGACACAGACCTTATGATTGTGTAGCTGTGGCTGAACAATGCAGGATGACTACAAGCTTGGACTGTTCCCCTGGGACAATCTTCTTAAGAGACTGCTTTCTGCTGTAAAGAAAAGCATTTTTCAAAACAGTCTTGCAAATATTTATACACTTGCATCTTATAGTATCTGGATGTGAAAGGTACAGTTTGCTATATTAATTATCAGAAAGTGTGAGGAGTGTAAGTACTCTTCTGGATGGGACTAGCTGTGAGTTTTTATACCTTTTGGTCAAAATAGCGTTTGCTGGTGGCTCTTGTATAAATCAGTTTTGAGAAAATGAGCAGGTGAAGATGTGAAAGGAGACAGCACAGTTTAAACATACTGGATTCCTCCCCATCTGGGCAAGGGCAGAGTTTAAACTTCATTGATTCCGTCCATCTGTGGATGGGCACAGTTTAAACTTTACTGATTCCTCCCCATCTGGTAGTGAGGACACAGCTTAAATTTCAGTAATTCCCTCCATCTGTTAGAAAGGGCACAGTTTAACATTTAACATTTATTCTGTAACGTTCACTTCTCTTTGCCAAAAGTTGCATGCTAAATTTCAGGTAAAAAAAAAAAAAAAGAGAGAGAATCTAAACAAAGCATAAATATATTACCATTAGATGAGAAAGCAATGTTCTAATTATTTTTTAAACGTTGAGTTTCACTTTTTTGACCAAAAATGTCTTACTGTGAAGTATTACCTAAAGTTCTGGAAGTACCAATCTTTTAATTTAACTTCATTGAACAACTATGAACTAGTTCTTGATGGACCTTTTTATTGAGAAAGTAAGACACAACAAAATAACGGAAGACACGTGTGCTTCTGAAAACTTAAAAATGATAGTACAGAGCTTCTGTAGGCAGTTTGGTGATCCAGTCCACATTGACATGGAGATGGTGACCTTCTCTGGGAATGAGAGAGGCCAGAACAAAAGTACTGTTTTGGCCTTCAATACAGAGGGAAAAGTAGAGGGGAATAAAACGGACATGAAATGTGGGAAGTATGGCTATGTTGGTGGTTCTGGTTTTCATTGCAGCAGCTAAGAAACTATTTTATATTATTATTAACTGGCTCTAGGTAAACGTATGCTCGTTAGCAATCCCTGTCCATAGCCTACTCCGACTTACTCCAGCTTTTTCCGTACAAGGCAACATTATTCCACGGATATAATAAGTTCCACTCATGAGAGAATAGTAATGAACAGATCCATCTGCTTACGTGCCAGCAGAAGTGTTTTAGAAATGGACGCCATGCAGGTACCGCTTTCTTCGTTAATCGCTGCTCCACGTCGCTGTGCTTTGCCCCAGCAAAGACAGAAGGTCTACTTCCTCTAATTAAGATAAATTTGCACTTTGTTTTGGTTCAGGAACGGTAATGCCAGGCAGCAGCCCAACAAAGAATGCAGAGCGACTTAGGATATGTTGGCAGCTTGGTGCGTTGAAGGGCATGTTCGTGGTCCGTCCCACAGGCTGATGTGCAGCCTGTTGAGATGCAACAGAAATCTACTTCATGTAATGAGAATAGAACTGAATTCCACTGATGGGGAAAACATTGCATCATGGAAGTCCAGATGTGTAGGAGTTCATCAAAAACATGTTTATTATGGTCTCAGGCAACTGTGCAGTGAACTAAAGGAAGGCCAAGGTTTGGAGCCCTTCATGCTGAGGGATACCCATGACCACCGGCCATAGGGGGCAGCTGGTGGCTGTGTGGTTCATGTTGTACTGAAACTTATGGAAAACCCACCAAACTTCAGTGCCATGGTGCGACGCCAATTCCAGCATGTCATCGAAGGTCTGTGTCATTGCATTGGGGTCCTGTCACTCTGGAGTACTTAAGATCCCATAGCCTGGAGCCTCTCTCAGGCAGCATGGAACAGAAGGCTGGGGTACACCCTGGATGGGATACCGGTTCATCACAGGGTACATGCAGTAGCATGCAAAAGTCAAAGGGAGAAAACCAAGATTATTATGTTCATGTTTGTTTAAAACCTGAAGAATCACATTCATACTGGTGTAACACTGACTTCTTGTTAGTCAAATTGTGTCAATTTTCATATTTCAAAAGATGTGTTCCTGTCACCTCAGAATTTACAATTACCATCTAACATACCCATGCACTTGTGGACCTTAACTCGGAGTCTACCTCATTTGGCTAATCAATACCTCATAAAGTGAATTAACTACTTAAGTTCACAAGTTAAGTGAGCTGGTGGTGAAAATTTAAAAAATACTTGCTGGAGTGATTCCCAGGAGAGTTTTGGGAACCAAAGTTACATATGTCGTTCAAGCCATCCAACCAGATATCAATAATATTTTGGAGAACAGAAGCAATTATTTTTCCTTCTTTTTGTATTACAGTTTATTTGTCTGTGCTACCCACTGAGACACCATGCCACCCCGACAGGCACTCCATGTTGCTTTAAATTTTCCTTGCAGCAGAGGAACTATGTTTTATCTGAATATTAATGGCAACGATATTCAATGCAACCGAAGGTCACTTCTCCGTTTGCCATCATCAAGCTGTCTTCAGAGTGCCACAGGCTTCTAATGTGTAGCGTTCTCTGCTGGGGGACCTAGGTAGGTGTAGTGTGGCTTGACAAAGTTGGCCATCAGTATGTTGGCATTACAGATGAAGGTCTTCATTGATAGCTGATCCATTCCCAGCCAGGTGCATGGCACAGGCACCCTCCGAAAGGACACGGCATTTAATTAGGGAAGGTTCCCATCAGAGCTGAATTTCAGCCTTCTGAGGCATCTTTCATCCACTCTATAGCCTCATTATGGCTGTCTGTTCAGTCCTTTTGGCTGTTCACCATTTAGATCGACTGCCTCATTAAAATTGTGCTTCTGCAAATAATTCCAGAAGATCGATATAATGAATAGGTTGATGGGGTGCTGGCTGAGGTTCATCCTATTGCATCGATTAACCTTGCTTCCCTGGTTGAAATACTCATGCCAATTTTCAATCCAATTCATTGAATACAATTGTTTCATGAAAAGAATGATTTCTTGGGCATGCCTAGAAAGATGTCATGCCTTCACTTACTTTTTAAGCATGTGTAAGACAAATAAACAACTGGAGAGTTTTCAGGGAGCACAAGACAATATCATGGCACCTCTGTCCAGGGTGGGGCAACATCTCACTCATACAGCTCTGACATAAACTTCCCTATAATGACACATGGAACCAGATAGGTGGGAAAACAAGTGGGAGGGATGAGTTTTTCTGTTGATCTGGATAGACGGTGTGTTCTTGAAACAAGAGTGAGTAAACCAGGATACCTGCTCTGGAGACATAGACGTGCTATAAAAAAAAACATGGGCTCTGATCCCACATTAAGTATGCGCCGGCTTGATAAGGGGCACCGTGTCTAGATATAGCGTCTGTCTTGACATGAGATCTTTCAGGCAAAGGCCTGGGTTGATACTCATGGGACAGAGGGAGTCTGTTATTCTGACGGTAATGCAGGTGGGATGCAGGTGCAGCTGCTTCCGATAGTTAGTGTCAGATGCTCTCTTGTTTTAGGAATAAGCCATCTATTGGCACTCTGGGTTTTCCGTATCTCTGTAGCTTAAATATCCTTGACTCCATTTCACATCCTTTGATCCTGTCTGGTTCACCCTATGCTGTCCTAAGATGCTGTGAATTAGTGTATACAGTGTTTCTTTATAGTATACTGTGTGTCTATTTGCAATATTACACTATGTATGGTTTCTCTATGTTGCACTGCATGTGGTCCTGTGTATACAGTAGACAGAAAAAGATTACACATCCTTTAATAATTTTCACATTTTGTTAACCTAAAACCTAAAGTTAATTTGCAATGAATATGTGTTTTTTCCTTCTAATCTTTACCAAATACTAAAAAGTTTCAAATGGAAAAAAAATTGTTCTAAAAATTCTCATATTAATTAAAAATAACTCTAATAGTTATGTTTGATATGTATGCACCCCTTTAATAAAGCATCACTCAAACTATCACAAAAATGACCAACTGCCTTCAAGATCCCTTATTTTAACTGTCTAACACCTGTGACGTATCGCTGCAATTAACTTGACAACTAAATAAAACTGGCTGTTTACTGTGGTCCTTCAGATTGCAAATGTAGTAAGTCACACACAAAGAAAGCATCTATGGGGTTTCAAAGACATTCCAAAACAAATTTGTCACAAAGTTGTGGAAATTAATTCACCAGGGATATAAAAAATTTCCAAGGCTTTTAAGATACCTTAACGCACTGTTAAGTTGATCATTAAGAAGGGGAAAGTGCATAGAACCACCCACAGTCTGCCAAAACCAGGACGTCCATCATAGCTAAGTGACCAGGAAAGAAAACAACTTGTCAGTGAGACCATCAGGAATCCAGTGGCAACCTTCACATACCTACAGAATTCAATAGCCAACAGAGAACATGATGTGTATAGTGCAACAATATCAAAGATGCTGCACACATCTGGCATATATGGGAGGGTGGTAAGAAGAAAGCCATTTCTCAAAAAGGTCCATCTGGAGCCCCAACTGAAGTTTGCCAAGAAACACTTGACGGATCCTGCAACAAACTTTGAGATGGTTTTGTGGTCACATAAAATAGAACTTTCTAGCATAAATACCATATGGGCGGTGCTGGATTTTCTCCAAACATAAGGTCACTAAAAGAACACCATCTCAACTGCGAAGCATGGTGGTGGAGATATTGTGGGAATGTGTCTCATCCTTTGGGACAAGGGGAACTTGATAGGATTGAAGGGAGGATGGATGGAGATTCTGGAGAAGAACCTGATGAAGTTTGCAAAACGCTGAAAATGGGTTGAAAATTCATATTTCAAAAGGACAATGACTGAAAGCACAAAATGAGAGCTACCATAGAGTGACTTGCAAAGAAGGTGGAAGTTCTGGAGTGGCCAAGTCAAAGTCCCTACCCAAATGCGACTGAAAATTTTTGGAATGTCTTGAAGGTTCCTCTCCAAGCCAGAAACAGTTCTGTAAAGAGGAGTGGAGGAAGGTCCCAAAATCCAGGTGTGCTAGCCTTGTGAAAAGCTACCCGAAAAGACTCATAGCTGTAGATGCTGCCGAAGGTGATGCCACCAAGTTCTGACACAATGGGGAGTGTACTTAATGAAGGCATTTCAGTTTGGCCTCTTTACTCTTTTTTTCCTTCCCAAATTAAAATGGTTTCATTGCATTCATGCTGTTTCTGTGCTTCAGATTACAGCAAAACACAGCCATGAAATGTACAGATTGTAACACAAGGAAATGCTAATTCTTTGAAGGGTGTGTGTTCTTATTCTATCTACTGTAGATAGCTCCTACCTGTTGTTGTATGTTGCACCATGGTCCTGAAGACACGTTCCCTCCCAAATTGCCGATTAGTTTGATGGCAGGCTTCTTAACTATTTAGATTTTCCAAGGATGTGTTTTGCTTTCATATATAATGTATGTTTACTTAAAAAAGTACCAAATATTTAAAATATTTAAAATATTTTACATTTTCCATATTGTAAGTGAAAACATTCCTTTATTATTCTTATGAAGTAGGATAACTTGTGTTACTTTTTGAGATTGTTTCATGTGATAAGCTGTAATAAGCCACATCACCGTGGCTTAAATTTCATCGCCTTTGTGCCTGTAGTCAGCTTCTGGAGGTAGTATTAATGACTGTATTCCTTTAAGGTGCACAAATACAACATTTTCTAGACAACGAATTAATTTGCACTCATCCTTCCTCAAAAAAATGTGGCATCTTTGCTCACAACATTCAGGGGTGCATTGCTTCTCCAAGTGGTCAAAGTTAAAAATAGCATTAGTTATGAGTATTATTAAGAGGTGGGAATATTTTTGTTTTCTTACTCATGGTGACCTTTGGGTGCTTGACCTGTGGAACCAATTAAAACTGGGAAACAGCAGGGGATTAAATTTCATTATGGGTATTTTTACCTGCAAAGCATTTTTTTATATTGTGAATTATAACGAGATCCATTTAATGTAATAACTTGCTAATATTATTTTTGCTCATACTTATCTGTTAATGTTATGCCGTAATATACTGGAATGATTTCATTTTGAATGTGATCAGCAGATTATATCTTTGCATTTAATACACTGTCCTGCTCCATCGGTAGTTAAAATTAACCACTTGTGCCTGATAGGGACATAGAAAACAGATCGCTGCATTTTATAGATGAAATGAAGGCTGAGTCATTTACATTCTGACAAAAATGTCAGATGACCAGTGGAGGGTGCCTTGAGCGTAAGCACTATAGATTCGGTTGATGTCATTAAACATATATCCATGGGTAGTTTTTAACACAAAAGACGTTGACTGCATCCCAAGCATCTCACACATTGCTCTTAAATACTCCCAACATGTAGGCCTATTATGAGAATGACATATGGTCACTCTTCAGCTGGTGCAAAATGCTGCAGCAAGAGTGCTAACTGGAACTCGGAAGTTCAATCATATTAGTCCTTTATTGTCATTTTTACATTGGCTTCCTGTTAAGTCTTGCACTGACTTTAAAGTACTAGTACTTACCTATAAGGCCTTGCATGGTTTGGCTCCGGAATATATGTTTGATCTTTTGGTTCCTTACTCCCCCCACCCCTCCCTGTTTGCTTCACTCTCAGGGGGCAGGTGAAAAAAAAGCAACGCTGGGCTGCAGAGCATTCTCCTACAGAAATCTGCAGCTGTGGAATGGTCTTCCAGCAGCAGTGTGGGAATCTGGCTCACTCTCTATCTTAAAGTCTCGGCTTAAAACGCACCTATTTAGTCTAGCTTACAGAGACCTTCGTTAGCTACTCACTCCCCAACTATAAGCTATAGGCCGAGGTGTAGAGCTCGGTGGGGATCAGTGCCATTGACTTTGGATGAACTGCTCTGTCAGTGCTGTCACTCCTGCTTCACATGTACTGTGTGTTGTTGGAGTACTGGCGTTCAAGGATTCCTCATGCCTGTGTCCCCATTGGTCTCTCCCTCATAGTTCTGCTGCCATATATAGTTATGCTGGGGCTCTTGCTATTTTATTTGCAATTATTCTACTGCCTTAAGTTTCTGCTCTGCTCATACACTTTCTCTTTCCCCACACCCACCACTTTGGGCTGCTTCTTTCTGAGGTTTGAATTCAAGAGATCCCTGTATCGTCTGCTGGCCTACCACGCCCCCCTCTACTTCAGCTGTCCACACTGACCGGTTTGCTGTCTTTTGAGCCACCGAACCTGCTCTGAATACTGGACTGCATCCTCCAATACCCTGTTGTCCTCCTGGCTATTACAACATTGTTGTTCTTATTTGTATTAATGAATCTGTCCAGCCTGGTGCCGGCCAGAGGAGAATGGGCTTCCCCCTTGAGTCTGGTTCCTTCCAAGGTTTCCTCCTTCGGAGGGAGTTTTTCCTTGCCACTGTCGCCATTGGCTTAGTCTCTGGGGACCCTGAGCCCGAGACTATGTAAAACGCTTTGTGTCATATGGCATCTTTGAAAATTTAACAGGAGGTCTAAAGATACAAAGATTTATTAGCAGCTAACTTATAGAAAGACAGTTTATTGCAAAAATCATTGGAGTTCTTTCTTTTTTCCAAAAGCCCCAGTAAATTTCCCTGAAGACTATAAAATCCCCTGTAATTATTCTTGCTACCGGGGGTGACCCCCTTCTATCACAAATGATGTTTAAGTTTTGATTGCCCACATATGGATCTACTAAATTCAAAAGATTTATTACACCTTCTCTCCTGAAATGATATCCTTTAAATAACAAGCCTGCATAATAGTGAATTAGCCTGCTAGGGTGGTAGATCTGTTGCTTCTGTCACACAGCTGATTGCAGTTTTAATTTGCCTTGTGAAATAGGAAAGTTTTGACTTTTTTGTGAACATATTTGTCATATATTACAAAATGTTTGTGTCTTTTTGGCATATACTTTGGAAATACTACCCAAGTATTATAGATGATGGTCCAAATTAGCTGAGGATAAAATATGAAGATGCCTCGACTTTCTCAGAGAGGCTTAGTGGTTGGGGTTCAGAATAACTGTATTAATACATTTCTGGAAGGAGCTGAGCCTCCAATGGGTCATATTAATGGCTGTATGACAGAGGGCGGGGCTTTATAGGCTATGTCTAAAGAATGCTTTGTGATGGGTGGGACTTCCTGTGGTTATGTATTAATGATCCTCATACAAATGGTTTGGATTCCAAGGATATACATTAATGGAGTCTGGCAAGGGGTGGAGCTTCTGGGGTGAATGTTTTAGTAGTCGTATGGGCTGGGCCTCTATGGAGACAATACTAATGAATACATGGAGGAGGGTGGGTCCACTGGGGGGATGTAGTAATTGTTGCCCGGCATTGAACAGGACAGGTTTCTCTAATGCTGATGAATGGTCATTACAGGGGAGAGGCGAGGAGCAGAAAATAGTGACAGAGGGAAAGAATGAGAGAGGGTTCATTTGTGGCTTGTATTTCTGTAAACTCATTTATCATTTCAGTGCTCTGCCCTCTCTCTCTCTGTCCTGATGACACCTGTGCTGAAACCTAAGCTTGTTCTGCTATTCCGTCCCAATACGTCTGAAACAGAGTTGGCTGGTACCCTATCAGTCTCTAGGGCTTGCCACATGCCTGGCCCCTCCTGGTCTTTGCTCCTGGCTTTTTATTTTGATCATGCTGTCAAAATGGGTGACAAATTGCCTTAAGAGTCTCAAGAGGTCATGGCTATCAGATCCTGCTAGCATGTTACTATGTAGAGAACCTTCTATTGCTTCAATAACTCAAGCTAAATTAATGCTATTTACCTCCCTTTGTGAAATATGAGGTGGATAGCTAGGCAAAAAGCACCCTATGCCTTTAAAAAATTTTCTCTGGACTTGTGCTGTTTTTGAAGCACTGAGCCTGACAATCGGTTGGCATACACCAATGCACTTCCTCCACAGTTCGAAACCATGTAATCTTAAATTTGCAGTGCATTGCATTTCATAATGTGCCAAGACAGGGTGCAGTCGTGCTTAGCCAAGATGGATTCCAATGGAAACCAAAGCCTAGATAACTGTCAGGTTTTTCTTTTAAATGGAATGTGGCTGGGAATAACTATTGCAAATTTTAACCACTGTGTAAGTGATATGACCCTCTTGGCTGGAGGATAATTTGGGGGTGCAGCTGTATTAATGGCATTTATCAGGTTTCTGCACCACTCTGAATTTGCATGTTTTTTTATGGAATGGCCCATTTCTTGTTTTGACTATATTTATTTTAATCAAAAATACGATGTACGGAATTTTTATTCCTCAAAAGAGAAGAAAGATAGCACTGAAATGAAATATTGTAAATTATGCCCTCAGGGCCCGGCAGGGAGAAATTAAATGGTAAAATTTAAAAAGGACCATTTACTCTGATTACTCTACACATTCAATATGTACACTGTAAACATGGTTACCCTTGTATCCTGCATTGTCATTGTATATGTGCTACTCTCTACAGATCCCCTCAATTACCAAGCTACCTGTTATTAGTATGATATGGATTTTTTTGTCTTGGCCACATATCAACTCTGTGCAATGGGTAGCCGTGTTTTAATTTTACCAGTACATTATTCAGATTTATGAGCTTAATCTGCTACCTTTAATCCAGTTACAGTTTTATTAGCAGTAAAGGGCATCAAAGCCAGGTAGTCAGGTGTATTCTCCTGTGCCATAAGAATGTGATTCTTAGCTACATTAATAACATACCTTGGAGTTGTAACACAGCTAAGCAAACACCACAGCTGCTTCTAAACCAGCTCATTTTTCTGTTCCCCTTTCCAGTGGGAGGAGGTCAGTGGCTATGACGAAAACCTCAACACTATCCGCACTTATCAGGTGTGCAACGTCTTCGAGCCCAGTCAGAACAACTGGCTCCTGACCACATTCATCGAACGGCGAGGTGCAAAACGCATCTATGTGGAGATACGCTTTACCGTGCGTGACTGCAGCAGCATCCCCAATGTGCCGGGCTCCTGCAAGGAGACCTTCAACCTCTACTACTACGAGACGGACGCCATCATCGCCACCAAGGGCTCGGCCTTCTGGATGGAGGCGCCCTACCTGAAGGTTGACACCATTGCCGCTGACGAGAGCTTCTCGCAGGTGGATTTTGGTGGGCGGCTCATGAAGGTGAACACGGAGGTACGGAGTTTTGGCCCCCTCTCCCGCAGTGGCTTCTACCTGGCCTTCCAGGACTACGGCGCATGCATGTCGCTACTCTCCGTGCGTGTCTTCTTCAAGCGCTGCCCCAGCGTGGTGCAGAACTTTGCTGTCTTCCCTGACACCATGACGGGAGCCGAAAGCACCTCCCTGGTCACAGCCCACGGCGTCTGCATTCCCAGCTCAGAAGAGGTGGACGTGCCCATCAAGCTGTACTGCAATGGCGATGGCGAGTGGATGGTGCCAATTGGTAGCTGTGCCTGCAAAGCTGGCTTTGAGGCGGACAACGGGAATGTGTGTCGAGGTGAGACTGGGCTCTCCTGCCCTATCCTGAAAAACAAGTGTGGTACAGTCTAGTCCAGTCATAGTGTAAAATCGTGCTAGCTTAAACAGGGGAAGTCCTTTCCAGATTATGTGATTGTGTAATTTGTAGTATAAATAATATATAGCACATATATTCAGCAGTGTGTGACACTGGGAATTAGGAGCCTGGCCTGTGTCAGGTAGATCGCTGCTTCAAATCCCTTAGCTAGTAGAGTGACCATGATGCAGTTGAACCCTTTAGTAAACCCCTTAACCTTACCTGCTACAAAGGTGCTGGATGCTGGAGAACTCTGCCCTCAGACGCCAAAACTTGGTCTCACTCATCATACATGGAGAATAAGAGGGGAAATGTGAAAACCACCCAACATCCCTATGTTTATGTATCACCGACTTCTTAAGTACTCTGTTTTGACTGATTGTTGAAGACAATACCTGTTGTGGTTTATTCTGATATGTGTGATGTTGCGTATCCAGTACTTGTTTAAAACTATGGGACTGGTTTACCTTTTCTAATGTTTCAAGCCTTGCTGGTAGATGTTTTTGGTTATGGCTACTTTTTGACCTGCGATATGTACAACATTCTCCAGTACTTTATATAGAGCACTGGTTTACATAATAATTCTGACAGTTTCTGCCTAACACTTGAATTTCAGATTTTTTTCTGAAAAATTACAGAGGCATAACAAATGTTTCCAGTTACAGAAAATTAATTGTTGAACTATGAAAATGCTCTTTCGTGGATATGCATTTTCTGCAAACAAATACTTGTATTTCTGCTTGACATTCAAGGACTTGATTTAATCACACACCTTTTACTTACAGGACCGTAATGGTGTGAAGAATTGTCTGCTACTGAGAAGTGCAGAAGAGAGTTGCTCTGTTACTTTTCCTTTACAGTGCTGGGGGTTTGAATCCCATTTCCAATCTGTGCATGTAGAATTTGCATGTTCTCCCTGTATTGTGTGGGTTTTAGCCCACAAATACGAATTGCTCATATATTATGTTTGTGCTCTGTGATGAACATCCCACTCCTGGCCTTGTGTCCTCTCCTTCCTGGGATGGGCTCCAGTTCCACTGTGACCCCAACCGGGATAAGAGGTTGGAAGATGGATGGTTGGGTGGATGCACAGAACAGAGGCACTTGCAGTGTGTGTTGTTACAGTCAGTTTTACTGCGGAAACATGTGACCAAAGACATCAGCTGAATAGTCGGATTTACTGGGCCTTACTGGGCTTTCACGTGAAGTATGCATGCAGGATTTTTTGTTAGATCTGTCTCATGGCTGCATTTGGCAGCTTAACATACCTCTGAATGCAGTAACAAGTTTGCAAGAATGGTCAGTGATATTAGTCATGCAGCTCTTTTTACCAATAGTAAGTTGCCTGATCCACCTATGAAGAAGGATCTGGTATTGTTTCTTTTGAACATTGCTGAGCTTGCTAGGGGGGATGGGGTAAAAAATTCTGCAATTTGAGGCAGAAAGTTGGCTTTCTTTGAAGGTGTTTTAGGCTGAATGGAGACCAAGACGCTGAACTAGACGCTGAACCTGCTGGAGGGATACCATTTTTTAGGAAAAGGTTGCAATCAGAAAGAGAGGTCTGGCCTGTCTTATTTGACCAACTCTTACTGCATGTCTCAGCTAGAAATGTGGCAAATGGAAAATCTTGGAGACGAATGGTGGAGATGAAGATGGATGCTGGGTTAGAGTAGACTTGGAAATTTCAACTGAATTTCCTGTTTTCTACCATGTATTGATTTTATTTGTTATTGGTAGAGAGTCATTTTCATTCTGATTGAACCAATAGGTCTAGGTTTCTGTGTATGTGGTCAGATTTTTCCCACTAAGACTTTTTTGAAAATGTAGTGCTGTTCCTGATACTTCCAATAACTTAGAAAGACTTTGCCCGAACCTCTCAAGGACCATGCTGACTGTGCATGTGCTAGTCTGAAGCGTTTCTGTGTCCTACAGTTTATATTAGAGCCGAGATTAGTTATTTTCATTCACACCAGATGTTCGTACCTCTCCCTGATTTGAAACCTACAGCTTTACGTAAACAAAGATGTAAATTAGAGCTATAGGTACCTATACTGTAGTGCTGTAATACAATTTCTGAAAAGGCATCACTTTGGTACATGACAGTTATTCGCATACTATCTGCGTTCAAAACTGGTCTTGTTTGTATTCATATCCTTCAGCAGTTCAAAATGCCTCTGTAGAAATAAACGACATTGGGGCATATTTTCACCACAGCGGGTGATTAATCAGTATTTTTTTTTATGTATTTCATAACATGTAACTAGTAGAAGTGAATTTAATTTGTGGACTGACTGTCATCATGACGATATATGGACCATTTTCAGAAAGAAAGACTGGGCAATTTATCCACCAGCTTGGCTGTCTAATTAAGAGTGCTAATATTTGCTTTTAGAATTAAGTGTTTTTTTGGGACAGGTCTTTTATGAGGGAGACCCTGCCTAAAATTCCCTCATCGTTTTTAAAATATTAAGCTGTACCCTATCTGAAGGGGATCTAAAGGAGCTTTGAGGGCTGTAGTCATTTTAAAGCATGCAGTTATGTGGATAACTTAGCAGTAATAACGGGCAGCGATTTAAAGCAGAAGAGAGTCCCTCTCACACAAAGATGCTGATGTTCACTTTCTGTCTCACTCAGGTGACAAGTTTCTTTCATATCAGATTGTGCTCATTCTCTGTTTTCACAGAAGCATTCAGAAACCCCAGTATGGAAACCAGGTTCACGACCCGTAATCTTCATATGAACATTTGATTCCCAGTTCGGCCGGGAAACGTCAGTCTTGTATTTATTTTGGTTTGTGTTAATGCAGCTTCTGGATGTTAAGTTTATTTTCCTCTGGCCACATTTCCAACCGGCACCATTTATCAATGATAAGTAATAACCCTGTAGTAACAATAAACCATCCTTTGTTGCCAAGTCTCCAATAGCAGTGACTGTGCTGTCCAGAGCAGAGAAACTGAAATGACAAAGATTTCATGCTAGAGGAAATTATTATGATTAAGGAGCCAGAAAAAAAAAATAAAAAATTGTCTGGACCAGAGAAATCCAAGAAAAAGCTATGGTTGGCCTTCAGATAATGAATCCTATTGGCAAGGGCATGACACAAATCCATTTCTTCTGGATTTGGGGTGGGAGGGGATAGGAATTTGGAAACCCTAAGGAAGATGTAGTTTATTTTGGATAAATTCATATCTCATTCTGATTAAAGGATACAAAGAATTACATATAAAGAGAACTTCACTAGTCATTAAGAGTGCTTCACCTTGACCTCTTCCAGCCAGACTTGCTTTAAGCTTTCCAGATCGAAATGAGGCAGCTACCCTCCTGTGTTGGCCCTTTGATGCTCAATGGTATTATTTACAAGCTGGGGTGAGTATTGACTGCAAGACTGATTAGTGTCTGCTTTCCATGTCTGCTTTCACTGCCAGAATTTGGCTTCAACTATGTATTGTATCTTAAGAAAGACGGGAGGAGCCTAGGGCTCCAGTTCTAGTTCTAATTTTCAATTATCTTTAAAATGATGATTGTCTGACAGGTTATAAGAGTAGTAGGCCTTGGAGGTTGCATATTTTTGCATTAGTAGGCTTCCTAATTGTATGGGTTTAGGGTTTGGCTATAAACAAATAAAATCATTGGACTCTGTTGTTGTTTTGGATGAGAGTGTTTTAAATATTTGTAATATCAAGACCATAGCATACATTTAGGTGGCACTGGTATGAGAAGTCTCAGATTCCCTTAGAAACCACACATCTTGGGGAGCTATAGTGGTATCCCCCTCTTTGGAATAAGACAAGGATTTTGTGGGGGCCCTCTTTGAGCTTCTGCTGTAACTCAAACAGGTATGAAAGAGGGAATCTCTGGCTCTCCAAATGTTCTCGTCTGCCCCCGGCACGGTGTTTAAGCATCCATTGAAACTTTCAAAACTTTTATTATGGGATTGGAAGCGCTAGCAAATATGTCAGCCTTTATGAGTCCCCGGCCCATACATACAGAGCACCATTGATTATATGAGTAAGGAGGAGTACTTTTAATTTTATTGAATTAGAGTATTTATGGAGGAATTAGACTATATAAAGGGCTCAGTACCCTAGCGTGGGGAGTAGTGGCATTTAAAGGCTAAGTGAGACATAGCAGAGTGTTTTTTATTTTTTTTTTTTTTGTCGGCTGTGATGACATTTTCTTCACTTCCTCTCCCGCACCAGAAGCGCCAGCTTCCCGACCAAATTAAAACGTATCGACCCACGCAGGCGCTCCGGCAACGCTGCCAATTCCCGGCCTCGTCAGTCACCCGTCAAGAGTGACAGACACCACGGCTGAAAAGGCGATAAGAACAGCCCTTGATGGTGGTGCGGGAGCGGGCGGGAAGCTCTGAGTCGCCGGCACCTCGCATCCGACACAGGGCCATACACCGAGCGAGCGTCTGTCAGATACGTAATAAGAATTTCACAGATCAGCCAGGCTTTTTGGGAGCATAATTAATCATGAGACTTGACGGAGGATGTCACAGTGAAGCACAGTCATTCCGTTCCCTTGCTGTAGCATGTTATCTGGGTGCTGTCTTCTTCTCTCTCACTCACTTTCTCTCCCTTCCTCTGTCTTTCCCTCACGGTTGCTCATAACCTACCCTACGTTGTGGCCATCAGCAGGGGATGCCATTCTGCTCTCGGAATCTGAGGTCTCGTCGTCAAGCTTGTGTGCCTGCCTTATGCAGTCAGGGGGATGTAAAAGGGAATCTCGAGGAAAGCACAGTTGCCTATTAGTCAGGCTGAATCGGGATCCCTGGAGAATTGGGCTGAAGGTGTGGAAAGGGGCTGCTTGGAGCATCATTCTAAAGTGCATAGATCTTTGTAAGGCACCGTGCTATCATGGAGCAGTAGGACACCTTTAGGAACTGGAATGCTTTGGGCATCACGATAAGGTTTTGGATGAATAGCTTCACCTAGGGCACCATGCTAATGTGGTAGAGTACAAGTACATAAGGCATGGTGTGAATCCTTTAGTTCAGCTTTGGGTGGTAAATGTGAAAACAGCAGATCTTCCTCATTACCACACAGTCTCTGCCGACAGTAAAGATGTGTAGCGGGGTGCTCCTGTGCACTGCATGCAATCTGTTTATTTTATTGTCTGCTCGTTAAATTGAGCAGAACCCTTTGAAAAAGCTTCTCTGAGCCCTGGCTTGTTTTAGTCTGCAGTACACAGCAAAATTAGCAGTGTTAATTTAACACTCTCGTTTTTTCTCTGAGTCCGGAAGGATTCGAGTGAACACCATTAGTGTTACAACCCCAAATCAGAAAAAGTTGGGACGGTATGGAAAATGCAAATAAAAAAAATGCTGTGATTACTTTGACTTTTATTTCACTGCAGACAGTATGAACTGAAGACATTTCATGTTTTGTCTGGTCAGCTTTATTTCATTTGTTAATATACATCCATTCCTGCATTTCAGGGCTGCTACACATTCCAAAAAAAGTTGGGACGGTAAAGCATTTACCATCCTTCTCACAACACTCAAAAGATGTTTTGGCACTGAGGATACCAAGCGATGAAGCGTTTCAGATGTTATTTTGTTCCATTCTTCCTGCAAACACGTCTTAAGGTGTGCAACAGTACAGGGTCGTGTTGTTTCAAAATTCTCCGTGCATTCTCTATTGCGGACAGGTCAGGACCGCAGGCAGGCCAGTTCAGTACCCGTACCCTCGTCTTCCGCAGCCATGCCTTTGTAATGTCTGCAGAATGTGGTTTTGCATTGTCTTGTTGAAAAATGCATGAACGTCCCTGGATTTCTCTAAAATCTCAATGTACTTCTCTGCATTAATGCTTCCTGAAGGAACAGTATACCAAGAGTGTTTTGGAGGTGAAAAGAGTGTCAGACAGAGTGATGAGTATGAAGCAAGAAATTGAAGGTGTGATGATGAATGTTGTTAGTGCATATGCCCCTCAGGTTGGGTGTGAGATAGATGAAAAGAAAAATTCTGGAGTGAGTTGGATGAAGTGGTGGAGAGTGTACCCAAGGGAGAGAGATTGGTCATGGGAGCAGATCTCAATGGACATGTTGCTGAATGGAACAGAAGGGATGAGGATGTGATGGGTAGGTATGATGTCAAGGAGAGGAATGCAGAAGGTCAGATGGTAGTGGATTTTGCAAAAAGGATGGACATAGCTGTGCTGAATACGTATTTTAAAAAGAGGGAGGAACAGATGGTAATGTATAAGAGTGGAGGAAGATGCACGCAGGTGGATTATATCCTATGTAGGAAGGTCAGTCTGAAGGAGATTGGAGACTGTAAAGTGGTGATGGGAAAGCGTAGTTAGGCAGCATAGGATGGTGGTCTGTAGGATGACTTTGGAGATCAAGAAGAGGAGGAGAGTGAAGGCAGAGCAAAGGATCAAATGGTGGAAGTTGAAAAATGAAGATTGTAAGGTGGCATTCAGGGAGGAGTTAAGACAGGCACTGGGTGGCAGTGAAGACTTACCAGATAGCTAGGCAACTACAGCTGAAGTGGTAAGGGAGACAACTAGAAAGGTGCTTGGTGTGACATGTGGTCAGAGGAAGGAAGACAAGGAAACCTGGTGGTGGAACAAGGAAGTACAGGAGAGTATACAGAGGAAGAGGTTGGCAAAGAAGTGGGATAGTCAGAGAGATGAAGAAAGTAGACTGGAGTACAAAGGGATGAGGCATAAGGCAAAGAGAGAGGTGGCGAAGGCCAAAGATAAAGTGTATGGTGAGTTGTACGAGAGGTGGGACACTAAGGATGGACAAAAGGATCTGTACCGATTGGCTAGGCAGAGGGACTGAACTGGGAAAGATGTGCAACAGGTTAGGGTTATAAAAGATAACAATGGGAATGTACTTATAAGCAAGGAGAGTGTGTTGAGCAGATGGAAAGAGTACTTTGAGGGGCTGATGAATGAAGAGAATGAGAGAGAAGGCTGGATGATGTGGGGATAGTGAATCAGGAAGTACAACGGATTAGCAAGGAGGAAGTAAGAACAGTTATGAAGAGGATGAAGAATGGAAAGGCTGTTGGTCCAGATGACATGCCTGTGGAAGCATGGAGGTGTTTAGGAGAGA
>JAACJT020000036.1:14547743-14581644 GCA_009936485.2 Gymnarchus niloticus
GGCCCGGGACTATGTAAAGCGCTTTGTGACCGTGCTCCGTGTTAAAAGCGCTATATAAATAAAATTGAATTGAATTAAATTGAATAAAGAGGACAGGCAAATGTATCTTCCTGGTGACTGAAAATGATGCCTAGGGAAATATGGACGAAGCTGGAGACCCAATGAGATGACCTAACCTTGTTCTTCTTCTTATTATTATCATTATTATTATTATTGATTACGTTTTTGTTATTGTTATTTATTTGATAAAGTGTGCATGACTATATGCTTAGAGCATGGTGAATTAGTGCGTTCCCCTCATGGAGGTTTGCTCTGGGGATATTATTTTTGTTCTATACTCCAAAGACCAGTGTAGTTTTTGGAAGCAAATTGGTATGTCAATTGTCTACAGTGTGTGTGTCCTGCAGAGCATCCAGTCCAGGGAGTTTCCATGCCGTGCTCTTGTTGGAATAGGCTCCAGCCTCACTGTCCTCTAGCTATGGAAGATGGATGCATGTGTCACTGAAGTTCACTCTTGATCAAACACAGATAGGTCCAAGCTTTCTTAATTATATTTTCTTCTGATCCTATTCCTCTATGACTCTTTACTCTATAAAGTACGGAAGAGTGATGGATGTTTATAATTTTCCATTTGTAAAATCCTTGTCGGGCATGTATATACTGTACTCTAAATGTACAAATATAAACTGTCAGTGTATATGTTTCTATATGTTGTCAGGGTACAAACCCGGACCACCAGGGAGTTGCATTTAACATTATGGCAGGACAACACATATACAGGGCAAGAGGAGCAAGGCGTGGCCAGGTAGAGATGCTTGGCCCTCGGAGACGATCATTCCTCTTGGCCAACGGTGGTCTCCCTCGTTGATGCTGCTGCCCATCCTGCCCCAGTGGCTTGTCCTTTGATGGGCCCAATGGTTCAAATCCCCCCAGCTTGCTCCTGTTCCTTTATGCCCAAAGCAGCTGACTGCCAAGGAGTACCAGATCTGGCTCCTCTTGTATTCCACAATAATTGTGTGGAATGCTGGGCCCAATGCAGGGCACTGAGCATCACGTGATCAGGGAGTGTGGCACCCCCAGATCATCACAACATATTAATTCCATTTTTATGTTAATATTTCACATGCTCCATCTATTCTCAACATCCAGGTGTATATCATATTTCTTCAGCATTTTACTGTTGTCTTTTCTTGTCCAGAGGTGACCTCAGAACGGCATCACCTTGAGGTCTGCTGGTAAGACTTTAATCAATGTGTTCATAGGGATACACTCTGTGAAGGCCAACCAATGAAACTGTCCATTGTGCGTATTATAACTCCAGCTGAGCATTGCTGTAAGGCTACTAATAGAATCAGCAATATTTTTTATGAAACCACAGGAGCACAACTTTATATTATGTTATCACAATTCATTTATTTGTAGCATACTGTCATACCCTGCCTCCCTGCTCCTTCTGTGTTTCCCCAGCATACCCTAATGGGATACACCTGTTCTGCGTTTTCCCCTCGTTAGTTGGCTTTAAGAGTGCTTCCCAGTCCTGTTTGCCCCAGTCCGGTCATTGATGTCACCCCTACATGGTTTCTGCCTTGGTCCTGCCTTTGTCCTGCCTTGGTCCTGTTCCTCAGATTTTACCCCCGGTGATCCCCTGTTTTCAGTTTTGGAGCTCAGTATGCCTATGGACAATAAACCCTTGTGTTACTCTCCGTCGGCCTCCTGTCCTCAATATGACACGCACATTATTTAATTTCTTTGCATGGGACCCTCAAATGTATTGGTTCACCTGATATTTTGGGAGCCCCAAAATTCCCTATAAATTATTATTTATGCAGAGAAAATACAATGAACTTTTACCAGTCAGAATTGCCTCACTGTCATTGAAATAATTTGCTAGATAGGGGAAGTATGCCTTATTTTAAAGACATGAAGTAGACCAGGGGTGGGGAACTCCGGTCCTGGTGCCCCTTTGTGGGTGCAGGTTTTTGTTCTAGCCAATTCCTGCTTTTACGTGAACCTGTATATCATTTAATCACGCCCATATTTACATCTTTCTACATTTAATGTGTCAGTCAATGACAGACCTGAAATGGAGCTTGACTCTTGAGAGTTTTTCAAAGGACATGAAGTTACGTCAATAAAAAAGGTATTACCTGCGGTTACTTTGTGGTCTGTGTTAATTGCTAATTATCACAATAGTGGAAGCATACCTCAGTTCATTGCTGCACATTTGGCTTTAAAGAGCACCAATGACCTAATGTCTTTCCAGTGCTGTGATAATTAGCAATAAATGGAGAAATATGAGTGAAAAATGTTAAGAAGCAACATCACATCATCTTACCCATTAAAAATGTTTAAAAGATAAATAAACCCTACTGAAAATTTGCTGATTGATAAAGTAAATATAGAATGCTGGACAGCACTAAATGAGATAGGGGTTCATGCAGGAATTGGTTGGAACGAAAACCTGCACTCACAAGCGGACCCCAGGACTGGAGCTGCCCATCCCTGAAGTAGACTAGCCCAGATGCATATGGATACGTAAGTTTTAAAATCATCTCAATCTTTCTCGCTTTTATGTTATTTTATTTTTACTGATATTTGCAAAAAAAAATGAGGATATATTATTTATTTCCTTTAAAGCGTAATGTCACTTCACATCCAGTCCAGAGTTTCTCCTGCCTTGTGTCTAATGCTTCCTGGGATAGGCTATAGGCTCACTTAATGGGTATGCAGTGGATAGTGGATGGATTAATAAATATTATTTCTGAGTATTTGTAGATATAGTAAAATCATCTACTAGTTCAGCTGACAATTTATTTGGTACCAAGCACTGTGCTCAAAGGATTAGCCATAGTATTAGCTAGCTGAAGTGCAGGGTATGCTAGAAATTGAAATATGGAATTTGTCAACAGGACAGCTTACATCACATAAATGTAAGTAGGAACCATAAGCTTAAATGATCATTTCATATCGTTGCACTACATGTCAATCTGACAACTATTTTGGCTGACCTGTGATTGTGGTGCTAATTTCAGAAATACTGGATACTCTAACGGTCTCAGCTGAAAAACTTCACCATTGGAGAGCATCCCTTCTTGTTCCTTTGGAGGATTTTCATTCCCTTACACTTTCTCATGTGAAAGGGTTTTATTTATTTAGCAGTCATTTTCATCTGAAGTTACATACAAGTGAAGAGAGTTTGGGGATAGAAAGCAGGGTCAGCCAGGATCCCAGGGGCAGCTGGCATTAAGGGCCTTGCATATGGGTTCAGATGAAAAGCCCCCGTATGATTTCCCCTGTGGTATGCCACTTCCAATAGACCTCTGGCTGCAGCAGGGATCTTGCTGAGTGCAGCAACTAGTCTCCTCTTCCCAGTAGAAACTGAGACTTCTTGTATTCAACCACTGTTAAGCTACACTTGAAGCTGTTGTGCTGTGAGGTGCCTATCACGCAAGCTGATGACCCTCAGAAACTTATCTTTTGATTGGGTTCTGACTTTGGGTCTGCCATATCACTTTCTATCAGAGTTTCTTCCAGTTTCCAATTGCCTTTGGATTGTGTAGGACACTGTACTCACTGACACTTAGATTTTTTTTGCAATTTCTCTAAATGAAAGGCCTACACTTCTAAGGGTAATAATGCAATAATTTAAAACAAATTAACAATAATTTGTTAATTGCCATTTTCTTGCCATTATCACTGGAATTTATAACTTTCTACAGTGTAATATTGTCCAAGTAGTACTTCAGAGGGTGTAGTATCACAGTCTTGTCCAGCTCTGCTTTAAGACAGACAGGGGGTTAAGTAGTCGACAGAAGTTGGGACACATCTGCAAATTGTTTGCCTCAACTTGCAAGGCTTAATTTACTTTAATTGCTGCAGAACATCTGTAGCTTGTAACCTATTAGTTGTTCCCTGAAGAAGGCCCACTTGTAATATTCTGAAATTTCCTTTTATTTTTCAGTTTTTGCTAACCTAACTTTAAATTTAAACGTATGGCAGTTTACTGCTTACCTTTTCACCGTTTTATATCATTCATGGCATTTCAACTGATTAAATTTGAAGAAAAACTGGGAAAACTGATGTGTTCTAAAACTTTTGATGGTAGTGTACTTGCATTGCTTCTTTACAGTATAAGCAATCTGTATTTCCTT
The DNA here is from genome assembly GCA_009936485.2 of Gymnarchus niloticus. Lineage (NCBI taxonomy): Eukaryota > Metazoa > Chordata > Actinopteri > Osteoglossiformes > Gymnarchidae > Gymnarchus > Gymnarchus niloticus. The sequence goes on from JAACJT020000036.1 coordinate 14,551,895, forward strand.
TATATAGACGCCACTCATAAAAGGCAATTAAAGGAGAAGGCTGGTGAAATTACTTATTGGAATTAAGTGCCTTCATTACACGTTCACCCCTGACAGAATGCCAGTGGTAACTCTGACTCTCCTCATCCTCCGAGCTTAACTTCAATCCCCTCCCTCAGGATTTGAGCCCATGACCTTCCATAAACAGGGAGCGATCCCCAGCCTACTGAATTACACAATGCTCAGTTAATGGGTCGCAATCATTTGTCTTATGCAATTGGCAGTTTCCAAAGAGGCATGCATGCTGGGCATGTAGTGTAAAAAATCTATAAATAATACACTGGGAAGAAACACAACAGACATTAAATACCTCAGGCAAAATAGCACCATTACATGATTCTGCTGAGAAATAATTAATGACGTATATTTACAGTACTTTGCTCCAGAAAATAGAGAAACATGACGCATATATATTTCTATATTCAGCATGTCTCCATATTTTGCTTTTTTACAATATTGTAAATAAATCTCTTAAAAATATGGTTTTTTAGTCTCAGGTATTTGTAACTTAACGAGCAGGGAAAACGCTTTGCCTCCCTGCCGAGGTCAAAGATGAATCGATCCATACACCTGTTTCTGGAATGAAACAGCCATAGCTGTAATCATCTGATAATCTTGTTTGCTTCAGCATTGCTTTGTCCTTGAAGATTTGATTCCTTTAGTAAGGTGCATGTGTCACATATTCATCGCTGAGGCTGAAACAATACCCTTTTATTTCACAGTTAACCTCCGCCCATTTTAGCTCTGATTGCAGGCTGGCTCAGCCAGATGGTGACGACAATGCGGAATATCATTTGCGTATATCAGTGGAGCCAAAGGTGCCGTCTGCCATGATAAACTTCTAAAATTAAACAAAAGTCTTCCGCCTTATGTGGTATATATTCATGAGTTATGTCTCCTGGAAATTTGCCTCATCTCGTCTGGAAGTGTAATTTCGATTCTGCCTGATCTTGAGCCGCTGAGGGTGACGAACGACCTGGCACCTGCTGCTTGACTGGGACACTGCAGCCACCCACTGTAGCAGGGACAGACAGCCAAACTGTAGACACTTTATGTAAATCTATTCCTTTCACATGCTCCAGCTGTTGTTGTGCATTTCACAGCTTAGCTTATGAATATTGTTTAATTCTTTTCTTGCCCTGTTTTTATTTTTATACCAACAAGGACAAAATAAAGTGCCTTAAAAATTTTAATATTAAAATCACATTTTTCAAGAAGTTGTCTCAATATTTAGTCACATGACTGTTAAACAAATAATGGTTATAAAAAATACACAACACCTGTTCCTAAATGTATATATCTTTTACTCTGCTGAGTGTGAGTTAAGCTGTACCATCCTGCTGGGCTCGTTTAACACCTAATGTTAATTTAGATAATTTTGCTGTGCAGGTTAGGTAACACATCCCAGCACCCCAGAAGCTGAGCAGGCCCAGGAACTCTCAGCAAAAAAACCCTCACCATGAACCACGTGAGAAAGCTCTGAGTGACCTGCTGCTTTGACAGCACCCATTAAGGCTTCATTATGACAACGAGAGACCTGCTCTCCAGGAATGGATGACCACCATTCCCTGTTCCAGACTGCTGCTCAGGAGCCATCCATCACCCTTATTTCTCTATTCTTCTGAGACAGCTGGAAAAAAATGAAGTCTCCCAGCTCCTTGTGTAAACATTTCTTCAGGCTAAGGTGATGTTTTGTGTTTCCTTTTTTCTATCCTGTTGATCAATTTGACTATGCGAGTTGTCACCAGATCAGGGTCAGGGCTCTCCTGAGCTATAGGTCACTACAGAGCACAATTTTCAGATATTCTCCCTTTACTTCCAGGCAGCATCTCATCCCAACATACCCCAACAGTGCCATCGATTCACTCTGATGACAGATCCAAGTCCTACCATGCCTGTTAGGCACTGAAATCGAGAGCTGGGCTGAGAGAGCCTTCACTCCATCCAGTTCAACATTTCATTCACCTAGGAGTTTTTGAACTAGCCAAAAGCATCCATCTTCCGACTGTTGATCCTGGTCAGGGTCTCTGCAGCCCCAGAAGCTATCCTAGGTAGTACAAGATACAAGGTTGGGCGAGGGTGGGATACAAGTTCCTCGAAGGTTACCAGCGGTCATCACCATCACAACTTTTAATGGACATTTTGACTAAAATCATATTTTTAATGTGGATAATTGTCTGACTGGAGGGGGGCAGGAGAAAATTAGTAGTATTCCAGGAGCCATGCTGCTACAAGAAAATAGTGCGAGAGGGATGGCAATGAGCAAATGATGTGACCTGAGGGGGGGAGCAGGGTCATAACGCGAAAATATGTGTGAGGGGCTGCGGTGCCACTCATTCCAGAGCTTAGTTTGTGTACTGCATTACCGAATGGTTATTGTCTTTACACATTAATCCTGAGATTAACATGTTGATGCTAGGAGCCTGGAAGCACCTATACCACAGCCATAGACATGATCCGTGTAGGGCAAATAAACACACACATAATCATACAGTAGGGGAAATAAGTATTGAACATGTCAACATTTTTTTCTGTAAATATATTTCCAATGAGGCTATTCACATGAAATTTTCACCAGACATTGGTTTTAACTCAAGAAATCCACAAATATAATGAATTCACAACATTAAAGTCCATAAATATAGGTAATAAAGAGGAATGACACAGGAAAAAAAGTATTGAATATGCTAAATTTAATACTTAGTGGAGAAGCCTTTGTTTGTAATGACAGATTCACTATGTTTCCTGTATGAAGAAATTAATTGTCTGCAGTGCTCAGGTGTGATTTTGACCCATTCTTCTAAACAGATTGTCTTGAAACCTTGAAGGGGGGCCCTCTTATGAACCCTGATCTTTAGTTCCTTCCACAAATGTTCAATTGGATTTAAGTCAGGTGATTGACTAGACCATTCTAACAACTTGATTTTCTTTCTCTGAAACCAGTTGAGAGTTTCCTTTGCTGTATGTTTTGGATTGTTGTCCTGCTGGAGGATGGCAGCAGATTCATTTCAAGAGTCTGCCAGTACCATGAGATGAGAAAAAGCCTCACACTATGATGCTTCTACCTCCAAACTTCACTGTTGGTATAGTGTTTTTCAGGTGATGTGCAGTGCCATTTCTCCTCCGAGCATGGTGTGTAGTATGACAGCCAAAAAGTTCAATTTTGGTCTCATCTGACCAGACTACATTCTCCCAATATTTCATAGGCTTGTCCAAATGTTGTGTAGCAAACTTTAAACGAGCTTCAACATGCCTTTTCTTCAGTAATGGAGTCTTGCGGGGTGAATTTCCATATATACAGTATGGAAATTCAAAGATGGCGTAAAATCCCAATGCATGTCTTTGAACTACAGGAGAAAAATGACCAAACATGAGGAGAACAAATAAATTCCATGCACAAAAAGCCAGAAGTGGGATTTAAACCCCTGACCCTGAAGGCATCAGACCACAAGGCTAACCACAGAGTCACCCCATCCTCACCCACCTGAAACCCTAATTGATTAGTAAGTTAAAAGAGCCTTTAAATCATCTAATCTATCAATATAATTGAAAAATAGCAGCTAAACTATATGTAGTTATACAGGTAACAAAATGAAAACATTATTTAACATTAATAACACTTAAAAATAAAAAATCCAAAAAAATGTATTTGTACATATTAGAGAAGTCATGCTTCACCATTACATTACAATTATAAAGTAGAACAAATATCGTTCATTGATTGTCCATAACTAGGTAGGCAGTACAGGGACACAATCTGGTTGCCAGGCCCTCCCTAACAAGCAATTTTCACACATGATTTTGGGCTGTGGAAGGAAACCCACCAGGATTCTGGGAGAACATGTAGATTCCACAGACACAATGAGCTAAGTAAGACTTAAACCCACAGCCCTTGAGATATTAGGCCACATTGATGACCACTGAATCACAGTGTGAGCCCCAAGAAAACTAACACATTACATTTTCATAATTCAGCCAAGTGAAAGGTTATTAACAACAGTGTGAAATTCTCCCTGAACAAATATTAAGATTCTGTATTCTCATTCTCCATGTGAAACAGAGGTTTATTGCATAAATTCGGGTGGGGGGGTCTGTTGATTCACTCCACCTGTTCCTTCTTTTGTTGGCAGTAAACCTACTTAGATTCCAGTGCCAACCCCAATCCCTGTCATCATGTTTTTTGTCTCTGATGCCAATGCCTGAGTTGGATTTTTAGTTCTTTTTTGTGTTTTTGTCGTAATGTTTCACCACTGTTTTATTTTAACTCCATGTCTTGCTGCCCATAAAACTGAGAGAAGGAAAGAACTATCCCTGATAAATTACCTATTTGGAATCAAAATATAATTCTGTGTCACGTGGTTCTGTCCATTCTGAGAGAAGGATTTTGACAGAATATATTTCACGTGAGAGAAAGCATGTACAAAAACACAACAGATTTTCTTTTTCCACAAAGGCAATATCTTAGTAGCTAGCTGCTGTTAGCTTGCACTCTAATCCTGTCGGAGGAGGATGTGTCTTAACACTGAAGATAAACAAACTTGTACTGGAATTAATTAGACAAGTAATCAGTTGTTGGTATGACGACATCACAAAGGCATTGAGGCAAAAAAGGGACAATGACGCGATTATTTAGCTAGCTTGTGACATGGCTAATGTTGATTGTCATTAGAGAGGTAAGCTAAATTAGGCCTACATCAGATATCCTCCAAGCGAGCAATCGTACCTTAGCAGAAGCTCACAAAACAAATAGCTGCAACACAGCACCTTTAAAGTTGGATGTAAAGTTTATGCACAATGAATTCTTTATACAAACAAAGTTGGATATCGTGAATGTATTAAGGCGATTTTCTTGGCCACCTTGTACATTAGTGAAGGGTTTAAGATTCTATTTCAGCTCAGGACAGACTGTACTAACTAAATGTTAGAAATTCAGATCAAATTTTAATGCTTAAAAGACACTAGCAGTGTTTGCTAATGGAGACCATAGCACAGTGTTTTTGAGGTTGGTCCTGCTCCTCAGCACTTCATGCTATGGGTTCCTAGTTCCAGACCAGAAATTTTTGGGTGCCGGTTTCCAAACCAATTTCTTGGCATGGGTATCAGTTATTTTTGGTGGAAATATGCTAGAAATGGTTTGGCCACTGGCACCATGTTGGTGGGGCCAGAGAAAACCTACAGGACACAAGAACACGTAATCATGTGCTCAAAGGTATCGATTTTACATTTGGCCTGTTTGAGAAGGGACACACCAAACTGAGGCATACCTTTGAATTTCAGATTTTTGGGAAATCGTGCCGTTGGCTTTCCATTAGGGAGATTGGTTGGTTGAGTGTTTCAACAAGACTACACAATTGTCACTGTGGTCCATGATCAATGTGATTGAGATCTACATATTCTCCTGGCCATCCTTTTGTATAGAAATGCTGATCTGGAATCCACAGGGGGATTCCCTTAGTATTCCAGTCCTGGTTGGCAAAGCTCAAGACTGCAGAAGCTCCCTGCTCAAGATAAGGGCTCCTGCATCCTTGAGTTTTGGCAGACGAGGACCTGAATACTAACATCAGATTGAAGGCCTTTCGGACAGTGTGCTGACTTGCCAGGGAATGATTCACCCTGTAGCTGAAACTATAACTCCAATGAACCAGAGGATCCTTCAAACAGAGGGTGGGCTTATAACATAGCAGAGAAAAAAGGCCCTTCCCTGAAAAGTAGACCGTGGCTGGGAGAGTCCTGATAGAATTCAGGAAGTTTCTGATGAGTTGTGTCACGTCTAGACATCCACCTTCATGCCTACAGAACAATGATGATGAGTACTGATGAGGTAGCAGTGACTATGTCTCTAGAATAGAGAGAGAGATGTAGTAGCAAATAAATGGGAGGTTATCAACTAGTAAATTGTTGTCACAAAAAATAGTTAATAAACAATATTAATCATTAAAAGTTAATGTAAATTTGAGCTTGTGAGCAGCACAACTTTCCTGGGAAGTCATGGCATGCATTTTACAAACAAACCTTTAAGTGTTATGGGGTTTGTATATTCTGTCTCTGTCTTAAAGCTGAGTAGTTGTTTTGGTTTTGTACACTAAATTGCATTATTCACCCCTGTGCCTTTTAATTTTGCAAACAGGTGTTGTGTGCAAGTAGAGGGAGGGGAGTTCCCATGAGCTTCCTGTGGTTTGAAAGTGATTTGGAGAGAAGTACGCTTCCAGTAAAGCTGCAAACAGTCTAGTCTTCATCTGGGTTGAATTGCTTCTATGCTACGGAATGTCTGCATGAAATCTTTATTTGTAGCTGCCAACTATAATCTAATTGCTAATTATAAAAATGCACAACGATTCCACTCCAAAGATAAAGAATAAAAGAAAATAATACAAAACCAAATAATTAAAATGAATGCTTTCCCACTACTTGTAAATAACTGGTTACCGGCTAAGTACGAAAGATTTATATTTTTCCTTAATGGTAACATTTAGCAAATTATATGTTCAATCATCTGTTCCTCCATCTTATTCTCTTACCCAGTAAAGTACTTCTACGAGCCTCGAGCAAATCCTAGGACACCAAGGTCATGAGGCAGTGTATGGGTGAGATGCCAGACTCACACAGCGTGCAGCTGGCCCGGGGACACCCATTTCTCCTAATTTCATGTTTTTGGAATGCAGGAGTTAGCAAGAATACTCAGAGAAGCCCATGCAATGATCAACGTATGCATTTGCCCATCTTCTCAGCATGCAAAACATGTAATTTGCAAACTCCAAACAAGGTCTGGGGCAGGAATCAAACCCACAGCCGTGAAAGTGTGATTTGATTTGAAGTTGTGGTGCTAACACAAAGCTGCTGTGGCCCCGTATGGTCACGTCAAATGTAAAAATGAGGGCTCGTGTATAAGATTTGATGCCCATGTACTGTATTATCCAGACAGCCAATTGGATCTGATGGAAAATAAACCCATAAATATTATATAAATAAATAAACTTGAAAAATAACAGAAAACGCATTTTGGGGAACAAAGAGTAACAATGACATTTTAGTACAACCCCAGGTACAAAAACAAACGATAAAAACCCAGCCTAACACTATTAATTTCAATAGTTAAACTACTAATATACACTCAGTGGCCTCTTGATGAGACACACTTTTGCCTCCAGTTGCACTTCAATGGTAGATGAGTTGTGCTGCAAAAGAAGCCTTTCTCCACAACGCTGTTGTCCTTTTGCACCTTTGGCCTGCCTGTTAGCATTAATGGTTATTCTCCACCACTGTCATCAACAAGGTGTTTTCAAACAGTAATGCCATTGACTGAATTATTCTCTTTAAAGTCTAGACACTGTAGTGTGCGAAATTCTCAAGTGGTTGGTTGTTTCTGATATGCTGGAAGTGCCATGTACAGTATAGCCCTGACAAACTCATAATGTTCAAAGTCATTCAGATCAAGAGTCTTTGCCTTTGTAATGTTAGTCAAACACATGGCTCACATGGCTGACACATATGTTCTCTCAACCCCCACCCCAAGTATAACCTTACCAACTAAAGGCCCATGACAAACTACTGCCCTCTCCATTTAAATAGTGTAGAATCAGTGCTGGTAAATCAGTACCTGTACCTTATGACAGCATCTGCATGAAATATGTACTCAGTTGCAGCCGCATGATTTGGTGTTTGGAGAAGCAGACTGTTTAGGTTGTTTGCACGAGTGAAACGGTATACCTAATAAACAGACCACTGAGTTTACTGAAAACCTGGCCGGCACAGAGTGTGTACCATGTTTATATTATGTTGTGGGGACAAAGCGTCAATAGGAGGTAATAAAAACCTGATATTTTTACCTTGTGAATATATTTTTCATGTGCTCATAGGTTAAAACTCAACTTTATAAAAATCTGTGAATGCAATCAAAAAACCAAAAGAGCCAAAAGTTTTGTATTTTGTTGGGTTACTTATGGTTAAGGTTGGGACTGGATAAGGGTTAGGGTTGTCATAGTTAGGATTAGAGTTAGGCGCATAGAAATTAATGGAAGGTCCCCACAAGGTTAGAAAAAACAAACGTGTGTGTGTGGCTCTGTATGTACATGTTCTTCCCATTTTAAAGATGGTTTCCTCCCAGAGTCTGAAAACAAGCTGTTACGTGAATTTGTGTCTCCAAATTGCCCACAGTACGTGATTGTGAGTTTTGCGATGGATTGATAAGCCATTCAGAATGTGTCCTCTACCCTGTGATTCCAGGTTCACCAAGACTCAATCAGCAGTATTAGTCGATAAACTGGTGTATAGATGGGTGAATTACAAAAAAATGCATGAGGTTTACCAATGAACCTAACAATTTAAACTTTTGGGCTTTCTAATTATACTGGCCACAATATTTAACAAAAAAATACTTTTTATGTAGTAAGTGGAATTGTGACTTCTTTTATGGAATAACGAAAAATCATGTGGTGTCTCAGACTTATTCCCCAGTGGTCCCTATACATGCTGATTCATATTTTAATTCATTTCCCTGTCTGGATTCCTAAAGTTATTTAACAGTTGCAACATGTACATAGTTCTGTTTTTAGCAGTAAAATGCGGGATTTCTTTAATATAGAACAATGTAAATATACAATATGTCTAAAATTATGCAGCCACCTGCCTGTGCATAATCTCATTCCAAAATCGGGCGTAAAAACAGGGCAGGGATAGTCACTTTGCTTCTATAATGTCCTCCATTCTTCCGGAAGAGATGTACATTACAGGTTGACACACTGTTCGTGGGATTTGCTGCCACTCAACCATAAGAGCATTTGAAAGGTTGGGTACTGATTTTGGGCTATCAGGTCCCTTGCTGTATGTGTGACCTACCACGTCACAGCTGAAATCTTGTTAGTTCTACTTGTTTCCATTTTGCAGTCAATGCTTGCAGTTGACCATGGCAGAAATTTGACAAATAATTTGTTACTAAATCCTATGGTGGTGCCACTAAGATGGTCACTATATCTTCAGAATGACCCACTGTACTGCCAGAGTTTGTCTATGGAGATTGCATGACTGCATACTTAATTATACATCTGCATCAGCAATAGGTGTAGCTTACTTAGCCATTTTCACAAAGTAATTGTGGTATCTACATCATATAGGCCTGCTTACAAACCAGTCCCTACATACTCCACCTCACCACTCCGCCTTTGTTTGCACATTCCCGAGATCCGTCGCCATATTGAAGTGTGTCTCAAAGCAGCAAGGGCTAAGGGGGAGCGGCCCATTAGGTCCATATCAAGCGAGTCAGCAGTGATGCAGCCTCACGCGACTCCATTATCACTTTCATATCCCACAATGCCTAGCGCACAGGAAACAGAACAGCACAAAAAAAAAAACATGGAGGAAAATGTATAAAATGTACGAAAATGTATGAAATGAAATCTGTTTGATTTCCTGAAAGAAAAACAATACTTAATGTCATGTTCTTGCTAATGTTTTAATTAGATTCTAACAGTACTGTGAAATACACATAGAAAGGCTAGGTGACATGTAATAATTCATCCCTACAGAAAAAAATCAGGAAAGCATTTATTTTTAGCTGGCCAGTACAGATAGATTTTATTGTGACCTGATTAAGAGGGATTTTGTGTACTTTCCAAACTGGAAACCAAGAAACTCACTTACAAAAAAATGTTCATGCATTCTTCTGGAAGAAGAAACGTTCATACAAAAACTCGTTCAAAATCACATCAGCAATAAAAAGTTACGTTTCATATTTCCCTGTTTTTTAATCTATAAATCCTGTTTGGTATTTAGTAGAAAAGTAATGCGTAATGTTTTCTGTGGAAACTAAGTTAGCTATAGCACAAATTTGACAAAGCTGTACAATCCTCAAAATGAAACATGTACATACTTCAAATTGCTCAGTCAGTGCGAGAAGACAATGGCTATGTCGTCTTATCGCAGTAGAGAAACTTTGTGATTTTCTTGACAACTCATATGTTATTAAAGAAATGACAATACAGCTTCTTGTCTCAAATCTTTTTTGGGAAAATTTCCTTTAAAGTGCATAGGGCCTGTTGCGAGGGTGACTCAGAGTGAGTGTAACTTGTAATGAAGGCGGAGTGTCGAAGGTATAGTTTGGGATTGGGCCATAGTTGTCACGCCCCAGCCCAGCCAGCATAGCCAGCCGCATTCACACCCAACCTACTCCAGATCATCATCACCAGAATACTGATCAGCTGCGTCTTGTTGAGTGGACCTTACTTGAGCCCAGCTAAGTGTTTACCTTATTGTAAGGTATTTTGTGTTCATCCTAACCCCTACTAAGCATTTGACTACTCCTTGAAGCCCATTGTGTATGATCTTTGCTTGTTCTCTGGTTTTTGCCTTTTGCCTGCTGTTCCTTTGATATTGGTTGCTGTTCTCATTGCCTTTCTGGATTTTGGACCTTTGCCTGTGACCATGACCACATTTTACGTTCTCCTTGCCCTCCTGGAAACTCTGTCTGTTCTGACCTTGATCTTGCCTGTCTTGACTATAGTTTTTAAATACCTCCTTTGGCATCAGAGCTCCTGCCTGTTTGGCTTTTGGCATCTCCTAGTCTTGACTATCATTAAAGAGCCTTACCTGCTCTTGGGTCCTGCCTGTGTGTTCATAACAATAGTGTGTAACCCTGTGCAATGATTACACTAATATAGTCATTTAGAATAAATATCTATGCATGTATTGAAGAATAAGCCTAAAAAATGGAATTCTGAAGGATAGATTTTGAGATATCAACATCTTTCATGAAACAGTTACTGACAGACTTGTGACTGTATGAACAGATTTTTCACCTATTTACAAGTAAACTGCACTGTTTACTTTTTGGTAGAAAGCCTTTAAAGTGTTTGGAAGGGAGATCTTATTTTTTACTTTGCAATACACTGCATTAACATCAGCATATACAGTATATTGAATCAGTTCAGGTCATCTTGGATTTTGCATTCACTGTGTAAAATCATGGTTATTGTAAGTTAAAGAAAACTAGCTGAAATACCCAAAATTACTTTGGAAAGTGATGTTTCAGGGGAAGGCATATTGTTCTTGAGACAGTACACTATTTAAATCATTTATGGCATGGATGAAGATGGAGTGCAATTAGCTGCCTTCTTTATCAAAAAAAAAATCTGCTTTCATACATAAGGCATCACCAGTCACCAGGCAAAAAAAACAGACATCAAAACTGAACATGTATACTGGATAATATGCAGCGGAATGGGTTGTACTTTAAAGGCATTGCTTCTGGCCTTGTGTGAAAAACTTGATCTTTGGGACTTGGAGAATTACAGTATGGAGGAGGAAAATGTATTGGCACCCTCATAGTATGCTGAGTAGGTGAACTGGATAACATTCAAATACATGGTTTGCTCTCAAACTTAAACAAAGACTCTGGAAATCCCCTGACTTCATCCCTCCCCCAAAAGTGCCATGTTTTTTCTAATAATAATAGCTTTATTGGCTATTTATACAAGTATATAGGAATTGTTTGGTTTTCGCACATCCCATATTTCTTTTTGTGAGGCATACATACATAAGAGAGGAAGCACAGGATCAGCCATTTATCTGGAGCAATTGTTAGAGTTAAAGCCCTTGGTCAAGGGCTTAACTTTAATATTATTCTGCCAGCCACAGGATTCAACCCACAAGCCTTCTGGACCCAGCACCCAACACCAACTACACTAAACATGCTAATGAATGTGGTCCCTTGTTTTCCATGGGGCCAAGGAGTATATTGAATAAAGCAGCGCTGCCTAAACTCTGCTGATTCCAAGGTGGTTTTCAAGCTTAAACCTTCATTTTGCATAATCAGTCTTATACACTGGCACGCACAGAGAAGGTTGGGACATGAATGACATATATTTATTACTTTGCTGCACTCCAAAAGACAAAGATGTCTGATGTTCAGAGCTCAAGTTGCCCACTGAGGAGTTTATCCATAAACATAAACATCACGTTCTCATCCACACTTGCTAAAATGAATGCTCCATTCCAGCAAGCTGACAGACCCAGAAGGAGCCTGTGAGGTAAAGCATTAACAACAGAAGTTTTGGATATGTATCAGCATTGGATTCATAAGATTCTTTATGACTTGCAGGAGTGGCAACACAACCATGAATCCATAATCTAGGTCCTCAAAACCTCAACACCCGCACATTTCAATTGCTACAGTGCTCCATTATGTAACTCATGTCCATTTTAATTTGTGCTGATTATTGTAATCAAGAGTTGTTATTGTCCAGAGTATGAGATTAGATGGCCTTTCAGTTGTGTAGAACGTTACACTTAAGTATTATCTTTACAGATTTTTTTTTTAGGGTGCCTATCATTGACAACATGGATGTTCTCTATGTGTCAACTCATTTCATATCCCCACATTGTAATGTAATAGTACAGGTGATGGTAACATGTGGAGACAGCTTAGCACCTATTACCTGATCCCCTGTCAGCTTGCTATATGCAGTTGTACTCTCAAGTGTGAATAGCTGTTTAACAGCGTTATCTGGTGTGCATATGGGTTATATACATTACATTAATAAATGATGTGGAATTACAGGCAGTTCTTTGCACCTAACTGAAAGGAATTCACTGAACAATCCATCTCTCTGTCTTTCAATCAAATACATATCGTGGATGACCGGAATTCATCTATTCTTAAATACCATTGGTTCTGTGGGTAACTCTGCTTTTGGAACCATAGTGCAAGTGTAATTTTACAGGCTGAGCCTTTTCTATTATATGCCTGCAGTTGCAGTTAACTAGCTTGGCAGCTAACTACATGTTTTTCACACACAGTGTCCATTAACCAAAGTAGCCATTGGTGTTAGAATGAAATGCAAAATTTCCATACCATTCACTTAGAGACATTATTTTTAGCAAATAACAGTCATCTTATATCCATGAATGCAAGCATTCATTGACCAAATTGGCACACGGGAGGTCTTTGGTTCTACATCAAAGCCTTTTTCTGGAAGGTCAAAGCAGGTTGTATTCAGGTTTTCAAAAGGGTTCCTGGCAGGTGCAATTTGTTTTTCTGGATAGTAATAATAATAATAGTAATAAAAAGGATGGATAATTAAACAGCTGCAGTACTCATTAAGAACATGCATGAATATAACTTCGGTTGTTGCTAATTCAGCCCTCTTGTTGTGACAGACCACAGAGCCCCGCTCCAAAACCAAAACATCCAACATCTCCACACATCTCCTCCCCATGTCCACAATGCCTGCTGCCAGCCCCCACCTGGTGTGGCTCAAACAGGCATTCATAACACGCACGCCCTGCAGGGAGCCCAAATCTCATCACCGGCAGTGAACAGAAAGCACACAGTGAAACCACCCACCTCTCCGTGAGGCCAGCAGCCCCCTGGGAAAACTGTGAGTCTGGGCAGGAATGGTGGCGTTCATTAAAAAACAACCGCTGCTGGCTCACTAGCCGTTTCGAGAGAACCACGATTTCCTCCGGGTACATTGTAGCCTTTACCAATATTACCTTGTTAGAAGGGGAGGGGTGTTAATTACATGTTGAACAGAAGATATTTGAAATTACATTTTGGCCTTGGAAAGCCATTCAAATGGCATTTTAATATTCAGCCTTCCTTCTCAGTAATGAAAGCTGCTTAAAACGTAATTACATACTGGATGTCAGTTTTGTTCTTTTTATGTAACTCAAATGGATCGGCCTCTGTTTCTTCCTCAGTCATCAATTTGGGTGCTTTGTCGCAGACATGCTATTAAAACTTTATCAATGTAAAATATAATTACAACGGAGCCAATGGCCAGCTTGATAAAAATCTTTGGCTGGTCTTTATGACATGTCAATGCCAAAGAAAGGGAGATAAGAAAGCTGGGTTAGTTTTCAGTTTTGTAACCACAGATCCCTGCTGGTGACTGAATGAAATGCAGAAAGAGTGAAGGGGTGGGAAAATAATTCTTGAAAACGAAAGAGAGAAGAACAAGATACAGATGAAGCTTAACAATGTTGCTTTTGTAGAGGAGATAGAGGATTTACCCACTTCTGCTCCATAAAAGATGATTAAATGTGTTTTTACATGGGTCAACAGAATACAATCTCTGATTGACACACTATTTTAACCTGAATAAGTTATGACATATCTTAGCTGTATACGGCTTAGTGGCTCAGAGGGTTATAGTGATGCCTGACAGCTCTAGGGCTGAGGGTTAAAATTCCATCTCTGCTCTAGGTTTGTGGAGTGGATACTCCAGTTTTCTCCTGCAATTCAAAGACATGCAGTTGGGAAAAAATGTCGCTAAACTGCTTATGGAGTCTAACTGTGTATGTACATGTGACCTGTGATAGACTGGTAACCTAGCCTTGTGCCCTATGCTGCCTGAGATAGGCTCCAGGTCACCTATGAATCTGATCAAGAAATGTGGTTAGAGGATGTACTGTATATCTTAACTGCAAAGTAACCTGAAGTTCTTGACAGTGCAAAGTGTTTAACTGAAAAAGAAAAGCCCTGTGTCAGCTTGTAATTGTCATGTTGGGAGAGTGGAAGGACTTGGAGGCAGGTGTGGAACAAACAAAATGTGTTTATTATAAGAAAACAAACCAGATCACTGGGAAGGGCGGGCGGGCAACACATGGGAGCAACATTAATGACTGGACTAAGGAACACAGGACTGGGAAGCATTTTTAAACAAGACTAACAAGGAGACAACGATTAACAGGCGTGTCTCATTAGGGCCACACTGGGGAGAAATAGAAGGGGCAGGAAAGCAGGACATGACAGTAATACACCTGCTGTAGGAGGAGAAACGGATTTTGCAGGATCAGAATTGTTCTTTATCAGAGTACACCATTCAGAAGTTCTTCATTAATTTCTAGTGTATTTCATATGACTCTAGAATGTGTCACTTTATTTTTATCTTGCTTAGTGGGGAGGATTGCAGAGCTTTTTAAAATGGTAGCATTGTTTCATAATTCCTCATCAGTCTGATGCATCCAAACCATTTGCTCATGCTAAACGAAATGTTTGAACTTCTTTGAATCACAGATATAACTGAGGAGATATGTTTGTTCCACTGAGGGCCCTTTTTGCGCATATGCATAATACTACATGCTCTTTTTTATTAAATGTGGATGTAATGTGTCTGGATGGCTTGGCAGGTACATTTTCACCTAATCTGTTCAGGACTCTGGGTTTAAATCTGGCAAATTTTCTTGTCTTCCCTTGACTTCTCTGCATACTGTAGTCTCCATCTAAAATCTAAACATATGCTATCTTAAATCTTATGCTACCTGAAGATAGAATCTAAGAAATGACAACTATTATTTGTATTAAAAATCTAATAAATGCAATGTGTTTGAGGCTCACATTGAAGACAACGAAAGCTGTCAAATTTTGCATCCCAGCAACAAAAATAGATAGCATAAACATGAATGTTACTTTCACTGATCTAAACTGATCCCAGAACTGATTTAAACCTATCCCTGGACTGATCAAAACTGATCCCAGAACTGCTGAACATTTGTTCTCATTAGAAGGAAATTTTAAGGAAGGAACTGTGATTCCAAAACTTGTCAATGAAAAAATGCGTCAAAGTATTTTGAATTTGAACAATCATATTTTAAATATGGCGAAAACACACCACACAGTACAGCAAATATTCAATAGATTTTGAAAAAAAAAATTAAAAACGTGAAGTCACACGGGAGATTCGTACTTATAGGAACTGGAAGTTTTTTCTATGGGACCATCTACTCTCATTCTTGTGACACTCACTGAAAAACCTCAATCATTAAAAAAGATTAATGAGGCTAATGATGAATGGCTCTGCTTCAAAGCAGCCACGGCTTCTGCACACCATATGGCAAGAGGGGAACATAAGTAGCAGGGTGACGCAGAACAGTTTGCTCTATTGTTTGACTGCTGAATGCTGGACAGGCCTTTTCACTGTGCTTTTAAAGAAAAATAGACAGTGGGGATTAACAGCTCTTTACAGACAGTGGAGGCCAAACAATATCACTTATTGGGGTGGTTGAGATAGTCTCATGATGGGGATTTACTTCAAGTTAATATGCTGACAAAAAGGAGAACAGTTATGCATTTGATGCGGTTGTTTGTTTGTTGACAGTACAGCCTAGCAATTAGCATTGAGCACCTTCATGTCCTTGCCTTGTTGGTGAGTTTATGTGAATAGCAAATGAAGCCAAAGGCCGTGGTGCAGGAAAGGAGGGGATAGGAAGAACATTGAGGAAGGCCAAGGTGCAGGACCGGAGGGGGGGAAGTCTGTGGTGCAGGAAAGGAGGGGATAGGAAGAACAGGGAGGAAGGCCAAGGTGCCGGAACGAAGAGGAAGGAAGGAGTAAAGGGGCAGGATGCACTAAAGACACCATTTTCCTACTCAAGAAAACCAGCTGGACCTCCATTATTCAAGACAGCCCATTGCTTCATTCATTTGGGTTGGGGGTGGCCATGCATATGCAACAGTAGTCTGCGATGTTATTGTGAACATGTCACTTATATTCTTTTCAAGGACTCCAAGGACTTATAGACACACACTCACACACACACACACACACACACACACACACACACACACACACACACACACACACACACACTCGGATCCAGAAATTTTTGTTAATTCAGGAAAAATAAACATTTTCTTGAACACAATTTTTAAATGCTAACTTAATCTCACTGTTTGCTATTTTGAAATATAGATTGCTTAGGTTCTAGACAATCAACTTGATAAGGCAAACTGCTTAAAGTTTTTGTCATGTAAAATGATTGACGAAAAACCCTATGTGGATGTATATTACTGCAAAATTCCTATATTGTACATTGAGTAATGTACAGAGTACAGAGCACAGGTACACCCTGGACAAGATACCAGTCCATCACAGGCCACACACAGAAACCCACTGTAACATGATGGACAATTTAGAGGCACAAACTTGCCTAACTATGTGTCTTTAGACCCACAACACATGGAGCAAACATGCAAACACACAAAGAACACGACGGAATTGAAACCTCAAAGCAACAGTGACACACAATGAACCACCATAACACCATCTGTTTGACTTGTGTTTTGAATACGTAGCTCCTTTATATCTTCATGACTTCGTTTCTATGCTGCTTCCTTTAGCATATAGCCCACTGTCCATTTGGATGAAACTCAATTGTAAATTGTTTAATGTAATTTACAGCTGTTGAAAGTTGGAAAGAGCAATGCTGAGGATGTTGTTGTCTGTAGTGTGCCCAATTAAAGATTCAACTTGTTCATTTTTCAGATGTCTAGCAACTTCATTCACTGAAAGAGCTTTTGTTTTGTCCACCATGCATCACCTTCTACTTACACTGAATGTCATATCATTAACATTACAAAGAAGTCATAAAATCAATGATGATGTTCATTGGTAATTCGTTGCAAAAAGAAAGTTGTCTTTTGAAGAAGATCGCTTAAGAAAGGTTATTTTGCAAAGAGCCTCTCATAAATCTCAATTATTTCTGCCTGGTAGTGAGAGTACAATGGCCTAATCTTGGTACTTTGCTTGCAGCTTCACACAGAGGCCCCTTTGTGAGTGGTGACTGGTTAGGATTTTATTCAGAGCAACAATGCTTGTGACAACCTCGGCTTACCTCAAGCTCTCTGCATGGCTGAACTGTTCACAGACACACTGAGGGAAGATAAACAACAAACACTGATAAACAACTGTGGCTATACTGTACAGCTTAAAAAATCGTATATATTTGATTAATAGATGAATATAAAAGAACATTTGGAGGTAGTGCTTTTAAAAAAAGCACTAATTGTAGCAGAAGTCATCTAATCAAACAAACAAAACTCTGTCTTGATTTAATTACGTGGCATTGAGCACCAGCTCAAGTGGGAAAGCAAACTTGATTAAAATTACACACCAAAGCTGTACCATGGAGCAAATGCTATGTTTGAAAATAACAGAAATGAAAGCATCACTTAGTAGGATCACTGTGCTGAGGCCAAGCTACTGTGATGGAGTCTGACTGAATACATTTCTCAGGTTTCTACCCGCTTCAAATCCTCATTCGAATCATAGTCCGTCATGGCCAAGGGTGAACTGATGATGCTGAACTGCTCAGTAGTGCAAATTTTTTTTGAGATTTTTAGAGATGTAATCATAATTACTAGAGGGGATGACATTCCAAAAAAGAAGGCTAATTTTCAAAAATGTTTTTAAAGGCTTTTGAAAACCAGGAAGGGTGAAAGTGGTGTAATTTATTACAGCAATCTAATAAAAATGTGTTACTTTGAAAAGTTTCTTTTTGAAATGTACATATGCAAATACTAGCTTAATTTACCATACAGGTAGGCTGTATATCAACTGCTTTGGTTTGCTATTGAATATAAGCCAAGCTACACTGTTTAAAAAAAAAATAAAAATAAACCCTTCTCATTTCAGAATTATCTTTGTTGACCATGAGCCAATTATGACAATTTTTGTCAGAAATACACCTTAACAAAATGTGTATTTTATTTCCCGCCACACTTGTGTGTGTATGTATTCCTACTGTACCCTCTAGTACAAGTAACAAATCTGACTAATGTTCACCATGTTAAACATCAAAATCAGACAGTAAAAGTCAGGTAACAGTCAAATCAAAAACAAAAATGTTGACAAAACAAATTATACAGTTAGGGCAAGTGTTTAAAGTATTGTCCATTAACTTTCAAAAATGATCAAAATTGGCTCAGGATCAACAAAGTTATTGCAAAAATAACAGGAGTTTAGTTTTTCAACACAGTGTAGTATACAGATCCAGTTTTTTTTTTTTTTTTTGCATGGCATTACTCTCTGCTATGGTGCACTGGGACTTTTTTTATGAATTATTTTCAATTTTTACCCCTCTTTTAAGACATTTAGAACCCTCTGGATATTTTCTTTACATTTCAGAAAGACACCATTTATTTATAGCTATAGTAGTGGAAACAATTTAGATTGTTTTTGTAAGATGTCTTATAGTAATGTACCATGTAGCAGGTAGCTTAAAGAGAATTAACCCTTGTATACTAGGTGTTTTTAGTTGTCAGTAAAATGCATTGTTGGAACATCACAAGATGAAGGTGGCCTAATTCAACTCATTGATATCTGCCAAGAAACACAACCTATTTTTAACTTTTTGAGCATTCTATTTTCCAAAAATAGCATTATATAGTTCTATCCATATTTGTACTGGGCCATTAGAAGAGCTGATATTTCTAATTTCATATGAAGATGCAGGATTTGTTCAAATTTTGCAATTTGTCTTGTGAAATCGTGGTTTTTTCTAGTGTCATTTGTAAAATTGCAGTTGCCAGGTCCTAGGAGACCCTGCATTGTGCACTCGTCTCAGGTTCCTTGAGCTCCTGATTCTCCCAAATAGCCAACCCAGATAGGCCAAGCATCAGAAAGAGGATAAGGGAAACCATACAGGCAGGAGAGGTTTCAGCACCATGAAGAGCCCTTTAAGACTACTGTGCCGCACCAAAGTCTACTCAAAAGTATAATGCTTGTTAGAGTTAATGGTCATGGTAACATTTGCGTGAAAAGGAAGCACTGAACAATTTTCTAATTAGTAAGAGAACTGCTGGTACTATAGAAAGACCTGAGTGTTCAAGCTCATCTGGTACAGTCACTGGCGATTAATGTCCTAGGACTATTACATTATAAAGATAAGACATTTATACAAAATGTGCCCATTTGAGTAAACTATTTTAAAGAAAATGCAAATGTAATATGCAAAAAAACAGTTACTGTAGCTTGAAGTGAGATGGTTCAAGATGGACAGTGGGTAAAGTTCTGTCATTGTATTTCCAGAGACTGAGGCTATGAGTTCATTCAACCTGCTGTTGAAGGCTCTGTCACATTTGGTTCGTGTAAGGAATTACGAAAACTGAGTCACAGAGAAAGGAATGTACTGACATTTTTAACACAAAGAGAGGCAGAACAACTTATACTGTATGTCATGACATATCAGGAGCACCTGCCTAGTATAGAATGGAACAGAAGGCCGTAGCCCTTCCTTCTGCCCTATGATGCCTGGGATATGGTCCAGATCCCCCACGAGCCTGTCCAGGATGGGATGGGTATAAGATGAACATATGGAATGCATGGGTAGGATGGACCTAGGAGGGAGATGTTCTCATGAGAATTGTCAGGTGTCACTAAAAACATGCTGTAAGGCAATAAGGCATGTGCTTCTGACCATTTCATAGCAAACATTTTCCTAATATCTGTGAATTCTTTGTTATGGAGTCATGGCATTACATTTTAAAGAAAGCATCCTTTTTAAAAATGAAATAACAGTACTGAAGACGGTCATAAAATGTGTGGTGTCTCCATAAGAGAGAGAGCCACTTCCACTTCCGACAAGACAAGACAAGCCAGCAATACAACAGTACTGTAACAATAATTTAAAGGATTTTGGGAGGAATGTTCTAATGAGTAGGGCAATAGTTCAAAATAATGAGCTGATGATGATTCAATTCAATTCAATTCAATTCAATTTTATTCATATAGCGCTTTTAACACGGAGCACGGTCACAAAGCGCTTTACATAGTCCCGGGCCCACAGTCCCCAGAGAGTAAGCCAATGGCGACAATGGCAAGGAAAAACTCCCTCAGGAGGAAGAAACCTTGGGATGATGAGATGATGATGAGAAAAAGCAGTTGTGGATTCCATCCAAACAAAAACACAGATTAAGCTGGTCATGAAATAGATGGGGCTTCCTTATTGTTTGCCAGATGCCCTTGCCTGATTGCCCTCATGTGTCCCGCCAGTGTCTTGTGCTATTTCAGCTCGTGTCTCTCCTCTTGTCTTTGCTTTGTGTTTGTGTCACCATCAGTCTTGTCTGTGAAAGTTCTCTAGTCTTGCCAGTTGTGCCCTGTTACTGCCTTGTTGTCTTTGGAGTTCATCTTTGTTTACTTTTGTATTTAGGGTGAAACCGGTGGTTACTTTTTTGGTGTTCATATTAAATCAGTTTTGTACTTGCACTTGGATTCTAGCGTTTTTGCCATGCCAACCCTAGTCCAATGACAACTGTAACAGTATTTTGGCCAGTCTTAAAATAATCTATATCTACATAGTATGTAAGAAATTAAACAAGAAAACTTATATTACTTGGTCCATTTATCTAAATTATTTAAATTTAAATTAAATTTATTTTATTTATTTTAAATTATTTGGCTATATTATGAAAGAAAAATTATATTATTCCATCAAAGAAAACATGCTGGTAGAATCTACTTTTTTTCTGTACCTATTTGGAAATGTTGCATCCCAGTCTTCAAAAATACTTCTGGCATACTGGAACTGTACTAAACTGAATCTTTGGAATTTGCTGGAACTGGTCCTTTCATGCCTTTTCACCATACTTGGTTAAATAGCACATTGTAGATGTTCCATTGATCAATTTGATGAGTCAGGATCAGTTTAAATTTGCTACCCTGCTGTTGTACCTTGAAGAGAGTCACTTAACAAGAATTGCTTCAGCATGTACCCAGCTGCACAGACTGTCCTAATGATGTCCATAAATTGTTAATCAGATTGCAAATGAAAGCACTGACTAAGAAATGAAAAATTTAACTAAAACCTCAACCAAAAGAGCTCTTGAACTGGACTTTGGAATGTGCATTTTCTCCAAATCCGTTTTTCAAGAGATTTTATTTATTTCCCATAAATTAAGCTGGCTCGATATTTGCAGAATCCTTCTTAATAACTGAAATTTTGTACTTTGTATTCCTTCTCTAAGTCCAACAATATTTGGACATAAATGCTTTTTTTGCGGTCTTGGCTCTGTAGTTTCGCAGATTGTTTTTGAAATGAAACAGTGACTCTAACTCTAAAAAAGCATTTCAGCAGACAATGCTCAAATTACTTTTGGTCCTTGAAAATTGGGAGACGATATATATAAAGGTCCAAAATTCTACCACTGTTTATGAAATACAAGCGTAAACACTTTCAAATTAAAGCTGAAAGTCAGCACTTTCGATTTTCATTTCATAAACAATCTACAAGAGCACACAGCCAAAGCCACAAAGATGCATTCTTGTCCAAATACTTTTGGACTGCACTGTAACAAGCGTTCACGCATGTCAATAAACTGTTATTCTGAGTGCTCAGATGAAATACATCACTAATATTTTGTCATGCCATACAATTCATCACTTCTTTTATTCTAAACCCTCAAATTTCTAGCAGCATATCACAATCCATGTACAATTTATACCATGCTTAATTAGTGTATGTCATATGCCTATCATATAAATTTCCCCTGCTGAACACAAAGCAGCCTGAAAATCTAAAAACTCCACTATAATTAAAAAGTAAAAATGGGGCACTGTAATTATCTGCCAGATTGTTTTTTTTTTTTTCCAATTCATCTGAGATGCTTTTGTGCTGTATATGATGAGTAGGCATTGCAGAAATGTGAGTGTTTCTCTAGCCTGAAGCGTATGCACAGCACGTGACTGCCCAGTGAACGTCCACGCAGGACTGAAGTGGCTGTAGTCGATGTTGCCAACCGATATTTTAGCATGTTTAACTAAACAGTCAACATATTGGTGTTTTCTGCACCAGCAGGACAGGACACTAAGGATTCATCAGCAAGTCATTTGTCTCTCATTAGGAAGTCATTTCTCAGCTGTCAAAACAAACAAACAAAATGAGAGAGAGAGACGCATTCTATTGAATTGCCAGGTGAGCATTATTATTATGTGCAGTGCAGTCAATCCAAACAGGATGTACCTCAGCAATGTGCCCTGTGTTAGCTAGGATAGGTGCTGTGGTTGCTGTTCATCATCTGACCACTAGAGGCAGTCCTGTCCCCTGCAGGGATGCACAGTGCTGAGGGATGGATCACTGCTGCTGTACAGTGCTATGGGATGTAATACTGCCACTGTACAAGGCACAGGGATGTATCATTGCTGCTGTATAGTGCTATGTGATGTATTACCACCTCTAGACAGTCCACAGGAATGTATCACTGCCTCTGTACACTGCACAGTGTGGGAGTATTGCTAGGGTGTGGGAGGATGACACTGAGATTCTGGAGTGCAAGAAAATGACCAGGACCATGCATTGTGTCTGCATATGAGTGATTCACTGTCACTGTACAGTCTGGTAGTATGTGTCACTGGAACCACACAGGGCATGGGACCCTGTCACTGGCACTGTGTTACGCAGGAGAATGTGTGTGACACTGCTCGGCATGTGGGGTTCTCTCACTTGCATTATACTTTGTGTAAGTGCTTTCTATAAGTGCTGAAAGGAATCTGGAAGCAACTACATTATGCAGAGGCAGGCCCACCAACAGAATGCTAAATGCATGTCCCAGATGAGTCAATCCATCTATGATCATTCTCGATTATACCTCTCAATGTCATGCTATGTGGGAGAATGAGCATCTGGGCTCCCTCTCACAAACGTCCAAGGGTCCCCACAGAGTGGATCCTTATTATTTTATTGGTAGTGAAAAAGGAAGAAAATACAGGTCTTGTCCTAAGAAAATGTTTTGGGGGAAGAGAATCATGTACATCATTATCATGGGCTGCTGGGAAGGACTTATCGGACACGACTGCGTGACTAAACAACAACAACAAAAGCCATTACATATTCAAAAGTACCCCCAGAAAAAAATAATCAGCCTGAGACAGAAACCTGTCTTTCTTAAGAAGAATTGAAAGGGTTTTTTGTTTCTATAAACACTGGCTACCTTTCTGGTGGTAATTCATCCAGCATTTCCTGCACTTAATGTTTGCTTTGTATGCTAAAAGGCTGAAGACTGGCACAAAGGCCATATTGCAGGTTTGAAGAACTTAAATTTAAAAAGAAGTTTTTAGTTCAAAAAAAGGAGATTTAAATTCTTTAAGAAAAGCAAACAAAAACATCACAGGGAAAGAATAATGCCAAAATCCAGTGTCTCTGGAGTCACAGAGAGGCTTTTCCCTGGCCATCTTCATCTTTCCCATCCTGCTCCTGTTTGTTCACACCATGACAGTCTTCTAAATAACTCTAATGAGGTTCAACTGCACTTTTTAACAGGGTTACCTGTTCCAGGGCTTGAAATTACTTGAAATCTCCATCATAACACAAGCATTCAGCCAAAGCTGCCTTGGGTCACTACCCTCTGTGAGGATGAATCTAAACATGGCTGTGTACAAGAAGACATGACCCCAGGGTTGGGTACAGAAGAGTAGCATGTGACAATCTCTTCACATGGCAAACAGACCCACAGCACAAAAGGACAGGATGATTTTATTACCTCCCTCAGGATGGGGCAGGCAGACCATGTCAGTAACTTTCAAAATTACTACCTCTAAATTTAACAAGCATAGTTTAAACCCAGGAGAGCTGGACCACTTCTTCTGGCCTCCTCTTCCTCATTAACATACGGGGATTTTTTATTTTACTCCGTTCAATCAGTTACTGGTGTGTAGAAGGAGCTGTCCTCCAGCCTTACCCCTTTGTGAATGATCTATGCCGTCCCTATATTTCACAGTGTGTAATTGGGCAGGCTTACAGGAGTCAAAACAGGCTAAACAAAGAACAAGCAACATACCTCATGTCTGTTCACAGTACATATGGATGCTTGTTTGTGTATTTTATATGAGCATGGTCAAACTCAGCCACAAAAATGAAAAATATACATTACATCTGGGTCATACCAGACAGGGGAAACAAAAGAAAAAAGAAGTATTTAGCATACATTTTTGTCAAAAATAACATACAATTAAGAAAATATCATTTGTTAGAGAGCAGAGCCAGCAAGTACCTCTGGAGCAATTGGGGCTAAGGGCCTCACTCAAAAGCCCAACAATGATGCAATTATTCAACCGACTATAGGATTTGAACTCGTGACCATCCAGACTCTGGCAAAGACATAACTGCCTGGGATACACATTTCACTTCAGGAAGCTAAGATAAATAAAAACTCACAGCTATCAGCCATTTTGTCAGACGTGTCCTTGGTGGACAAACAGAAGTTTGCAGTGAAGTGTCAGCAGTTCTGCAAGGAAGGAACTTTGCCCACAGCCACGATGGCAGCCCTTAACAGCAAATCAGCAAATTGTGGCCACATTAGGAAGGAAATCCAGAGTATCCTTGATGTTTTCAGAGCAGACAAGTGCCTGCTTCAGCAGAATTCTTGAGATTCCTGAATTTGCTTATGATAGACCACATCCAATTAATCTTTAATGAAGAACATATTAAAAAGAGATGCTAACAGCTACAGGCAGATGATGATACATTTATTTACCCTGCTTAGATGGCTGATATAGTTTGGTTATAGAGTGTGGAAGGAAAATTGTACTTGGTGGGGGGTTGGATATAGGCGCATTTTGGGATGGTTGTCCGTCTTAGGCCCTAGGCAAGAAGAAATTGTTTGTACACGATGTTCTGCTTTTGCTATGTTACCTTGTCATACTACTGGTTGTTCTATTATTTTGTAACACAGAAATTCTAGTTTGTGTGGCCTCCAGAAATGGTGATTAGGAAAACAATCTGCCATTACTCCCTATTGAGACCAAAAGGCAAGGTGCTACTTAATGCAAATCAGTTAACAAAGACTGAGCAATCAGGCTTCCAGATGATCAAAGAACTGAGTTGTCACCACCACCTTTTGGTTCCTGCCCTTTTGTCTTGCGGCTCTTGCCTGGCTGTGACTATTGTCTTAGACTCTGTTGGGTGTAAGACAGCTGCAGCGAGAGATTTTGCACTTCTATCTGTTAAAACTTTGTTAGTACATAGAATTAAGCATATAAAAATTTAAGTATGTGATTAAATTCTGAGTTGCTTAACCAATTAAGAGATTGAGTGTGTGGGGAAAAGAAGTTGCAACCAAGGTTATAATAGTTTTGCATTTTTCATTAGTTTATTTCATTTTCACTTTTGTTTTCAATTTCAGTTTAGTTTTTATTAGTTTTAAGGTGGAGTCGCTAGCTTTGTCCAGTTTCATTTTTTCGGTGTTTAGTTTAGTTTTTATTAGTTTGTGATAGTTTTAGTTTATTTTTTGTAATATAAGAAATTTGTCAGAGGTGCAATTCAAATAGATGAGACATTTTCTTGAGGAAGTCACATGCTCCATGTACTGACCATTGTACTGATCATGCAGTGTAACGACCAATCAGAATTGAAATGCCCTTATAGGGGTGAGGGGAAAAGGGAATATAAACTGTTGTTAGAACAATAGAAGGGTGCTTATGCCTCTCAATCGCCTAGCGCTACTAACGTGTGTGTGTTGATTTTTTCTGTTACTAATCTGCTCAGGAAAATAAAGAAAACATTATCCAGTCTGCATCATGACTATTTTTCTTTTATGTAAAGGTAAAGCGACAAAGACTAAAAATTTTTTCTTCCACAAGAATAACACCGAGCTATATGCTGTAATATCAGCTAATATCTGTCTATTCATTTTCGATAAACATTTATCATCTATGTAGTGTCACATCAAGCTGGGAGCAAAACCCAGGAACCCCAGGGAATCAGGCAGGATAACTATAAAATATATTTATACAAAATGTTAACATAAATCCTCCTTACAAAGCTTTTCAGTATCTAGCCTGAGCTCATTTTTTTGGAGGGAAACACATCATAATCACCATATTATCCAAGCAGTTGGCACAGCAAGAACTGGCATGAAACTATAGTCTCTTCTTGTCTGTTTGAAGCAGAGAGTCACCACAGCAGACCTTTTTATTTCAGCTTCGGCAATGACCCCCCTCCCCCACCATAACTACACATCTTTTCTAATGATTGTGCAGCTAAGCATTATGGGATGAGGGGAGTGGGGAGCTTTCGCAAGGGTGGGTCCAGGAACCTTAGGTTCATTTGATTTTTCTGTACTTGAGAGGAAAGGTCAAGCTACAGTTATTGTTCTTGGAAGGTTTTGATCAATGGAAGAATGTATGAGCATATGAAAAATCTGTCCATGTTCCCATTTCTCATAACCGCTTACAGTACAGGGAGGTGTCACTTCCAGGCAGCATGCAGGCGCAAGACAAGGAAACTCCCTTGACAGGATGTCAGTACATCACAGGACACACACTCACAGTCATTGAGGGGTAATTTGAAATGTCAGTTCACCTAACTGCAGACCTTTCAGCTGTGGCAAGTAACAGTACTTGGAGAAAATTCACAGAATATGCAAACTCCACACACAGAGGACGTGGACAGGATTTGAACCCCTAACCTTGGAGATGTAAAGCCACTGTGTTTCCCCATAAATACTCTTTCAGGCAGGCGATTGATAAAAAGAGGGAAATCAAGTTTGAAGAATCAGTAGTATCCCAACAACCGCTTTCCTTGAAACTCTTCCAATCAGGGGACATGGCAAACAAGGTTGTGCCAGCCAACACCAAATTCAGTGCCACAGGCTTTTCAGAGCTCTGGAGGATGCAGATGATCTGCCTCAAATAACGAAACATAATGGCTTAATGTGGCCTGCCCCAACCAAGGCCAAAAACATTTATATGGTGTTTTTTAATTTCAATTCATGCTGTAACAAATATTGCAGAATTTATAGTGCTAAATAGAACTTATAGTGCTAAATCTTTGTTCCCTTCTGCATTCTTGTCTGCATATATACTGATGTCTGTTTCTATATTCACCCATTCCTCAAAAGAGATGAAGCAGAATAAATTGAACATGATATGAAAACATCAGCTTTGCTGTACTGAACACATGACAATGGTGTACAGTGATAATCAATTACTAAAGGCTAGTTTATAACAGCAGCTGGTCATTAAGATTTCCTGGTCAAACACATCACTGTAAATTTTATAAAAAGTCTTCTAATAACTAATACATACAGATGCTGGTTTCTAAATGACTACCACTGTGATGTCCGGTATGCTGATAAAGTTGACCTGATAGCACTTTTAACATCCGTCCATGTCTGATGTCATCCATCTTCAACTGTTTATCTTGGCCAGGGTGAAGTAGGGTCTGGAGCTAATCCCAGGCAGCACACTGCACATGACTGGGATACACACCCTATGGGGTGCCTGTACATTGTGGGGGAGGTACTGTACACACAAACTCTCACACACTTCTTGGCTAACCCCATGTCTTTGGATTAGGTTAGAAAAGCAGGATACATTCAAACTCTACACACACTCAGCAGAGGCATGATTTAAGCCCAAACCCTGGAAGTGTGAAACAGCAGTGCTATCCACTAAGCCACCTAAACACCTATCCTCTAAATATTGCTGAATAAAAATGCTTAACATTGGTACAGCATAGTCCAAT
The DNA here is from genome assembly GCA_009936485.2 of Gymnarchus niloticus. Lineage (NCBI taxonomy): Eukaryota > Metazoa > Chordata > Actinopteri > Osteoglossiformes > Gymnarchidae > Gymnarchus > Gymnarchus niloticus. The sequence continues at coordinate 14,580,161 of JAACJT020000036.1, forward strand.
TTATATTTACATTCTATGGGGCTTACACAGCTTGTTCAGAGAATGAACTGAAACTCAAAGAGTTATTGAATCTAACAACCTTGGCTTTTTGCAACAGTCTCAGCTCTGTCAGTATAATCAGGAATACGCAGTTTCTTCTAATCACAAATAAAATTAAAGTTCAAATATGTACAAGAACAGTAAGCCTACTCAAATTCAGTTTGGCCTTCAAACACCTATCCATCCATGCTTTCCCATGCCTGCTCAGGTATACTGTTTCATTTTTAAACCTTGACAAGGAGAACAGGTCACCTTCCATCCCATTTTTGATGGTTAAAGTGAGCGCTATCTAGAGGAAATTGTCATCTCCATTCAAAAAGACAAGATACTTGATGGGTACAGCATTCACACTCATGCACTCTCTTCAGTATGGTGCTGATTACAAACTAGCTCTGATCGAAGAGAATGATCCTGCCTGTTCCGCCTAGCCCAGCATCGAAGATGTGGGCCCCCAGTGGGTGGAGAGAGGAGCCAGGCATGTCACAGCAGCTGTACTGATAGTTAAAAGTAGGTTCCAGTATTGAGTAAAAATAAGGCAGCCCACAGCTTCTCACACAATGGGAAAATGTAAACTTGAAGGGGAAAGGAAGCCCATCTGTTTAGCCTTTGTAAAATTTTGTGACCTTATGTCCTCATATTGCACAACCCTTTTAAGTTATTGCCATCAAATGATGTGTAAAATTGTGGTGGGGGGAGAAATTGTTCCTGTTTGGCCCTTGAGCAGCATGGGGATTTATTATCTGACTGAATGTTGATTTCAGTTGTCCTTCCACATCTGTGCTGGGTGTCCTTAAGCACACAATCATTTTTCTTCATCATATCGAGTTTTTTCACTTCTCCTAACAAAAATCACAGGTGCCTGTTCTATAAAAGCATACTTATGTGAGTTAACTTTGTAAAGTAACAAGGCTTAGGATGATTAAACTCATGATATTCTACAGCGAGCACACAGTGTAATGCCTCCACAGATGGACCCAAGTGCGGAGTAAAGAACTTTAATCAGGAGGCAAGTTGATCGTCAAACAAGTAGGGTCAAAAGCCAAAAATTCAAGGAGATTTCCAAACACAGGGATAATTGCTGGGACATACGTGAAGGTCAAAATCCACAAAAGCAAGGCAGAATAACAAGAACCAGATCTAAATCGTTAGGCAAAAATTGAGGGTCGAGTGAACAGGCAGAATTCATACACAGGTTCAGACTTATTACTAGGACTAATGCTCAATACAGTGAAGAACATGTAATACCTCGCAACTAGTTACTGAGTTGCAAGGCACTTGTAGTCCCCACTAATGGGCTGCAGGTTTTCAGTACTCTGGGGAGGGCGATGAATCATGAGGTGGGTGGGGCCAACATGCTGTGGGCATGACACATCAGAATCAGAATCAGAATATCTTTATTGTCATTGTAACGGGTACAACGAAATTAAGTGCAGTCCCTGTGTCAG
>JAACJT020000036.1:14589345-14641700 GCA_009936485.2 Gymnarchus niloticus
TCTCTCTGACACAGGGACTGCACTTAATTTCGTTGTACCCGTTACAATGACAATAAAGATATTCTGATTCTGAAGATAGTCCATGCTGAAGCGCTTTGTCACAGTGCTTCTTGTTAAAGGTGCTATATAAATAAAATTGAATTGAGTTGAATTGACAGTCAACCCTGTCACACAGTTTGCTGCCTTAGTTCACTGCTATACTGTCTGTTTACTTACTTTCCACACTGACTGTGTGGAAAAATATGAAAGCAACGGCATTGTAAGGTTTACCGATGACGCCATCGTTATTGGTCTCTTTAGCAATGATGACGAGGCTGCCTACAGAACAGAGGTAAAAGACTTGACTATGTTAACTATGGTGCCACAACAACAATCTCTTTCTGAACATCAACAAGACAAAAAGAGAGTATAGTCGACTTCAGGAAGACCAGAGGCCCCTACACCCCACTACTCATTAGTCATTATCACTAATCCCCGTTGAGACAGTCAACAGCTTCAGGTCCCTAGGTGTCCAGATCACCTCGATCTCATGGCCAGACAACACCAGCTGCATCCTCAACAGACACTGCTCTTTTTCAAGAGGCTAAAGAGCTTTGGGTTTGGAACAACAGCTCTAGTGAATTTCTACTGCTGCACCATTAAGAACATTCTGACTGGATGCATCACAGTGTGGTTGGGGAACCTAACCACTCAGGACCTCAAACTGCTGCAATGGACTGTCTGTATTGCTTTGAAGATCATTGGCACAGCTCTTCCCCACCTGCAATCCATCTACTTCTCTTGTTGCCAAAAGAGGGATGAATCGATCTGGGATGTCAGCCACACTGCTCATGCCATATTCACACTTCTGCTTCTGGAAAGAGCTACCAGTGCATCACCACCCACACCACCCATTTCTGGGACAGATTCTTCCCCCAAGCCATCAGGTTATTGAACCAATGATCTGTATGATTCCTCTACTATACAGAAATTGCTCACTGGTAGACTCTGCTTCTGTTCTTTATTTGTTCCTATAACTCCTATCCATATTTGCACAATCCTCCCCTTGATTTTTATTTATTACTTTTTTAATGCTGCTATTCATTATTTTGCATTACTGATGCTCTGTACCTCCCATGTAACCCATGTTGCACTGCCTTGCATCCCATATTGCACTGTTTGTTTTGGCTTTGCATTTGTCTGTATTTGCACTCTTATTGCCATATGTGTATTTGCATTGTTGTTGCCCTATCCCCCATCATTCCCTTGTCCCTTCATTTGCAACCATGGCAAAAGAATTTCACTGCGTTCGTCCATCACAACAAAATTACTTGACTTGGAGCATTGTGGATGGGGCGCCATTTCTGAGCACAAGACGGGGAACATTTTGGTTGGGGCACAAAAACAGGACACAGGGCAGGAAATATTGTGGACGGGGCACCATGAGAGGACACAGGGCAGGGAACATTGTGCAAGAGGCACCATCACAGAATACAGGGTGGGGAACATTGTGGATGGGATGCCATCACACGGCCCAAGGCAGGGAATTGTTTTGATGGAAAACCATCACAGAGCACTCGACAGGGAAAATTGTGGATGGGCCAAAATCACAGGACGCAGGCCAGGCAATATTTTGGGTAGGGCTCCATCACAGGACACCGGGTGGGGAACATTGTGGATGGGGCACCATCACAGGACACAAGGCAGGGAACATTGTGGATTGGGGGCCATAATGGGGCACAGGTCAGGAAACATTGGTTATATTAGTTGGATAGGTTGCCATATTAGGACACATGGTGGGGAGGATTGTAGATGGAATTCAATTCCCGGCCTAAGGCAGGGAACATTGTGGATGGGGCATCATTGCAGAACACAGGGCAAGGAATATTGCGGAAGGGGTGCCATTGCAGGACACAAGGTGGGAAACATTGTGGATGGGGCGCCATTGATCAATTTAGAGACATTGTTCTCCTTGCTGGATGTTTTTGGAGTTAGTTGTCAAATTGGAGCAGACCTCTACAAACAAGTGGAAAACTTGAAGACTCCACAAATACTGGCCTGGGAAAGAAGTCAAATCGAGAAGGTGTCAGCCAATGGTGCTAACCCCTTGTACACCTTGAAACAGATTTTAAATTTAATAACTTTTTAAAAAGGGTGCCATATTCAATTACCACAGCAGTACATGTATTCATGCTGTAGTTTGTGAGTAGATCCCAGGACTCTCACAGATGATCTTAAACGAGACACTATTCAGATTCTCGATTTACCCGGTCAGAATACCCAGTGTAGCTGAGGTGAACGACTCATCACTATGGACAGGTGCAACCTGCCATCTGTTTTTAAACATCAACTAAGACTAAGGTAATGAATTGGATGGCAGTAGACCCTCGTTTTCAGACTGCAGAGGCAACAAGTTACATGATGAAAGGGACTTCTCCATCCACTTATGACCACACCAGTGCACAGCTCCTCTTATACTTGATTTTTAATCCTTAATAGAGAGTAAATCACAGTAGCATAACCTGCTCCAGTGGCATCACTAGAGCAGAAGAATCATAGTGAAGTGCGTGTGCAAGGGACAATAAGATGGATGTGAATTGCCTGTCACACATGAACTGCAAAATTTTACTGAGAACATAATGCTGTTTGTTATGAAAATATTTTAAAATGCCCCTTCCGACTGATGAGAATGGTGATGTTAACAAGCAGCTTGGATCCTCCACCTTCTCTGGCTGGAGGCCTGCTCCTCACTACCTGTAGCGGTGGGTGGATCGCTGGAAGAACTTGCTGAGGGAATCTGTTTAGTGTGAATTTACGCACACACACTAGGAAAGTCAAAAACCATATTGTACCAGAGACATCTATAAGAAGATAAATGTTACTTACTAGAATGGGATTATCACCTGATAGGGTCTTTCAACATTAATAGGATGAGTTCAAAATCCAAAGCTTTGCAAAAGCAATCAGGTTTGGCAGGTGCAATTCCATGCATCATGCATAAGAAATTGAGTCTGCTTCTGCAACTTAAGCTAAACTGTATTGTCAGTTTTCATTTAGAGAAAAAGTATTCAACAGAATGATTCCAAATGTCAGCAAAAGTAAGCCCCTAACTCAAGTCAAGTTTCAAGTTAACTGCAAAAACGATACTGACTTAGAGAGAAGTTACTTCTTTAACACACTAGACCCTCCAGGCTGACAGGCATTGTGTTTGTTTAAATAGTAAAACAGATTTCAGGGCTCCAACAAGGCATCACTCAGCCTTAAATGTAATCTGTGGCCAATGTTAGGTAATATTGTTTTGGCGTGTTTCACTGTTCTTCCCATTTTTTTTTTTGAAGATTATACAGAAACTATTGGAACTCCATTTTCATCAAGTTTCTCAATGTTTTTCATAGGTGAAAGCTTTGAGTATAATTATATTACACACTTGGAGGTTACGGCCAGGAAGGGATTTAAAGCATGCCTTCAACATTCAAGAAGGCAAACTTGCCATTAATATCATAATCAATAATGATAGCATTGCAATAATAATTGAACAAATTTACGTGGATATTCCACACCTTAAATGGCCTAGCCTCAAATCTAATCAAAGTGACCCTCTGATCTCCCTTTGAAAATAAACAATGTTGAGTTCAACATGTGCACATGCACAGTCCCACATGGGCTGTGCATATAGTGACCTTCAGCTTTTGCATGTGCATGTAGACTCTGGGTTCAGCACCTGTCTGATTGGCTGAGAACATCAATGAACTAGATGTTCTTGACCTTTATTGATGTTCTCTTGCCTCAGGATTTAGCCTTCAGGCAATCACTGGGCCTGGGTCTAGGTTTCTTGAGGGTTCTCTTTAGGTCTCTGAGGCAGCCTAGACTGTTTGACCACGCAAATGACCCCCCGCCAACTAAAAGAGAAGAGTGGTGCTAATTAAGTCAGTTTTCTACCTTCGCATGGTATGCTCTGTCCTCTCAAGACAGATGCATTTGGATGAATCATCTAAAACGGGCCTTCAGAGCCTCCATGGGTGGGCAGCACCTCACATGCCCGTTTTCATAGCTCTGATCTGAGCTCGTCTCTGGTCACCATTCTCCACCGTTGGGTTTCTCATGACTCTTTATGCTCTTAGGTTGCTGATTAAGCACGCTAAATTTAGCCTTTTGTTGTATGTGCCCTATCGCCATAGTTACATTATTAAAGCACTGCTTTTAAGACACTGATCGAGCAGTGTGCTGCATTTACACAGCATAACAATGTCTGCTCATTTATTCCCACATTCTTTGCAATATTCCTAAGTAAGCTGTAAATTTACAATAAGGGCAAAGGCAGGGCATTCCACCCCAAAGCAGATATCAACAAAGTAGGCCATTCCTGGAGTTATCTCCTTTTCCGGTAATAATCTGTGTTTTAAGCTGATTCATTTCCACTTTCCATACCAGGCATAGCACTTTTCAAAACCACACTTTAAATAGTGCAGAAAATTAATTTCATCTGTTACCTTTTGAGCTTTCTGCAGTCTACGGCAGCATGATACACTGTGGTTAACATGGTTATGGGGGAAAGAGGTAGTGCAAGATTTATTTTGAAATCACTTTATTCAAGCACAACAATTATAATAATTCAAAACATCAGATGCCAACACAAATACAACAATAAAAGTTATAAAAACAGACCCTCAGATATTTGTTTTCCAGTGCCAGACACATGCCTGCAAGTTAGAATCGATCGATCAATCAATCAATCAATCAATCAATCTTTATTTGTATAGCACTCTTTCACCCACAGGGTTTACAAAGTGCTTTACAGGCATTTTAAAAAGAACACAGAATTTAGAAAAAGTTAGAAATTAAAAAACAAGAATGAAATAAGCATGTAAGGGATTTCAATTAAAATGTAAAACGTAAACACAGAATAAATAATGAAATTTGAAATAATGAAAGTATATGAATTAATTTATCATAAGTTATTAAATTTTATGTAAACAAATGCATTTTCAGCCTAGTTTTAAAAGTACTAAGACAAAAAGTACCTCTCAGGATTTCGGAGAGAGAGTTCCAGAGTTTGGGACCATAGTAAATAAACTGAATAGACACAGTTTTCTCAATTATATTACCAAAAATGGGAGATTTGATATTGGCCTATAGTTACTAAGCACTGAACCAACAAAATTACTTTACTTCAGTAAAAGCCTGGCAACAGCGGTTTTGAGACATTGTGGAATCTTCTGTTAGAGAAAGAATGACTATATTCAGAATATCTACTAACAATGATCTTAGAACTTGTTTAAAAAACTTTGTATGATGCGGATCAAGGATCCAGTTTGAGGAGTTCAAAAGAAATATAACTTTGTTTAGAGAGTTAATGTCAACAAGCAAAAACACAAACTACTTTGAGTGATACAGTGTGGTGGATGTCCAGGTTTTGGAGACAAGTACTCACTGTGTTTATTCGTATAGCTCTGATTTTGTCACTAAAGAAGACTGCAAATTCATTGCATTTATCAACTGTAAGAACCTCAGATAAGATGGGTGGAGTGGGGTTAATCAATCTATCAGTAGTAAAAAGGAATTTGCAGTTGCCTTTGTTATTCTCTATCAGATTTGAAAAGTAGTGCTTTCTGGCATGCTTCAGTTCACGGTTTAAGGTTTTCAAATTATTTTTGTAAATATCACAATGAACCAAGGAGAAGTAACTATTACTAATGACAATACGTGCGTGGAGCTGGTGAGGCTTGGCTAATCAAGCATAAATCCCTTATTGTGGTTTTGAAGGTAGCAGCATATTTGACAATGACTCAGTGCATTAATTAACATTGCACCTCACGTTTGCCATCTTTAATACCATGTGAATGTACCAGCTACAGATGGTTAGGAAGGTCAGATTATGGGAATGGAGAATTTACCTACTTAATTGTGTTTATAAATGCATCATTGTGTCAGATGTCTCCTGAGGGTAGATTTAATATAATACAGCAAATTTTAACACTTTGCCATTTTGAACCAGCTTTTCTATTTTGTTTTTTCTGTTCTTGCCTAATAAGTAGCATTTCAGTTTATCACTGTCTCTGTGACTGGCACTGTAATTAAAATGACATAATATCAAATGTGCAAAATCTGCCCTGATAGTATCTCTGAAACTTATTTTCAGTACTGGCATATCTAGTGTATCCAAATGGTCTTCCATGTACCTATATCCTTCTGTTTACCCATAGCTTCACTGTGTTTGTCAAGAAATTCCTTCATAAATTGTCCTTATAAATTTACCTAGGCCACAATATTTCCAGCAATCCTCCTTCGTACTGCATCTTTAACTCCCTGCAAGCACTCATGTGAGGCAGGATGGTACAACCCCAAATCAGAAAAACTTGGGACAGTATTTAAAATGCAAATAAAAAAAAAAATTGCAGTGATTCTTAAATTTACTTTGACATATTTCATTGCAGATAGTATGAACCCAAGATATTTCATGTTTTGTCTGGTCAACTTCATTTAATTTGTTAATATGCATTCATTCCTGCATTTCAGACCTGCAACACATTCCAAAAAAAGTTGGGACGGGGGCAATTTGCAGATAGTAATGAGGTAAAAAAAATTTAATAATGATGTGATTTCAAACAGGTGATGTCAACAGGTGATTGTAATTATGATTTGGTACAAAAGCAGTTTCCACGAAAGGCTGAGTCTTTGAGGATCAAAGGTTAGCAGAGGATCTCCAGTTTGTCAAGAAATGTGTGAGAAAATTATTGAAATGTTTAAAAACAATGTTCCTCAGTGAAACTTTGGAAGGAATTTGCATATTTCTCTTTCTACAGTGCATAACATCATTAAACAATTCAAGGAATGAATTTCAGTGCATAAAGGGCAAGAGGGTAAGCCTAAGCTGAACACCAGTGATCTCCAATCCCTCAGACAGCACTGCATCAAGAACCATCATTCATCAATAGCTGATATAAGAACATGGGCAAGGGATTACTTTGGCAAACCTTTGTCAAGCCCTACAATATGGAGTTACAATCACAAATGCAATTTAAAACATTACTTTACAAAAAAGAAGCCTTACTGTACTGTGCAAAAGTCTTGAGCTACCCCATAATTTCTTTATATTTTGCTGGGAAAACGGGACAATAAGTACAGTGATTTATTGGAACATCATCTGATCATCTGTAATCATCTGCATCTGTTTCTTCAATGGTTGATGCCTTAAGTTAGATGGCTTTGTTATGTTTGAATGATTCATACATAGGTCACTGTGTGGCTTAATGAAGAAAAAACATTCCTCTGAGATTGGTCAGGTACAGAGACCGGACTGAAAATAAGAGGCAAAAACTTTGAAAGTCCTTCAGGAAGCCTGGAGGACTATTCCTCAAGACTACATAAAAAAGTACAAGACAGTCTGGCTCTTTGGAAGCATGAAGAAATGAGGGCTAGCTCAAGACTTTTGCACTGTACTGTATGTTAACCATGTCCAGAAGTGACATCGACTTCTCTGGGCTTGGAGGCATCTGGGATGGGCCATTGCACAGTGGAAATGTGTATTGTGGTCAGACGAATCAGTATCCCAGATGTTTTTTGGAAGAAATGGATGCCATGTGCTCTGGACCAAAGACGAAAAGGGCCATCCAGACTGTTAATAGCAACAAGTCCAAAAGCCAGGGTCTGTCATGGTTTGGGGTTGTGTAAGTGCCCTTGGCAGAGGTAATTTATACTTCTGTGATGGCAGCATTAATGCAGAAAAGTACACTGAGAATTTAGAGCAACATATGTTGCCTTCAAGACATCTTTTCCAGGGACGTCCATGCATTTTTCAACAGGACAATGCAAAACCACATTCTGCACACATTACAAAGGCATGGCTGCGGAAGAAGAGGGTACAGGTACTGGGCTGGCCGGCCTGTAGTCCTGACCTGTCCCCAGCAGAGAATGTGTGGAGAATTTTGAAACGAAAAATGCGACAACAACAACCCCACGGTGTTGCCCACCTTAAGACATGTTTGCAGGAAGAATGGGTTGAAATAACACCTGAAATGCTTCATTACCTGGTATCCTCAGTGCCAAAATGTCTTAAGTGTTGTGAGAAGGAATGGAAACATTACAAAGTGGTAAATGCTTTACCATCCAAACTTTATTTTGAATGTTTTGCAGGCCTGTGTAGAGGTAAATAATTTTAACTTGTGGCACGATTGCTGTTTAGTTTCCACATCTGGAGACCCAAAGCCCATTTTGTTTTACCCGCTTGTTTATCTTTTGCTGAAGCTAAAAAGGCTGCCTTTGGTGCCTGATTATCCCCTCAAAGCACAGGCTCCATTCCTTCTCGCCTCACATTGGATTTTTCTACTCAGGCCAAGTCTTACACTGATCTAAATTAATTTTGTCATTTTTCTTACTGACTCTGACCAAGATAAGTGGTTGAAAGATGATGGATGGATGGATGGATGGATGGATGGATGGATGGATGGATGGATTTTTTTGCCTACAATTTTTTTTCTGTAGTAAAATATACTATTATATTTTCTGTAGCTAATTCCTGATTTTTTTCACACTATGCCTAGGGGGAGATTCGGCGAGGACTTCGACAACTTTAAGCCAAGCCAAGGTTCGTAAAATTCTTTCAGTGATGCTGAGAAACTAATTTGTGCTTTTATCAGTTCCAGATTGGATTATTGTAATGCTCTCTTTTGTGGATGTAACTCTGGGTTGTTACACAGACTCCACCTGGTGCAAAATGCTGCAGCAAGAGTGCTAACTGGAACTCTGAATCATATTAGTCCTGTATTGTCATCTTTAGGTTGGCTTCCTGTTAATTCTTGCACTGACTTTAAAGTACTATTACTTACCTATAAGGCCTTGCATGATTTAGCTCCAGAATATCTGTCCAATCTTTTGGTTCCAGGACTACACTTTACTTCGCTCTCAGTGGGCAGGTTATTTATTAGTTCCAAGAGTGAAAAAAGTGATGTTGAGCTGCAGAGCATTCTCCTACTGAGCTCTGCAGCTGTGGAAGGATCTACCAGCAGCAGTGCAGGACTCAGGTTCACTCTCTATCTTTAAGTCTAGGCTTAAAACGCACCTTTTTAGTCTAGCTTGTAGAGATCTTAGGTGGCTACTCACTCCCCAACTAGGCTGTGACACCACATGTAAGTTACCTGCTGATGTCTGTAAGGGAGGTATCCCCTAGACACTACTTGTTAATGTTCTTCCTGGAAGCCTGGTGGCGCTCGTAGGCACCGTAGAAAAGCACCTGTATGGGTACTGCTCCTTTAAGAAGACCATATAAAGCTGTAGAGTGGCCAGGTAGAGGGGGGATAGAGAAGTTTAAAAAGGTGTTTGGATTGAAAAAGGTTACAAGAGAGATACTTTGTATTCTGAGTCTCTTGTATTACTACCTATGTTTGTTTGATGCTTGAAAGTTTGTTTTGTACCGTCCGGACAACATATCCTTCAACTTACCTACTTTGGACCTGGCCGTTTGGATTATTTTGGGACTTTTGTTTCCACTTAATCATCCAGATGTCTATGTCAGACCTGCTTTCTCTCCAACTCCCTTCCATGTTTTCATCACCGGTAAGACTGTTCCAGTTTTTAACACAACTACCCCGGACCCCAAGAAAGACTGTACCTGTTGAATGTTATGTTATGTTTACTGTGTTATTGATTGTGATCACCCTTTGTCACATGTATATAATATACTGTAGCACTGGTTGGTAAACTGAAGTATCCCGTGATTTATGTAGTTTGTTTAGTGGGTGTTCAGTTTTGTGTTTTTTATGTGCATAACAACCAGATGTAAACACCACAGACGCTACAAGGCTATAGAATGAGGTGTAGAGCTGGGTGGGGATCAGTGCCATTGACTTTGGATGAACTGTTCTGTCAGTGCTGTCACTCCTGCTTTGCATGTACTGTGTGATGTTGAAGTGCTGGCATTCAAGGATTCCTCATGCTTGTGTCCCCATTGGTCTCTCCCTCATAGTTATGCTGCCGTATATAGTCATGCCGGGGCTCTTGCTATTTAATTTGCAATTATTCTGCTGCCTTAAATTGTTGCTCTGCTCCTACAAATTCTCTTTCCCACGTGCCCCCCCCCCCCGGGGTGCTTCTTTCAGAGGTTTGAATTCGAATGAAACCCATAACTTCTGCTAGCCTACCACGCCCTCCTTCCACTTCAGCTGTCCACACTGACCGCCTTGCTGCTTCCTGAGCCACCAAACCTGCTTTTCAATCCTGATCAGCTAACTGCATCCTCAAATACCCTGCTGTCCTCCTAATTGTTATACAACATCATTGTTTTCAATTGTACTAATGAATTTGTCCTGCCCAGTGTCGGCCAGAGGAGGATGGGTTTCCCCTTTCAGTCTGGTTCCTCCCAAGGTTTCTTCCTCTTGAGGGTGTTTTTCCTTGCCAGTATCACCTTTGGGTTACTCTCTGGGGACCCTGGGCCAAGGACTATGTACAGAGCTTTGTGACAGTGCTTCTTGTTAAAGGTACTATATAAACAAAATTGAATTGAATTATTAGGAAGGTCTGAAACTGAAAAAAACTACATCACTGCATCAGACAGAGAAGATGATGCAGACCAGGCTAGGCTGTTTTTGCCCGACACTAGGTTGACACGCTTTTACTTTTGATTCTGGTATCTCAGCACTTTGGAGCAAAACAGTGACATTTTTCAAAGATATTTCCTGAACTTTATCAGTGAAATGCTCTGATGTTTACTCCATTCAAAAAGGTCAGATTCCTCAGAGACTCATGCCATTTGGAATTGCAAATGCCACAACCCAGACACACACACATACACACAGATACAGCACTGGAAAGGGGTTATGACCCAGAGCAGGAGCTCACATTTAGGAATAATTACAATGGAAAAACTCAGCAAAAGTGATATTGAACATTCTGTCTTGGTTATGCTTCCTCTTTCATTTCAGTCTAGAATCATCTCTGATGTCTGACTAAATCCTTTTAAACTTTCCATTGGAATGCATATATTTGTCATGTCCCCACATGAGAAAACTCAATTTTAAAATGTGATTGCAAATGAACAAAACAAAAAGAGCCAAAAGTTTTGTATTTTGTTGAGTTACTTATGGTTAAGGTTATGGGTGGGTAAGGGTTAGGGTTGTCATAGTTAGGATGAGGGTTAAGACCATAGAAATTAATGGAAGGTCCCCACAAGTTTAGAAATACAAAGTGTGTGTGTATGTGTGTGTGTGTGGGGGGTAACACAGTCAGGGAGAAACCCTCAACAGTGGTGGAAGTCTGGGCCAGCAATGAGGATGAAGAGGCTTGTCAGTCAGCCTATAGGAGTAATACAGATGGAAGTTCTAGGACAATATGAGGATAAGATGATTCAATAGCCAGAGTGACAGTAGCATAAGTACAGGTGATATCTTTAAGTCTCCCTCTTGATCTTTTAAAAGGTAGCACACTTTCTCCAAGATTACTCACCAAATAGTGCAGCTTTGACAAGAGCCAGCTCAACATAAATGAGAGACAGACCAGCAGGGGTGTCATGCCTACAAGCCAGCCATGCCCAGCTCCTGCCACAAGCTAGCCCCACCCAGCTTACCCTTGATCCCAATCACCTGAATTCTAACCAGCTGTGCCTTGTTCAGTGGACTCTATTTTAACCCAGCAGTCTGTTTGCTTCCTTGTGAGGTATTGCATTTCAGACCATTACTGAGCAATTGGCAATTCCAAAGTTTGCCTGTGCTTGACCCGTTAATGGATCCATTGACTTAGGCAAATAGGCAATCATCTTTTGGATTTGTTTGCTGTGCTGATTGCCTATCTGGATTTTGATGACGTCGGCCCGTAACTTTGATTATGCTTTGGATTGTCCCTCTGGTTTCTGGAAATTCTATCTGTTGTGGTCTTGACCCTGCCTGTTTTGATCATGTTTATGGATACCCTGTGGACTTTTGGAAATCCCATTGATTCTGGTTTTGACCCTGCCTGTCCTTCAGCCTTGAATAAAGAATCTGGCTCTGCATTTTGGGCCACCCTCTGTATTCATGACAATGGGACACATTCAATCCAGGAAGTAAGGACATCTCTGCAAAGACCTGAGATACCTATTTTCAGTAGGGGAAAATGCAGAAAGATCTGTTTTTAAACACATTTGATAGAGATGGTTGATGGTGAAGTTTTAAAACACTCCCTTAATCTATAACCATAAAAAACATACTGTGAAAAAACCTGGTTCTTCTGAAGGACTCTCGGGAAATGAGGAATGAAGAATGGGATGCAGTAATTCTGTTGACAACCTTGGGATGTGTCAAGAAGGTGAGCTAAGCAGCATCCGAGACTCAGAAGAGTAAATGGCAATGCGAAGAGTGAGGGTCTTTGCACTGTATTTTGATAACATTTTGGCTTTATAACTGTAATCATTTATTACAGGTAAGTAGAGGAGTTTTATTCCCCAGCTCTGCCCGTCCCTCAAAATAGCTACGTCTTGCCAGAGTTTCACACAGACATACCATGCAAATTTTCCATCAGCTGGATGCTGAATTTGAACTTTAGCTTTGGCATGCATTCTGTTATGGTAGTTTAATTTCATTTACATTTATTTAGTAGATACTTTTGTTTAAAGTGACATACAATTGAGGAAATCTTGTAGCCAGGGCACAGGGTCACCCAACATTCCTGGAGCAGTTTGGATTAAAGGGCCTTGCTCAAGGGCCGAACAGTAACGTAATTATTCTGCTGCCTACAGGATTCAAACCTACTACCTTCCAGACATACGTAAACACAGATCCCTAAACAAATCAGCTATAAAGCTTCCAGATTTGTGCTTCTGGACCTTGGTTTGGCCATGGTTTCTTTCAAACACTCCTCAGGTCTGTTTTGTATCTCTTTAGCTAGCAGCCTGCAGTCCCCATCACAGTCTGCACCTCCCAATGATGCCAATCCTGCCCCATTCTACTCCACTGCTTCACCAGAATTCTCCTCAAAGTTTCTTCTTGGCTGTCTACTGCCTGTGGCTTTTCTGCTGAGCTGAACACTGCATCTTTGCTCCTCCTTTTCCCGCTACCCTTTGTTATCCTGGCCTGGTCCCTTAGTGTGCATTTTCCTCTCTAATTTCTGTTGTTCCCACTTTCACCCTCATACTGCACCTCTTTTGCAGGCCACACCTTCTTCCCTTTTGCTATTCCTGTTCTCCAAGCTGGGGCATCACACCCCAGCATATTCCATAGCTTCTACCATCCATATAGCTTACACCATGGCTACAGCATCTTTGTATGGCATTCCTATTCCCTTCAACTCTCTTGTGCCATTTTCCAGTGTCTAAGCTGTTCTCTGATTTTTTTCCATTTCTGGATTTCACCACCAAGTGAACTACAGCTATTTACTGACTCTGCTCATACTGTTCATACAGTATTGTCCAGACTGCCGGGCTTCCAGGTTCTGGTCCCCAGATATGAAACTTCTCTCCTTCTATTCCTAACAAAAATTTAATTTCATCTCACTCTTCTGTGAGATTTTGAATAAAAATCCTGTTGCATTCCAAATGTAAGGATGACTTTTGTTTTCAATAAAAATAGATATGATTATCACATCATGAAACTACTCCAGAGATTTACAAAGCTGCCTGGAATGAATCAATTTACAATAATGGTTGTTACATACCCAGCTACATGATCACACTGGCTGATTCACTGTCCCATTTATAACTTCAGACATGTAAGAACTTCTGCCACTGCCCCTCGATACTGCTGTAAAGTATCCCCTTCACCACTGCTGCTCACATACTGGACCGTTCCCAATTGCTATTGCTTCCTCTATTTCTGGGGTGTTCAAATTACCTTAGTAACCAGACAATGTTCAATTCCTGTTCAGTTCATGCCCGAAGATCTGTTTACTTTTTTTGTTCCATGGCTTTCATCATCATCATTCATCCATCCATCCATCCATCCATCCATTCATCTAACCATATGTTACCATTATCTATTGCAGGGTCTTGATGGGCCTGGGATACATTCCAGGTAGCATAGAGCAGAAAGCAGGGGATACCCTGCAATGGATGCCAGTCCATCGTGGGGCATACACATTACTGACAATCTACAGACAGCCATCCACCTATACTGCATACCATCAGACTGTGTGAAAAATCAGGGGCACCAGGAGGACAGCCACACCGACCCTGGCTTGGAATTCAACTTCTTGAAACACCATTTTATGAAACATTTAATTTAACAATAAAAACTGATCTGCCTGGAAATGACCTGCTTAAACATGTTTTCAGCTTCATTCTTAGTCCTTACCAATTGATTAAGATTAAGTTTATTGTCATATGCATGGTAAAACAATCAGTTACACCCTATGATGAAAATCTTACTCTGCATGTTCTGTCTGGGCACAGTTGACACAGATCAAACATAAGACACAATATCAAAGACAGACCGAGTGCAATATAAGCATAAAAACACAGTGCAGTAGACAGATATACATAAAATATATCAATATGATACAAATATGAAAAAAAGAAAATCCTCAAGTAGAGGTAGATGGATTGTCCAAAGTCTACAGTATTGTCTTGTATGTGTGTGTGTATTGGGGGGGTTCTTACAGCACTCACTGGTCGCAGGCAGATTATATCAGCAAAATCGGGGATTTGGGGGGGAGGGGCAGTGGATGCCAATCGTTCACAAGCCTAATGGCCTGTGAGTAAAAACTGTTTTGTAGTCTAGTGATCCTTGATTTCACACTTCTGTACCATCTACCTGGTGGTAGGTGTGTGAACAGTCTGTGCTGGGGGTGGCTACTGTCCTTTATGATGCTGCGGGCCCTCCTGATGACCCTAGTGTAATAAATGTCCTCAAGTGATGGTAGAGCTGTACCTCTATGATGTAGCTCTATGATGGTTTGGGCAGTTCCCACCACTTGTTCCAGAGCTTTCCGGTCCTTTGCAGTGGAATTATCAAACCAGACTGTGTTGCTGCTGGTGATAATGCTCTCAATAGTATCCCTATAGAAGTTCTTAAGGATTCTGGCTGGCATGCTAAATTTCCTGTCTTCTCAGGAAGTACAGATGCTGTTGAGACTTCTTTACCAGCTGAGTGGGGTTGTTGGACTAGGTGAGGTCTTCACTTAAGTAAACACTGAGGAATTTAAAGACTTTCACTTTCTCCACCTCAAACTCAGCAATATGCAATGGTGTGTGATATTCTTGTCTCTTGCGTGGATCCACAATCATCGCCTTAGTCTTGCTGGCATTTAGGGAGAGATTGTTGTCCTGACACCACTCCACTAAACCCGCCACTTCCCTCCTGTAGACTGTCTCATCACTGTGGATAATCAGTCCAATGACCATTGTATCATCAGCAAATTTGATGATACTGGTGTTGTTCTGGGAGGCAATACAGTTGTAGGTGAAGAGGATGTAGAGCAGGGGGGTTAGCACACAACCTTGGGAAGTTCCTGTGTTGAGGGTCCGTGTAGCGGAGGAGCAGCCCCCCCACCCAAACTGACTGAGATCTGCCTGTAAGGAAATTCAAAACCCAGCTGCATTGAGTGGATGGTAGGCCGAAAGTGAAGATCTTGTCAGTCAGTTTTAGCAGGATAACTGTATTGAATACCAAACTGTAATCAATGAATAAAATTTGTATGTAGCTGTCCTTATTCTCTAAGTGTGAGAGTACTGTATGTACGGCAGTACTGACGGCAACCTTTGTAGACCTGTTAGTCCAATAGGCGAACCGGAGTGGGCCTGGAGTGTCTGGTATGATATTCTGGATATGTGCCATGACAAGTCTTTCGAAGCACTTCATCACAATTGGAGTCAGTGCAAAGGGCCGATAGTCATTAACACAGGACACTGCTTTTTTCTTCGGGACAGGAACGATGGTTCTTGCCTTAAAACAGGTGGGAAGTGAAGCCTGTGTGAGGGATAGACTGAATATGTCTGCAAAGATGTCAACTAGTACTGAAGAGCAAGCTCTGAGTGCACAGTCTTGGGTTTATTCTTCTCAGAGACCTGCCCACATCTCTTAATGAGACCATGAAAGGAGGATCCTGCATATCCCCAACTTTTAGTCCATTGTTCTGTGGCTTGCTGTTGAGGGCCTTGAAACGGGCATAAAAGTCATTCAGTTTGTCAGGTAGTGTGATATGGGTGTTTATTTCTTCACTGATCTTGTTCTGATAATCTGTAATCTGATGCAGGCCCTGCCACAAGCGCACGGTGTCAGCGTTCGTGTAGTGACCCTCCAGCTTCTGTCGGTATTGTCTTTTGGCCTCTTTGATTGATCTGCATAGATCATATCTGGCCTTGTTGTAGTCATCAGCGTTGCCTGAGACAAATGCAGTGGAGCGTGCATACAGCTTGGACCAAACCACACTGTTTATCCATGGCTTTTGGTTAGGGTAAATCCAGATGGTCTCAGTGACCACAATATTTTAAATGCAAGTACTGATGTAGCTGGTTACCACTGTAGCATATTCCTTCAGATCAACAGTACTGTCCTCTTGCAAAACAGTGGTTTGAAATACCTCCCAATCAGTACACTTAAAGCAGTCCTGAAGTAGTTGGTCAGATTCCTCAGTCCATACTTTCACTGTTTTTCTTACTGGAGGGGTTTGCTTGAGGATCTCTCTATATGATGGATACAGGAAAAGGAGCGATGTGGTCTGACTGTCCGAAGTGGGGGTGGGGTAAAGTCTTATAGGCTGTTTTTGCATTGTTGTACACATGGTCCGGGATGTTTTTCTCTCTGGTTGGGAAATTAACATGTTTGTGATACTTTGGTAGTACAGTTCATAAATTTCAGTGGTTAAAGATGCCCGCAATAATAAACATAGCATCCAGGTGTGCAGTTTCTTGTGTGTTGATAATGTTGTGCAGGAGCCCCAGCGCTACTGTGGTGTTTGCATGTGGTGGGATATAGGTGGCAAGTATGAAAACAGTTGTGAACTCCCACAGTAGATATAAAGGTCTACATTTCACCAGTACAAATTCTGAGTCAGTTGTGCAGTGCTTGCTGACGATCTGAACATCTGAACACCACCTGTTGTTGTAAATGCAAACACCGCCGCCTTTTTTCTTTCTGGACGCCGCCATACAGTTCGCGCAGTAGACAGAGTGTGTTTGTAGATTGACCGATTGACCAATTGCTGACCCCATTGAACAATTGCTTAATCCTTACTCTCAAAATCACAAAATGCATTTGGAATTCTGACTCATACCATCTACACAAATGTTCAGACAAAATGCCTTCTGCAGTCAATTCATGTTCCTCCAGCCTAACACAGAGTGCTTTGAGTGGGGTCACATTCAGTCCAATTGGCATGAAGCGATATTCATAAGCATTCTCCTGAAATAAGCACACAAACTTCTGAAAACTTCAAACTATTGAATTGACCTTGTGAGAATTTCCTCAGGGGCAGACAGGGATTAGACAGGTAAGTACAATTTATTATGGGGTAGGCTGAACATCAGAAAAAAGTATCATGAAAATAAGCTGTTTCAGCAGACAAGAAAATGAAAGACGTCACAAATTGCACCAGGTAGTTCGGGTTACTGGCTGAAATAGAAGACAACATCCCCATTTATGATCAAGACACATGGACCACTGAACCCAAACCCGTCATCTGACTCTCCTACCTGTGACAGCCACACACCTACCTAAAGATAGTTACAAAAAATGTATGAATGTTACCTGTGTTTTTAAATATTGCCAAAATCCATCCCTTTTTTTTTACCACAAATCCCGGTCAGTGTTATGGGGGGAATGTCAGTCCAACTCAGGGCACTTACCGTCTTTAGACCGCAATAGGAAACTGGAGCAACCCATGAGACGCAGGGAGAACATGCAAATTCCACGTGCATAGCAGAGATGGAATTCAAACCCCTGACCCTGGAGATGTTAATCATCGTATCCTCGATTGCAAAAATTAATCTTTATAAATACACATAGCTCACAGATCACTTCATATCACCACCATCTTTCCTTCATATCACAACCATCTTCCATTCCTGATTCTACGTGTCCAGTAGGAGGGATTTGTCATTGCCTAGCATATTGCAAAGTGTGCATAATCACTCACGCAGAATAATAACTTGTAGCTATTTAATTGTAATTAATTGAAAAAAACAATGACAGCAAAATATCCTTGAAAATGAAATGATGAGTTGCAGTTTCTCCTCTATATTTTTCGTTCATCCATGAAACGAAGGACACCACACAGGTGGGAATAAATGTGCTTTTACAACCGTAGGGCTGATCATAATTATTTAGTTATTTTATATGATTATCGGAAGCATGCTGTCAATGGCCTGGGTGAATCAATGCTTTCTGTGTAATTAGCTCCTGCTTGCATGGATAACTCTGCAACATTTTCCTGGCTATATCCCAGGGAAAGTCTGCTACTTTTTCCAAAGTGTTAGAGCTTGTCTGACTAAATGTCATCTTATTACAAATGCGATGTTAACCTGCTGCCAAAAACAAACTAAGCTAGTGGCTACGAATTCCAAGCAGTTTGAAGCAATAATATTTTCAATCATAAATTATTGACTGCAGGTGTGAAAAGTTCTTGCGTAATTGTTATGCTTTAATTTTCACAGACTAGGTGAATTTGATGGTAATAAACACAAGATGAATTGAATCTATCCACCGCTAATATTAATAAATTTCAAAAGAATAGATTTTGATCAAAGTAGTTTCATTTTGCATATGTTTATTGTAAATCTGTAAACAACAATGAAGGCAGAAGAAAAATATTAGCAAACCATACTGCCATTACCAATTTGCTATCTTTCAGCAATTATGCCTGTAAATGGGTGTTACAATTGTTCCAATAGTAGAGTAAGTAAAGTAAACAGTTCTCAGTTTAAAAAATGAAAATTTTATTTTCACAGCCTGATGACATAGTTCAGTCCTGGAGGCCAGAATAGGAGAAAAATAAACAAGAAAGGGCATTTATACCGTCATCCAGCAGGAGGCAAGGCTTTGACAAGAGCATTGTCATTTTGCTTACATGAAAGCAGACGCAGTCTGTGACGATGTGAATAAGCGTGATGGTTAACCGGATCTGTTGAAAAACCATAGCCAAATATAATTATGATGTCATAGTTGGAGAGGGCCATTTGCAGTGTTTGAAATTGAGTTTGGTGCTGAGAGGCATGGTTAAATTAACGTCACTGCTTATTTCACATACAACCAGGATATCACACAGCTCTAATTAAAATATCAAGAAATAAGCAGAACACCATGAGAGACAAACAGCCAATAAATAAATGTTTTACAGCCATTTTGATGGCAGGAAGAGCTGAAAGAAAACCATCACCATAGCACCAGTTGGAGCTGAATACTGAGAGGAAGGGGCAGCTGTCCATGGTCCCACCTGGGGGTTTGGGGACAGACACATAAGGTCCCACCCCAATGTCTTACCCCAGCTGAAAGACAGAGATGTACTGAGTAATGCTTTTCATTTCTTGTCTTTTCATGCATGAATTATGACTGGATGAAATAACATCTCTTTTATTCTTTCTATTGTTCTTTTATGATTAACAAAGTAATAATCTGAAGTGATTTTACTCTAGTTGTACTTTTTGAAAAGTGCAAGTAACATACATCAAATTACTAATAAGTCTGATTGAATCACAACTGAAACCTTTGCTCCTCTTGGGGCAACATCCCCTAAGGAAGATTCCATGCAACTTTTAACTTGAAAACAATCCACGTATTAGATAATGGGACCTAAATAGCTGTCCACTGTAGTAAGCATGATACATGAAAGGGTTAACTTGAGCTGCATACAAGTGATGCCCCTGTCTGTCTGCTGGTCTAGTTATATTTCTCCCTTGTTGCTCCCTGTCCATTACCTGGGCCAACAAACCTACCTTCATCTTGATTACCCATCTGCCTCCTCCATTATGCTCCTGCCTACTTGTACTGCTGGACCCACTGACTGCACTACATCATTTTGTATTGTACCACTGGTGCCGGCCAAAGGAGGATGGGCTTCCCTCTTGAGCCTTGTTCCTCCCAAGGCTTCTTCCTCCTCAGGGAGATTTTCCTTGCCATTGTCACTCTTGACTTGCTCTTTGAGGACCTTGGGCCCGGGACAATGTAAAGCACATACTGATGTTATTTGTTAAAAAAACTATATAAATAAAATTGAATTGAATTGATCCAAATAAGGAAGATAATCCACACAAATACAGGACATTCATACTGACAGGTTAATTGTCTTATCACTAGTTGAACACAGATGTCATATTAGATGAAGTTTTAAGTAACAACTTTCCCTTAATCACATGAGCACCTTCCTGTCATTTGTGTTAATTTCATCATAAAAACAAATTTCTCCAGTGAAGTGCAAAATACTTTGGCAGCTACCTGTGAAAACTGTAATTGCAGCCTCCATTTTTAACACAGAGGAAGTTGCTTTCATATAACAATGAGGACAAGGCAGAGAACAACATGAAGAACCAACCATTAAACATACATTGTTTGTATACACCGTAACGTAATCTTGTCACTCACAGATTTAATTACAATTATCAAAAGCCCACTGATAAAAATTAAACTAGTTAGGGAAATGGCACTGTGTATTTTAAGCTGGTTAACGCGGGGTAGCCACGCTCTTGACATTCAGGCCATCTGCAATGACACAGATTAAAAGGTTGCCTCTTTTTCTGCATCAGTTTTGAAAACTAATTTTTTTCAGATAGCATGCACACTTAACCATGCTTCACAATGTTTCAGACCACATGCTGGAAAACAGCCATGTGATTTTGTCCCAGAGCACAAAAAGTCATGTTTATTTTTCCTGCTGTATCTGAGATCATTGTGAATTGCCCCAGAGGTATTTTCAGAACACCATCTTTCTATTTTGTATTTATGTATTTTTGTATGCCACTCCAAAATGTCATCTGTCTGCACATCAAAATGCACTTTTAGAAGAAACAGGTGGCTTTGACCTCCATGCCCATTCATTAGCAGTGCACTAAGAGCCTTCCATCAGCCAACCAGCCCCAGAGACAGAACATTTTCTATCCCAAGGTCCAGCACTTCATTCCCCCCATTCCTTACTACTGATTCAGAAAGCCTCTCTGGCTGTTTCTATCCTGGCAGTCTACAGAATGCTATCTTTTTCTAATTATCCCCTTAATTGGGAATGATTGCTGCCTTCCAGGAGCTGGCCTGTGTGACTTGTGCTTTGAATCTGTGCTAAAGCATTAATGCTGACAAACACAGGGCTATGGTGTCTTTTGGTATCTCCTCAGATCCCTCATTAAGTCCTGTAAGAGTTGTGTTGTCAAGATCAATATTACTCACACCTTCCCATCTCTGCCAATTTTGGTGGGATTAGGGGATTTAGGGGTATCATTGTAAACTCATATTGTATTATGTTAGGAAATATTTATTTTTCATCTGCCTACTGAGGCTTAATATAAGAAAATGGAAAGTGCCAGTTTCTTTTAGCTAGTGACGTGGATAGTTAATTAACTGCGGTGAATCTTTAATCTGATTATTTGAAATTTAGCAGTAAAGTACCAAAATCTCTGCTATTGGCCACACTTCATTTTCTTGGCTAACATGACATAATTAACTACAATTTATGAGCAATGGCACTATTACAGTTTTTACAATATTAGTTTACTGTGTACTGCTATAATAATCACATGAACTGGACCCAAATGCATAACCAGGTTCATTATTCACAGCCAAAAAACAGGCAAGATCAAAGCCAGAGCTGACATTTCTAGAAGCCAAAGGGGTATCCAAAGCCATAGTTGCAGTCACGAGTAAAATAGTCAACATTCAGAAAAAAGCAAATCCACACAGCAAACTAATGCAAAAACAACAAAATCCAAGAACTAACCATAAGCATTCACAGGTAACCCAAACGGTTACCACTTAGTAATGACACAAAACTTAATACCTCACATTGAGGCAAGGGAACCAAGTGTATTTAAAAAGAAGTGGCTTAATTGGAATCAGCTGTTGTCAATAGTCAGGGAATGAGGAACATGAGAATGTTGGGCGTGGCTGGCTTGTAGCAGGAGTTGGGCCTGTTTGGCTTGGCATGGGCATAACAACTACATTCCAAAGATTATATTTACTAGCCAAACTAAATAGTATATTGTTTGTATACTGTATGTCTTTTATTGATTTTATTCATTATTAATTAAACAAATAGAACCATTATGTAGGTTATATTTAATCTATAGGTTTCCTGGATATTGGCCTGTGAAAATCAGGACTTAACACCGTTAACCTAACACACAGAACTGTCTAAAGTCATTTGAATGTTTCTCGGTTAAAATAAATGGTCATGTTTTTTTGTTCATAGCCCACTATTATATTCTGTAAATATGACCTTTCTTTTATACTATGCTGGATGAGTACCAGAGAAAAAGCACAAATACTGTGCAAAAAAAAAAAAATCAATTTTTTCCATCACTTTGTTTTTTCGTCAATGTGCAGACTAATCAAATGCCACCCAGAAAATTAAATGGTTTTTCAATCAATGAAATATTATTCTACAAAACAAAGCTTGGATCCTGGATTTTAACTCATTATCACTGCTTCAATTTCTGCTATCAAATGTGAATGTTATTAATTATACAGAAAAGTCATGTGTCCCACCCTTTTTTGAACTGATGCGTGGAATAATAAATTGCATCTACATAACCCTCAAAACATGTCATTCTGTCTTAGATGATTGTAATATTAGCATACATTATATTAACTAGCATACACTTTGATTTAGTGCCCATCTGCAAAATCTCAGTTGTAAAATTGGGAAAATTAATCAGATGTTGTACAGATCAAGAGTAGGAAAAAAAAAGTTTAATTTTAACTAATAAAAATGTACTTAAATGACACTGACTGACCGTCTCTGATAAATCACCTGCCAGGTTACTTTTCAAAATGAACTGAAGCATTTCAGATAGTCTATTAAGACACCATGTTCAGAAGAATCTCTCTGTATGTTGTTGCATTTCTGATCTGTTGAATCAAATGGTCATGTGAAAGTTGTCTTATTAAAGTGTATGTTACATTCATCTTCCTTTGTGATTTACTAATTATCTGCATGCATAAATCGTTATCACAATTCTGTAGCTTTACTACTGAGGTCTTCATAAAAACTTCATAAATTACAACCTGTAAAAACTGGCCCTGTTGCCCACCAGCGGTTAGATAGTCAAGTAGGCTCCAGGGTGGCTGAATTCACATGAACACAGGCCTCCATCATGGAGGGGGAAACTACCAACACATCAACACCCTGCTAGAGACACCTCACGGCCTTCAATTCCCCTACTCAGGAAGAGGGAGATGACCCACAGCATGGACCCCCATAGAGTAACCCATCCTGCTCTCCCTTCCCTTAACTCAGAACACACAAAACTCATATAGAATGCTTGTCCATTAACTGTAAAAGAAAGCTATGTGTATACTCATGTTTGGTCTCATTTGAATGGTTTCAGTTCAAAAACAGTATGTTGTATCATTTTAAAGACATAGAACATTAGAATAAACCCTATCCTTATCACAAGAACCAGCCCCAAGAATATCAAAGACACACGGCTACCTGACATTAAAGTCAGGAGGAGCTACCAAACTCAGGAATAGAATGCCTTTCGTTCTGCAGTCATCTAGCCAGTGATTGGATCATTCAAATGATAACACATCATTTGGTCTGATATTTAAGGAAGCTAAACAATAGAGACAAGGGGCTTCTGTATTCAGAACCTCCCACGTAAGACATGGGCTTAGCCTATGTTTTACGTGTATCCATAACATAGTTTTCCATAATCAGGACTCCCATACAGCTCTGTGCATTAATATCTGCAGCCAGATCGCCAGATGTCTTTTCACCTTTACTGTATGTATCTTCTGCTAGGTATGTACCGTTTTGTCTTTTATATTGCTATATCATTTGTGTCGCCTAATCAGCAAATAAATTGTGTTCTGCTTAATTCTTGCCTGTCTGAAATTGTTAGTTCTGCTAAGTTCTTTGTGGTGGTGTTTTTGCAGTCCCTGACCAGGGTTAGATGGTTAAACGGGCTCTGAGTATCTACACTGTATTGCATGGATGTAACTGGCACACAGCCTCTGAGTTGAAGATCTATTAGACAAACTGCACCTAAGCAGTCCCTGAGCTGTATCGGTCAAAGACTCTGACAATTCCCACCAGCCTCTGAGTTGGTGAAATTCATCATACGTATCGTTAATGTAGTCAAACACGCTATCAATGGGAACCAGCCTCTGAATTGAACTGGTAAGACACACTGAAGTTGCCCCCTGAGCCATTATAGTTACACACGCTGACGCCTGTGTAAAATATTTGGACATTCTATATCAGTCCCTGAACTGGGCAATCTGATAGGCTGATACACAGCCTATGTGACCAACCAGTTAAACTGAACCTAGCGGTACCTGATCTGGATAGATTCAAACATGCTGAGCATGCATCAGGTTGTCATCCAGTCCCTGAACTGTCTGTCTGGCTCCATATTGCGCTGAAGTTTGCTCAACCGGGTGGCAGCAAAGCCCTGAATGATACCAATGCCCGAAGGCAAGAGCAACTG
Source organism: Gymnarchus niloticus (assembly GCA_009936485.2). Classification (NCBI taxonomy): domain Eukaryota; kingdom Metazoa; phylum Chordata; class Actinopteri; order Osteoglossiformes; family Gymnarchidae; genus Gymnarchus; species Gymnarchus niloticus. The sequence continues at coordinate 14,613,854 of JAACJT020000036.1, forward strand.
AGAGTAGGACATGTCTTGATATTATCAGAACCAACCTAAATTTATTAGAGATAAGGCCACAGTATTCTAAATTGATCATTAAAATTATATGGAGTCAGATTAAAATATGTTTACATTATATTCAGTTTTAACTAAGGACTAACTAAGTTTTATCACTAGTTAGTTTTTAACTAAGTTTTATCACTTTCCAGACACACACGGAAGGATCTACACGCATTTATACCTTTGGCTGTCCACTTGGATTCTGACGTTGGGCCAGAGAACGGGTTACTCTTACACATCTATTAATATGCTGTAATATACTTAATTTCTTTACAAGTGAATGAAGTGCAGACTGATAGATCTTGGGAATACCTACATTTTGGGTCTACACTACACCAACAGTTTGGTCACAGATTAGTAAATGGTCAAAAGCCATCTGAATTTTTTTTTACTGGGATTACTGGCATCCCTTGCTTTGTGCCGAATACTGCCTAGTGTAGGCTCCAGGCTCAACACAACACCACCCTGAACAAGGATTTGATGTAGGAGTACCCAGATAAGATTGCTGATTACACATAAAACACATAAATCTATGCATACATTCTCATGAACTTAGTTCCCAGTTTTACACTCCTTTTCAAAATGAGCACTCCTCTTTCTTGAACTTAACAAATGGAATAAATCTGTATAGTACATCATTTAAACTTGTATTATTTATCATTTTAACTCTGGAATATCTTACCCACGTTTACATCTAAAAGATTAAATCATTCGCAAGCACTTATGATAAACAATCTACATTAATCAAACTAAGTTAAGCGTATTTATATATGACACACTTGTTTCTTAAAATTAACTTAAATTATACCATCTCTCCATGTAAACTTAAAAAGGAAACACATATCAAAATGGAGCCAACTCACTGATTGAGAGAACTTACAGGGAGCAGGGAGGACATGTGATTCCCTTTGGCAAATAATAAAAATAAATAAAAATGACTACCATCAGGGCATTATGTATCAAACACCACTGTGAAGAGGAGTACTCCTCCCTCTTCACCAGCTTAATGTTTGTGGTTGAGGGTCAGCCTGTGATCCTGGTAGCCATGCATGGGAGGAAGCAAGTGCCTCTCTGCATTAGTATTTGTAGTTCTAAGGTACATGTGATAATGGATGTGGATTGTTTTAGAGGGGATTTAAATATGCATAGTAACTGGGCACTGTTAATATTTATATTTTTTTATTTTCTAATGTGTTTTCAATTAAAATCTTCTACTTTACGAGCATCCATCTAACAGCTAGACTTGGCAGGTGGAGAAGTATGTAGGTGCAGCAAAAGGTGTTAGGTAAACCTGTTGTATGTATCATGTGAAGTGTCACGTGAGTTTGCACTGATTCTACAGTGACATGAGTCTGCAATGACGGCTCTCCAAGTGTTTCATATGTGAAGATTTGATGCAGTCTGCTATTCTGAGTAGACCTTCTAGCCTCGGTGTATGGACCAGTTACTGGTGAGAACGAGGGTTGTCCCTCTTGGACATATTCTAGACCCCCCTTGTCTTCATCTTCTATCTCAGGTATGGCTGGAGTAGGTATGTCCTCATCAGTGTCTTGCTTCTCTCCACCTTCCTCCACTCTTGAGGGTATTTTGCTTGAACCAAGTGAGTCCACCCTAGCATTATTTTCTTCCTTCCTGACAGGCCCATGAACTCCCTACAGTAAGTATCTGGGAACACCTCCTTATAGGTGCAGGTAAGTAGCCACTTTCCCTAGCCAGGTCTTTCCCAGGTCCTTGGACTGGATTCCTCAGTGTTATGGGATCTTGCTTCTCCTCTGTCCTCTCTGCTGGCATCCTCAACCAGTACCCCTTGCTACTCCACTCTTCATCGGAGTTATTCTCAGAGTTGTCAGTTTCGTCTGTTGTTCTTGGTGTAATTCTCTGCCTATGAGGTGCCCTCTTTTTGGGCTTCATCTCAACTGGGTGTGGGGAAATTGTGACTGGTAAATCGTTGACTAGTAACAAAAGGTTGTGATGGAGTGTCCTTGTCTTCTGTTTGTCTGCTGCTTCAGGGTACACCACGTACACTGGGTTGTTCAAAAACTGTTATTTTACAATATACCATAAATGTCCTTCTCCCAGTATGATCTCAGCTTTCCAGGCCCACTATGCTTGCTGAGGTTCCTCACTAACACCCTATCGCCGGGCTGCAGCATCACTCTCTTTGCTTTCTTATCATAGAGGGACTTGCCCTTGCCATTAGACTGCTTGCTTTTCTCACTGGCTGTTTGATAGGCCTCAGACATCCTTTTAGCCCACTTTTCTGCATAACCCTTAGGTGAATCTAGCCCTGTATCCCTGGCTAACCCAAACGCCTCGTCAACTGGTAGCTGTGGATGATGACCATAAAGGAGATAAAAAGGTGAATAGCCTGTTGACTTATGCTTAGCCATAAAGGCCAATAGAACCCCTTCCTTTCCAGGTGAAGCACCCATTCTGTGAGTACTTCAATTCAATTTAATTTTTATTTGTATAGTCCCTTTAACAAGAAGAACTGTCACAAAGTGCTTTACATAGTCCTTGGCCCAGAGTCCCTAGAGAGTAAGCCAAAGGTGACAGTGGCAAGGAAAAACTCCCTCTGGAGGAAGAACCCTTGGGAGGAACCAGACTCAAGAGGGATGCCCATCCTCCTCTGGCCAGCACCAGGCTGGACAAATTCAGTACAAATAAGAACAACAACGTTGTAGAACAGTCAGGAGGACAACAGGGTATTGAAGGATGCAATTAGGTGATCGGGATGTCATACGGTTTGGGAAGGGAACAAATATAAATAGGAATACAAGGCCAGGGTAGCAGGGAAACACAATGACTGAGCAAGGGGCTAAGGCAACACTGAGGGTTAAATCAGGTAGAGGAACAGGTAATGGGCAACAGGTGAGGACAATCATAGGAAACAGCTGAGCAAGGCACTGGTGGGAAGCACTCAGGAGTGCCCTATGGTGGACCTGGGCAGGCAACGTGACAGGACCCCCCCTCCTACGGCCAGCTGCCAGATGGCCGAGGACAATTCAGGTGGTCCTGGTGAAACTCCGTGATCAGTGTGGGGTTGAGGATAAAATAAGCTGGTACCCAGGAATGTTCCTCTTCATTGTAGTTTTTTCAGTCGACAAGGTACTGGAACCCATGACCCCTACAACAACTGTCCTCAATCCATTTGACAGTGTAGCCTGGGCCACCGCTGACCATTCTTGGAAGTGCTGGGTTCAGCATCGGGAGGATTGAGGGGACCATAGACCACCAAGCGGAGGTGAGATACATGAAATGTGGGGTTAATGCAGAGAGTGGGGGGAAAAGCCAACCTATAAGTGACTGGAATGACCCGGTGAGTGATCCAGAATGGGCCAAGATAGCGGAAGGACAGTTTTGCCTGTCCCCCTCTCTGGCTGCCAGGTCATGGGTGGACAGCTAGACCTTGTCCCTGGGGTGATACAGCCTAGCAGGACGGTGGTGGTGGTTGGCCTGTCAGGCATAGCGCTGATTGGCTTGGAGTATGGAGGCACGTGCTAATCTTTAAGCCCAGCGGCACTGGTGTATGGCTAGTTTGGCTGACAGCACTTCCATGATGGGCTCCTTGGAGGTGAACAATGGGGTAGGAACCTGTACACACATTCAAAGGGGCACATACCAGTGACGATGGATTGTTGGGTGTTGTGTGCCAGTTCTGCCCATAGTAAGTAGCGACTCCAGGATTGCGGGTTGGTGTGGACAAAACTGCGGAGAAACTGCTTTACCCTCTGATTAGCTCATTCAGCCTGGCCATTGGTCTGGGGATGGGGACAAACTGGGGACCCCGGTCAGACATGATGTTCACAGGAAACCAATGGAGCCTTACCACGTGTTATAGAAAACGGTTGGCAGTCTCAGAGCTAGAAGGAAGTTTCAGCAGAGGGATGAAATGTGCTGCCTTGGAGAAGCGATCGACCACAGTCATAATGACGGTAAACCCCTGTGACTCAGGGAAGACAGTGATGAAGTCGACAGCAAGATGGGACCAAGGGTGTCTGGGGATGGGCAAGGGACAGCGTTCACGTACTGGTCAGGTGTTGTTAGTCCTGGTTTGTATATACGTGGGGCATGCACCCACAAACTGCCAGACATCCTGGAGCAACTGGGGCCACCAAAATTGACAATGGATAAGATGACGGGTCACTTGGACTCTGCAATGACTAGCTAAGGCCGATGTGTGTTCCCATTGGAGCACCTCTGGTGTGAGATCCTGGGGAACATACAGTTTCAAAGTGGGGACCCCTGCAGGTCCTGGCTCGGTCCGCTGAGCCTAAAGTACCTGGGTTACTATGTCCCAGCAGAGGGGGCTACCATGCGGTGCGTGGGGATGATCAGCTTATCCTCCCAGTTAGGTGCAACAATTTCAAATTGTTGTCAGGGATTCAGTTTTTTGGACTGATGGATAGTGATCAGGTTCTGGTGATTGGTCCACACTTGAAACAGGTGGGTGGCACCCTGGAGCCAGTCTCGCCATTTCCCCAATGCCCAGCACATTCCGAGCAACTCCCAATCTCCAACACCGTAGTGTTGCTCCAGGGGGGGACATTTTCTGGAAGAAGAAGGCACACAAATGAAACTTAACGATAGCTCGATAGTGGAAAAGAACAGCTCTGGCTCCCACTTCGGAGGTGTCTACCTCCATGGTGAAGGGCATGTCCAGATCTGGGTGACTAAGTATCGGAGCGGAAATGAAAGCCATCTTCAATCGAGCAAATGCTGACTCAGTGTCAACGTTCCACTGAAAGTGGGCGAAGCGTGTCAGGCGAGTGAAGGGCTCAGCTACCGTACTACAGCTCCAGATAAAACTGTGATAGATATTAGTGAATCCCAAAAAATGCTGTAGCTGCTTCAGTGACGTCAGCCGAGGCTATTCCTGGACTGCGCCCGCCTTGTCTGTCTCCATGGTTACCCCTAATCCAAAGATGCCGTATCCCAGGAGAGAAGTAAATAATATACATAATGTTAAAAAGGAATTTATGACCTGATTTATGACCTAAAGGTCAAAAGATCAAGGGTCGTGTCTAATGAAGTCAAGGAGGCTTGACCAATTTGTGGCCTAAAGGTCACGAGGTCAGGTCATGACCTTGATTTATGGTGGGAGTGTCGTTTTATATATTTATGTTTTATGTCCTAAATGTCAATTGGACAGGTTATGAGCCTGATTTTTGTGTTTATGTTATGATGTTATGTTACTAATGGAAAAAGCTTACGAGGTAATTGTTTCATTTGACCTTGACCCCCTGACCTTCATTTCACAAATCAGGTCAGAAATTCCATTTTGACCTTATATATTATTTACTTCTCTCCCAGGAAAGAGATGGAAGAGACATGGAATTGACACTTTTTCAGTTTGTAGTACAAACCACAGGACAGAAGATCTAAGACTGACCGGACATGATGTACATGATCGGTGAGTGTTTTTGAAAAAATTAGAATACCAGATAGGAAGACAAAAACAGACTTGTTTAAAAGGTCTCTGAGTTTGAAAAATACCTGACTTCCCTGGAGGCTTTTGAGTGCGGTGTTCATTAAAGGGAGAGGATATCTATTCTTGATGATGATTTTGTTGAGGCCTTGGTAATCAATACATGGGCTTAACCTACTGTCTTTCTTCTTAATGAAGAAAAACCCAACAGCAGTGGGAGACGTGGAGGGACGAATGTGGCTGTTTTGGAGGGCTTTTGCGATGTATCTGTCCATAGCCTCCCGTTCGGGTCGGGATAGAGAATACAGTCAGCCTTCAGGGGGTGTGGTACCAGGGAGGAGCTCAATGCCATAGCTGTACTGATGTTGTGGAGGAAGGGTGGTTGCTTTTTGTTTGCTGAACAGACTCTGAGGTTGTGATCCTCCGATGGTAGGGAAGACAGGTCCAGGGATTCAAGACGTGTCATGGTAGTCTTTGTGGATGGAGGGGAAAGGTGGAAACATCAAGTCAGACAGGGTCCCAGTCCACATTGAGGCCCTCCTTCCAGGACATCTGGGGATTATGCACACGCAGCCAGGGGTATCCAAAAATAAGTGGTGTAGAGGGGGAGCTGACCAGGAGAAACCGAAGGTCTTCAGAGTGTTCATCCAGCTTCAGTCACAGCAGTTTGGTGCTCCTCTTGTCCAGGGGTCTCCTGTTGATGGCATTGAGCTTAAGGAGCATATCCAGGGGTTCATGGGGAATCCCCAGTTGCTGTACAAGTCCCCAGTCGAGGAAGTTCCCGGCAGCCCCTGAACTGATGAAGGCCTCTAACTGCTGCTGTCCCGTGGTCCATTTTAGCTGGACCTTCAGAGAGAGGCAGGACTCTGATCCCGGGAAGAAGCATACAGCACCCATCAAGGCTCCCCGGAGCAATTTTCACCCTTGGCACTAATAAGTAACCTGCCCCCTGAGAGTGAAGCAGATTTTCTGGAGCCAAATCATGCAAGGCCTTATAGGTTAGTAATAGTACTTTAAAGTCAGTGTGAGGCTTAACAGGAAGCCAATGTGAAGATAACAATACAGGACTAATATAATCAAACTTCTGAGTTCCAGTTAGCACTCTTGCTGCAGCATTTTGCACCAGCTGGGGTCTGTGTGACAACCCAGAGTTGCATCCAGAAAACAGAGCATTACAATAATCTAATCTGGAACTGATAAAAGCATGAGTTAGCTACATTTTCCAAACCTTCGCTATATTCCTCAGATGGAGAAAAGCTGTATTAGTAATATTACTAATGTGCATCAAAGGACAGGTCTGGGTCCACTGAGACACCAAGATTTCTGACCAGTGTGCTTGGTTTAAGTGAGCATCCATTAAATTTTACATCAATAATATGTTCTCGACCAACGCTGCATTACTTCTGTTTTATCTTGATTTAGGAGTAAACAATTTCTGGCCATCCAGATACTAATAGCTAATAGACAATCTTCAATATTTGACAACTTAAGAAATTCACCAGGTTTAACTGATCTGTATAGTTGTGTGTCATCAACGTCGTAGTGGAAATCAATGCCATATTTTCTAATTATGTTACCAAGTGACAGCATATACAGAGTGAACAGCAACAAGCCCAACACAGATCCTTGAGGAACCCCATATCTAAGTCTAGTACAATCAGACGATTCATTGCTGACATGAACAAACTGGTAGCAGTCAGTGAGATAGGACTGTAGCCAGGACAAAGCCTACCCTTTAATACCAACTAGAAAATCTAGTCAGTCTAAAAGAATGTCATAGTCATAGTATCAAATGCTGCACTAAGATCTTGGAGCACTGGCAAAGAAAGACAACCACAAACAGAGGCCATGAGTAGGTAATTTGTTACTTTCACTAATGCAGTTTCAGTACTGTGATGTTGTCTAAACCCGGATTGAAATACTTCATTTATGCCGTTTCTCTGTACGAAGGAGTACAATTGTTTTGTTACTATTTGCTACTAAGGCCATGCATGGTCTGGCTGCAGAATATCTGTCTGATCTTTTGGTTCCATACTACCCACCCCCCTTAGGGGACCTTAGGTAGTTACTCACTCCCCAGTTAGGCCATAGTCTGAGGTGTAGATGTGGGTGGGGATCAGTGCCATTGACATTTGATGAACTGTTCTTTCAGTGCTGTCCCTCCTCCTTCGTATGTTACTGTATGTTGTTGGAGTGCTGGCATTGAAGGATTCCTCATGCCTGTGTCCCCACTTGCCTCTTCCTCATAGTTATGCTGTCGTATATAGTTATTCTCAGGCTCTTGCTGTTATATTGCAATTATTGTACCATCTTGCTCCACTTTCTGGGGTGCTCCTTTTGGAGTTTTGGACTCAGTAGATTCCCATATTTGTCTGCTGTCCTGCAGTGCCCTCCTACCACTTCACCTGTCCACTCTGACTGGCTTGCCATCTTCTGAGCCACTGAACCTGCTCTTCAATCCAGAATACCTGACTGCATCCTCCTGGAGCACTGTTGTCCTCCTGACTGTTCTTTCAACATCATTGTGTCATATTTGTTTCATATTTGTATTAATGAACTTGTCTTTCTCAGTACCGGCCAGGGGAGGGTAGGCTTCCCCCTAAAGTCTGGCTCCTCCCTAGGTTTCATCCTCCTGATGGAGTTTTTCCTTGCTACTGTCACCTTTGGCTTACTCTGTGGGGCCCCTGGGCTCAGGACTATGTAAAGTGCTTTGTGATAGTGCTTCTTGTTAAATATAAATAAAATTTAATTGAATTGAAAGTAGTTATGAAAGATCAGCGTGTTGCAATGTTCCTTCATGTTGCCTCCTGCCTCCAGGCTTTGAAACCTGCCTCCACTCTTCATGTAAAGTTTTTCCCATGTCATGTACATTTCCTCCCACAGACCAAAGATATGCAGTTAAGCCAACTGGCATCTTTAAATAGCATGTTGTGTGTGTGTTGGACCGTGATCCTGTCCAGGGTGTACCCCAGCTTGGTTTGTTGTGCTTCCCAGGATACACTTCCCCTGATAAGGATAAGAAGTTAAAAAATGGATGATAAAGTCTTTCCAATGACATTCACTGCTTGGCTATTAGTTGGTTGTAACCATTTTTATGGTCCTCAAGCTGGGCAGTGATCAGAGCCAGTGGACATGTCAACAGGAGGATGGAATGAGGATGAAAACCAGACAGGCATAACAGGAGGGAATCAAGCAGGTAAATAGGGTGGGTAACTGAGGGGCATGATGTCTATGGGGGGTGGAGTTTGGGTGTCTGGCTCTGATTGTGTAGGCAATCAGAAGGGCCGATAGATGAGTAAAAGGATGACTGCTGGTCATCCTGCCCAGGATGCACCGCAGCCTTGGGCCATATGCTGCCTGTGATAGGCTTCAGGACCCCCAGCCACCCTGAACAAGTTAAGTGGTTAGAGGATGGATGGATGGATGGATGGATGGATGGATGGATGGATGGATGTGTTTTTAAAGATGTTGTCATGGTGGCTGATGATGTACACACATGAAATCAAGTTCAGAATTGCAAGGTTTGTTAAGTGAATCAAAAACATGAATTTGAGATTGGGGACAGGCAAATGGTCAATGCATAGGTCAATCCAGAATCAAGCAAAAAAGCCAAATCAAAATTTGCATCCATTGTGAATACCCACCATGCTGCATTAGGGGTAGCACATCATAACTGAGTGCTGATGGGCTGCCTAAAGCATAGCTGCTGAAGTTTAAAAAGGGGGCACTGTCTGTGGTGCAGCAGCTTATGCACAACCGCTTGTCAATCAGCTGGAGAAGTAAGCGAACTGGCGTGTTAGTGTGACATGTTTTGGATTGCGTTTTTGTGCTGATTACCTGGACCTCCGAGTTATTCTAACTTTGGCCTTTTTGGCTACTGTCTTCGCTCAAAAAAGAGCTTCCAGTTCTGCATCTGAATCTGGTCTCCATGTATTCGTTACACCCTAAGACACTGTCATGATAGTAGATATGAAGATGGATGGTCTATATGAGGTCACTGAAGCAAGCTAGAGGTAGGTGAGCCTGCCATCCACATCCAGCACAGGTCCGCAAAGGATTAGGAGGCACCAGGACAGAAAATGCATGCTATATTTAAATGCACAGTACATATTCAGACCCAGAAGCTTGGTGTATTACCTCTCCCCATCCCTGTTATTCTGTAACCAGCTCTTCATTCCCTCACTGTTCCTTCCTCCAACTATTTTATTTTCATTTCATTGGCACTGACATCCTTGATTCAGCCCATTGCTGTGCTTTATTTCTCAGCGCATTTACAGTACTTTTGCTTCAGCAAAAAGAAAGTGGAAAATAAACAATATCTTCTTGGCAAAACTGCCCTGAATGCATCAGGGACTATGCAACGTATATCTAGTTTCATGGCTAGTATATATTACTTAGATATATTGTATACCGCTGCACTGAATATAATCATTAATGGACCAGTTGTTTGAGTTCTGGGAGCATAAACTGATATAATTCATGTCTACACTGTATCTACAGACATCCCGTATGAGGTTTTTTGCAATTACAGGTGTAATTCCTGCATTTTTTGGGAACCTGAAATCGAAGGAAAGCCTTATAATTCATAAGAAATCCTCATTCCTCCCAACAGGGCATATTTCATATGGCCTTTCTGTGATTTTTTTTACCATATATTTGAAACCGATACAATAAATGGAATGTGCAGCTTTTGTAAGGAAATTAAGTTTGTGAGTGGACATCTATAATTTTCCCGACGTCTATTCCAAAATGGAATCCATCTGAAATGTGCTAATAAAAGAATCTTGTGTTTATTCATGCACTTCTATGTCCTCAATTCACATTTTCACTCATTTGTATTGTGTTTTCAAATCCAAAGGGTTTCTGGGTGCCTGAGTCCGCAGAGGTCCTCACCTGTCATAATCACTGAAACATATCTCAAACCATGGTCCTAGTCTGAAGCGTAGCATCTGTCATCCACAGGGGATCTGGTCAGCTAAGATGACCAGTGAATCAGCACCCCTAGAGATGTGCTCAGTGCCTGCCTGCAGACAGTTATCTAAGCTGGGGGACATGTTTCCTCCAACTGGCACAGAGAGATTTTCAGCTACAACTATTGGCTGACAGTTATATGTTTTGGTGGAATGCATAGATTTTGAAGCTTTCACACTGACACACGGAAGGTTTCTGGAAAGCTGGCTATATAAGACACTGAGCAGAAATAGGATTCAGTTCAGACATCAGTGCATTTAGGACGAAGATACAGACAGGTAACAAATTAATCAAAGTCCACTCTGTCTGCATTAACATGTATATTGCGTATTGTGAGAAGTTGAGCCAAAAGGGAAGAAACAGGACAACAAATCTATACCTTGAAGCTTATATACCCAGCTAATGAGGGCAGTTTCTGAACGGCATTAATATGATTGCATGGCTGCATTCAAGAGATTGTTGTGAAAAGTCGTGATTGTAAGAAACTGTTGGTTTTGCATTTAATCAGAAAGTGGAGTTCCAGTGATTTTGTAATACACTCCATTTTGTGTTATAAAGTGATCCTTAATATCCATGTGGAAAGCCTGTCCGTGAGGCAGTGGAAATTCTCACATGTCCAATGCATAAGGATCAAATATCTGGGTTTACCAGATCTCAGCAGGCATTTAGATATCTCCTTCTAGCAATGCCATCTTCCTTAATTAGATTTTTTTAGGCCATTTTTTCCAAACCCTCAGCTCTATATTTTCATGGACTGCTGAAACACGTGTGATCCACTGCACATGCAGATTAGAGACATTGTTTTGACTCCCCCAGTGAGGTTGCGTTTGGCTCAAAATGCAGCAATGCAGATGCATCTCTGCAGCATCCCAATCATCTGCAAATCCACCAATACAGAGGACGCATCACAATATTTCATCAAATTTTGGAAAAACGGTGTGGTTTAACATTTAATTAAATGGAAAATACTTTATGTAGATGCATTATGAATAACTCCATGCCCCTATTTGTTAATCTGATCTGTATATATGTGGAGGTAGGACAGTTCCACCACAGTATTTTAGATGACTAAGGCCATTTAGCCAGTCTAGCACTTTGCTCTTTAATGTGATTTCTTTTTCTTTGTTTTTTAAGAAAGTCTCCAGTTTCTAAAGGCCACAGAGTATAATGAGCCATGGACAGTACCAGGAGAGAGGCTGTGGATTGTAGAAGTAAATGTCAGATCCACCCAGAAATGTATTAGTTGGAATAGTCTGGAAGGCACCCACCAACAAAGTAATATCGATACATTGGATATCCTGAACAGCATCCAACCAGGTAGAGAGAGAATGTAGTCTTGTGAAAGTGTGGCCAACACATTTTACTATTTAGTTCGCATTTAATGTGCTCCCTACAGCCATGTGTTGACCTCCCACAATGAGCCAGTCATTGGAGATTCAGACGGCATCATTCATATGCAACTATTGCATGGCTGAAAGAGTGTGGATAAAGGTGAGCACCGTTATTAATCACATTCATGAACTAGAAGAAAAAACACTGCGTATTGTGTAGTTCTCCAAGGAATGCTGGGGGATCATTTCATTTCATAGCAGTGGTCAGTAGCAAGGTGATCTTGCATCTCGAGTCAGATCTAATTTAGACATAATAAAAGGCAATGATGAAGAGGCAGTTGATGATGGAAATGTGTGGATACCTTTTAGCCACATATCAAAATACTGTCATTAAGCTGATGTAATTAAAAGTGTTCAAAACAAACAATATTAACTATAGGCAGTCCTGACTGAAAAACAAACATTTTTGCACAAGCATCATTTATGCACAGAATATATCCACGGACTTAAGAATAGAAGCAAACATACCTTATGATGGATGAGCTTTTGGAAGTGTAAAGCCAGGCAGAGATTATTTATTGATTAAATATCAAGGTGACAGGGAGTCCATTAAAGATGACCTCAGTGCCAGTGTCTTTCATCTAGTGTTGAGGCTGACAGGCCCTGTGAAGCTGCAATGCATGCCATTGCTTTCCTCTTTGAGCCTCTCCATGTGCATTTTCCTCACATAATGCACTATTCTGCAGAGTTGGCTTCTTCCATCAGCCTCCTCAAGTTAGTCACCTACCCATAACGTTGACCATGAATTTCTCAGAAAGCTTTTCCCCAGGTTAGTCATCTACCAAAGGCATCAAAAGTGGATTTCTCTGAAATCCACGGTCAATCTACATTTCCATCATTATCCTTTAACACTCTAACCAACTGTACATCTTTACCAGCTCAGTCCCTCTGCCTAGGCAGTCAGTAGAGGTCATTTTCTCCCTCTTTAATGTCCAGCCTCTCATACAACTCGCCATATGCCTTATCTTTAGCCTTTGCCACCTCTCTCTTTGCCTTACGCCTCTTTGTACTGCTGTCTGCTTTCTTCATCTCTCTGACTATCCCACTTCTTCTCCAACCTCTTTTTCTGTATACTCTCCTGTACTTCCTTGCTCCACCACCAGGTATCCTTGTCCTCCTTCCTCTGACCAGATGTCACACCAAGCATCTTTGTAGCTGTCTCCCTTACCACTTCTGCTGTAGTTGCCTAGCTATCTGATAAGTCTTCACTGCCACCCAATGCCTGTCTTACCTCCTCCCTGAATGCCACCTTACAGTCTTCTTTTTCCAACTTCCACCATCTGATCCTGGGCTCTGTCCTCACTCTCCTCCTCTTCTTGATCTCCAAAGTCATTCTACAGACCACCATCCTATGCTGCCTAACTACGCTTTCCCCTGTCACCACTTTACAGTCTCCAATCTCCTTCAGACTGACCCTCCTATATAGGATATAATCCACCTGTGTACATCTTCCTCCACTCTTATATGTCACCCAGTGTTCCTCCCTCTTATTAAAATATGTATTTACCACAGCAATGTCCATCCTTTTCACAAAGTCCACTACCATCTGACCTTCTGCATTCCTCTCCTTGACACCATACCTACCCATCACCTCCTTCTCATCCCCTCTGTTTCCTTCACCAACATGTTCGTTGAGATCCACTCCAATCACCAATCTCTCTCCCTTGGGTACACTTTCCACCACTTCATCCAACTCACTCCAGAATTCTCGTTTCTCATCCATCTCACACCCAACTTGTGGGGCATATGCACTAACAACATTCATCATCACACATTCAATTTCCAGCTTCAGGCTCATCATTCTGTCTGATGTTCTTTTCACCTTGAAAACACTCTTGGCATACTGTTCCTTCAGGATAACCCTACCCCATCCCCACCCCATTTTCCTCCCATCCAATTTGAGCCCACCTCCGATACACCTGGCCTTACTCTTCTTCCATCTGGTTTCTTGCACACACAATGTATCAACCTTCCTTCTCTCCATCATATCAGCTAGCTCTCTCTCTTTACCAGTCATACTGCCAACATTCAAAGTTCCTACCCTCATTTCCACTCCCTTTACCTTCCTCCTCTCCCCTTGCCTCTGGACACGGTATCCTTGTAAACAGGAGACCCAGCTGGTCAAAAGTTATCCCAAAAAACTCAGGTGTGTCATTTGTTGTGGCCACAGACCATGTCCTAAATCCGTCCCCCCGTCGGCCTTTGGCAGTACTGCATGCCCATTATAACCATTCTAGCACTACTTGCAACAACCCCCTAATCAACACTTCTTACACTGGAGGTGTAGCTAGTCAAAGGATATCCCAAAAATTCTGTGTGCCATTTGCCTCTGGCCATGCCCCAAGCTGCTATGCTCCCAAATGCCTGTGCATGCTTCACTGCTTTTGCCAGCACTGCTGCAGGCCAGTTGCTTCTGCCCCCCAACTGCCTGCATTAGCACTACATACTACCTACTACTACATGCAAAGTCAATAGTGACAGCATGGACCATTGATTAATGCTAAAACACAAAAAGTATTGATTTCTGGGATTGAAGCAGGAAGTGTAGGTATTTATTTTGGGGCATTGCCAGAGACCACATATTGCTAGAATGGGTAGCATGGCCTGAATCCGACAGTGTTAGCATAGGCAGTTGGGGGGCATAGGCACATGGGGTGAGGTTGAAGCATGTAGTGCTGGCATAGGCAGTTGGGGGTATAGGTGCTTGAGACATAGTTGAAACCAGCAGTGCTGGATGGGTAGAATGGGTTGAAGCATGCAGTGCTGGCATAGACAGTGAAACAAGATGTGCTGGCATAGGTGTGCTGGCATAGGCATGTGGAGGCATAAGTGCTTATGCTCCCCAACTGCCTAGCCTAAGACTACCTGCTTCAACCTCCAGTTCTAATCCCATGTGTGTCCTTTGACGTTGCTATAGGCCATGCTCCAAGCACCTATGGATCCCAATTGCCTATGGATGATTTACTGCCTATGCCTGCACTGCTGCAAGCCACGCCCCAAGTGCCTATTTCCCCCAACTATCTATGCAAGTACTATATGCTATAACTTAAGCTATCTATTTCAGCACTGTGTGTCCACAAGCTACCTCCTAAGTGCATCTGTCCCCAAATGCCTATGCCAGCACTACCTACTACCTACTACTACATGTAGCATCAACAGTGACAGCATGGACTGTTGACTAACGCAGAAAGCAAAAGCTTCTTTGAATGACAAATTAACTCAAAAAGCATTCATTTGGATGTTGAAGCAGGCAGTGTTAAACTAAAGTGTTTAACTAAGTGTTAAAGTTGGAGGGCATAGGCACTTGGGCTGTTGCCTGTAATCAGCCATTGCTAAAATGGATAGCATAGGTTGAAGCATGCAGTCCTGGCATAGGCAACAAAGCATGTAGCGCTGGCATAGTCTGTGAAGCATGTGCATGCGATTTATGTTGATCAAAGTTGCTTTTGCTTTCTGCTTTATTCAACAGTGCATGCTGTCCCTGTTGGTACTGTGTGCTTGAACCCACCTATAACTGCTTGTTGTTATATTTGTCATTCACTTTGCCTGTATATGATCTCTGCTAGTTCTCAAATTTTTCCTTTCTTTTGCTTGACAATTTAGTTTTGTTTGCTGTACTGATTGCCTTTTTCTGGATTCTGACTGCTTGCCTGTGACCATGACTATGTTTTGGATGCCCCCCTGGTTTTTGGAAATCTTGCCAGTTCTGGTTTTGACCTTGCCTGTTTTGACCATGATTAAAGAGCCTGACTCTGCATATAGATCCAGTCCTCATATTCATTACAGATGGCCAATCAAAATAATAACTGAAGTACCACAGAAGGAAGCAAAGTGCAGCTGACAAGCTTCAAAGAGCAGATAAATGTGATCCCAAAAACAACACTGCATCTTTAAGAGTCAAACATTATTAAACCTTTTATGTTGCTCATCAAAGCTGAATTTTTAGGGTTTTATGCATCTACTCTCCACGAATAAATCGTTCTTCTCAAAGTAGGGGGGTGTTATCATTGATTTTTTTTTTTTTAGGTTAAACACTGGCTGTCATATATGAAATTATCAAAATTGTATTCTATATTCTTTTCAGTAATTTCATTTTGAAACATCCTGGGATATTTGGTGTGGCCAAAACAACCTAAAAAGATACAGTATATTTTTAATGGAGATAATCTCGCTGGAAAAAAAACTCTGCTGATAAATACAAATAGCGAGAAGAACATTTTAATTAAAAACTGTAACACTGATGATTCTTATCTCGTAGGATGTGCAATGAATATGCCAGAACCCAAGCACAGCTGTTAGAACTAAGCGTCACAGCCAGGGGAGAATCCAAAGATGAGATCAAGGAGATTGGCACAGAAATCAGTAATCAGGAAATCAGTCAACTTAGCAAACAAATCCAAAAAATGGCAGGCAAGACAGGTCAGAATCTGAAAAACACTCCAATGGTCATACAACGTGTAATTCATCAACAGGGAAAGAATGCTCAGATGCAGCGTGCAAGGCTTATAACAATGCTTTTGAGTGAACATAGGTGTTAAGATTCCGGGGATGATGACTTCAGTAATGGCAGTCATAAGCAGTCTGGTGGGGGTCTGACAGGATGGTGTTGATACCAAACACTAAAAAATATTGCATCAGAGTTCACTCAGCTACTCAGCTATCTATGCTTTGTGACATGGATTTTTTTTTCTCCTCGCTGAGGAAATTTTGGTTCCTCTCCTCCATTGTGTTCTGCCTTTGTCCTTCTTCCTGTTTTAATCAATGTGCTTTCTAACTACCACACACTCCTGTTAAGTGTTTTGGGGTAACCGTGTTGTGAATGGCACTATAAAAATTAATTGAACTGAATTCAGAGTTACACAGAAAAAAACAATTTATTGTCCATATATGCTTAACTAGTACAGAGTTACTGTGAACCTGGACACTGTGAATTTGATGCCAGGCCTTCACAGGGCACTTTAGAGGCACCAACTGACTAAATGCTTAAGGAAGCCAATATAAATAGAGGGAGAACACAAAAGCCTCCCTCACATACTAGAACTGGGGATAGAAATTGAACCCACAAGTCTTAAGGCCCAAAATTAGAGTGATAATCAGTGAGCCATCACATCACAATGATGCAAAGAAGTACCCTGCTCTTTAAATTGTGTGGAAATTATTGGTTTGACACATTTTACAACCCAGAAATATAGATCATTCTAGGTCATATAACAGAATGGGACAAACATAGCAATAATTGAGCTGTTTGTTCAGAAAATACTGGTGACACAAACTTCCAGTAGTCCACACGGACTGGGCTCCAGAAAAAATTAGGTGGTTAAAAAGCCCATCCATGTGTGATATGGATAATGGGAACTATCTGTCAGTGTCACAGTGATTTACAGTTGAATTAATGGATTATTAGGTGGTTTCCTATATAGACATACAGCCCCCAGTGTCACTAGGTAATGTCATGTACTGCTCAAAGGGTCACACAGACCTTGAACAAACAAATGACAACAGGAAACATCACTGTTACATTCTGTATTAGAGGTGCATGAAGTCTAAATAAATCCAGTCTACCAATGGTTCTTTCACAGTGTTTGTAAATATTTCTGAGTTTTCAACTGTAAGTCTGGGTTCATCATTCAAAAACAACATTTCTTTGCAATAATATTTAGGGAACTAGAGCAGCTTGGGAAAAAATCATTCTCTAACTTTTTAATTCCTTCTCATTTGTTATTGAGCTAAATACTGTACTTAAATGTGATTATCAGGGCAGTGCCAGCAAAGGTGTTTCCAAATTCCCTTATCTCATAGCTGACTGAAGAAGAAACTTATACTAAAAGCTTTCATTATCACCTACAGAAGTCACCTGCTTTCCTCTGTTCAACAACTGCAGTTATTACTGATATGTTTCCCTGTCTTCTGATTGGGCGATTGGCACCAATAGTAGAGTTTTTTGCTATCATGATTGGCTAATTGGATTTATTATGGAAAACATTTCTGGGGCCTGGCAAACTTCAAAGCATTCCTAATTCCTCCTGCTCTACATTCAGCTGGTGCTGCTTCTGAGCTTTTAACTACTTAATTCCTCATTATGTGTGGCTTATTAACGTTTCGATGTACATGCAGATGGACCGGGCCAACTTTCCTCAAAGTTGCGCTGCACACAAACTTTAATAGTGAGCTCTGTGAAAGAGTTGAGCCAGGGAAGTTCATAATACATTACTTCTCAAAATCCTTTGATCTCAAAAAAGTCCACTGTGTAATCATTTAGAGTTAGTGCTAGCCTACTTTATGCATCACTTACTATTTCATCATTCATCATCATTCGCTTTTGCCTGCTCCTGTCAGGGGTCGCCACAGCAGACCAACAGTCTCCATCTCCTCCTGTCCTCTGCATCCCACTCTGTCACACAAACCACCTGCATGTCCTCTCTCACCCACATCCATAAACCTCCTCTTTGGCCTTCCTCTTTTCCTCTTGTCTGGTAGCTCCATTCTCAACATCGTTCTCCCAATATACCCAGCATCTCTCCTCTGCACATGTCCAAACCAACGCAATCTCGCTTCTCTGGCTTTGTCTCCAAACCATCCAACCTCAGCTGACCCTCTAATAAACTTATTCCTAATCCTATCCATCCTCATCACACCCAATGCAAATCTTAACATCTTTAACTCTGCTACCTCCAGAACTGCCTCTTGTCTTTTCATCAGTGTCACCGTCTCCAGCCCATATAACATAGCTGGTCTCACTACCTTCTTGTAGACCTTCGCTTTCACTCTTACTGGCACCTGTTTGTCACAAATCACTCCTGACACTCTTCTCCACCAACTCCACCCTCCCTGCACTCTCTTCTTCACCTTTTTTCCGCACTCCCCGTTGCTCTCAACTGTTGACCCAAAATATTTAAAATCATCCACCTTCGCCAACTCTACTCCCTGCATCCTCACCATTCCGCTGTCCTCCCTCTCATTCACACACATGTATTCTGTCTTAGTCCCACTGACCTTTATTCCTCTCCTTTCTAGAGCATACCTCCACCTTTCCAGGGTCTCCTCAACCTGCTCCCTACTCTCACTGCAGATCACAATGTCATCTGCAAACATCATCGTCCACGGGGGCTCCTGTCTGATCTCATCTGTCAGCCTGTCCATCACCATTGCAAATAAAAAAGGGCTCAGAGCTCATCCTTGATGTAATCCCACCTCTACCTTGAATGCATATGTCACTCATACTGCAGACCTCACCCCTGTCACACTGCTCTCGTACATATCCTGTACCACTCTTATATACTTCTCTGCCACTCCAGACTTCCTCATAAAATACCATAACTCCTCTCTAGGTACCCTGTCATATGCTTTCTCTAAGTCCACAAAGACACAATGCAACTCCTTCTGACCTTCTATATACTTCTCCATCAACACCCTCAGAGCAAACATTGCATCTGTAGTGCTCTTTCCTAGCATGAAACCATACTGCTGCTCACTAATCATCACCTCCCTTCTTAACCTAGCTTCCACTACTCTTTCCCATAACTTCATGCTGTGGCTAACCAATTTTATCCCTCTGTAATTACTACAGTTCTGCACATCACCCTTGTTCTTAAAAATCGGTACCAGTACAGTTGTTCTCCACTCCTCAGGCATCGTATCACATTCCAAGATTGTGTTAAATAATTTGGTTAGAAACTCCACTGCCATCTCTCCTAAGTACATCCATGCTTTCACAGGTATGTCATCTAGAACAACAGCTTTTCCATTCTTCATCCTCTTCATAGCTGTCCTTACTTCCTCCTTGCTAATCTGTTATACTTCCTGATTCACTATCCCCACATAATCCTACCTTCTCTCTCTCTTATTCTCTTCATTCATCAGCCCCTCAAAGTACTCTTTCCATCTGCTCAACACACACTCCTCGCTTGTGAGTACATTCCTATCCTTATCCTTTATCACCCTAACCTGCTGCATATCCTTACCAGTTCGGTCCCTCTGCCTAGCCAATCGATACAGGCCCTTTTCTCCCTCCTTAGTGTCCAGCCTTTCATACAACTCACCATATGCCTTATCTTTGGCCTTTGCCACCTCTCTCTTTGCCTTACGCCTCATCTCCTTGTACTCCTGTCTACTTTCTTCATCTCTCTGACTATTCCACTTCTTCTTTGCCAACCTCTTCCTCTGTATACTCTCCTGTACTTCCTCGTTCCACGGCCAGGTTTCTTTGTCTTCCTTCCTTTGACCAGATGTCACACCAAGCACATTTCTAGTTGTCTCCCTTAGCACTTTTGCAGTAGTTGCCCAGCTATCTAGTAAGTCTTCACTGCCACCCAGTGCCTGTCTCCTCCCTCCTCCCTGAACTTCAACTTACAGTCTTCTTTTTCCAACTTCCACCATCTGATCCTGGGCTCTGTCCTCACTCTCCTCCTCTTCTTGATCTCCAAAGTCATTCTACAGACCACCATCCTATGCTGCCTAACTACGCTTTCCCCTGTCACCACTTTACAGTCTCCAGTCTCCTTCAGACTGACCCTCCTATATAGGATATAATTCACCTGTGTGCATTTTCCTCCACTCTTATATGTCACCCAGTGTTCCTCCCTCTTATTAAGATATGTATTTACCACAGCCATGTCCATCCTTTTTGCAAAGTCCACTACCATCTGACCTTCTGCATTCCTCTCCTTGACACCATACCTACCCATCACCTCCTCATTCCCGCTGATCCCTTCAGCAACATGTCCATTGAGATCTGCTCCCATGACCAATCTCTTTCCCTTGGATACACTCTCCACCACTTCATCCAACTCACTACAGAATTTTTCTTTCTCATCCATCTCACACCCAACCGGTGAGGCATATGCACTAACAACATTCATCATCACACCTTCAATTTCCAGCTTCATGCTCATCACTCTATCCAACACACTTTTCACCTCCAAAACACTCGGCATACTGTTCCTTCAGGATAATCCCTACCCCATTTGTCCTCCCATCCACACCATGGTAGAACAATTTGAACCCACCTCCAATACACCTGGCCTTACTTCCCATCCATCTGGTTTCTTGCACACACAATATATCAACCTTCCTTCCCTCTATCATATCAGCTAGCTCTCTTCCTTTACCAGTCATACTGCCAACATTCAAAGTTCCTACCCTCATTTCCACTCTCTTGACCTTCCTCCTCTCCTCCTGCCTCTGGACACGCCTTCCCCCTTCCTTCTTCTTTGGCCAACAGTAGCCCAATTTCCACCAGCACCCTGATGGCTAACAGTACTGGTGGCGATCGTTGTTAACCTGGGCTTCAAGCGATCCGGTATGTAAAGCTGTTTTCTTGTCCGCATGTTAGATTTGGCAAAAATTTTACACCGGATGCCCTTCCTGATGTAACCCTCCCCATTTATCCGGGCTTGGGACTGGCATGGAGAAACACACAGTGCATTCTCCAGTGGCTAGGTTATGCAACACTTCCTATTTAATTTGAACTTTTAAGAGACAATGTTGGGCCTCATTCGTTTGCATGGAATCCATGCTTTTTGCTGTTGTCCTTTTTTCAAAATGGTTCTGTTGTGTTCTAAAAGCAGTTCCTTCCTTGTTGTGACTTTTTTCAATGTAAAGCTTTACTTTACAAATGAAAGCACAAATACAACCATTTTTGAAAGCAGTCATTAACACTTACAACACCTGTCATAACTTTTTGTGCAGCATCTGACAATAAAATGTTAAGAGAAATGTGGCCACATATGATTCATGATCATTATGGCTGTCATAAACTGTGAGAATCTCTTATGACCAGATGTCACAGATTGAGATGTCTGAAACACCGCGTGGAAGCCATTACAATAAAAGGGGATGTGCTAGCTCTTCTGCCATTAGCGTTAATGTCTATTTGCATGGATACCTGTCTTTTTAAGAAAATCATGTAAGAAAAGGCAGGCTGACATCCTAGGCTCTGGAATTTAGGATACGAGCAGCAATACTAAGCCTAGCAAACTCCCCATAGCCAAAGACCCAAACCAATTATTATCCCCAAGATGTAGCAACATTAATCTAAACCTGGGCTGGTTAGATCTTCAGGTGTACTGATGCGAGACTTAGCATACTGTCAAGTGAGGTTCATCCAAAAGCCTGGTTTCTTCTCAAGCTGCAGTGACAGTAACCCAAGCAAGCCTCTGCACTTGGATTGTGTGCATAATTACAATATCCAAAGTTAAAGTTACAATATCCATAATTACAAGATCCAAAACTATTTGGATCATAATTCTGTTAGCTAACATTTTGTGAACTTAAATCATTTTCAGACACCTACATTGTAACTCAATTCTTAGTTTTGCATGCCTTTAAAGGAATGTATCCTCCCCCTTTCAATGGACAAACTGGGTTAGATAGCAGTCCATCACAGAGTAACAACAATTAATGCAATGTCAGACAAAATATATGCATGAACAATATATATGTAATCAATCCTTTTGTAATTGCGATAGTTGACTGTGTATAGAATTCCTCATTCTAGGTTGGAAAAGTGTGTTTGAAGAAAATAATGACAGATGCATTAAAAACAGGCACTTTATGATTTATGAACCATTTTAAAACTGAAAACAAATCTGACTGTGTTTTTCTTACCCTTCGGCTCTAAAAAGTATTCAGAATTTTTTATTTGTTTTTTGCAGTGTTCTATTACCATAGAAACTCATTTGTTTCCAAAATGATGCTGCCCAGTGTGCTTAACATACCTTGGGACGGGGGCAGTTTGCTAAATAGAGGCCAGTGTCATCCTGGTCTAGTGGAGTCGCTTCATCCTGATTTGTCAGACCAGTCTCCATCTTTTTGCCCACACTGCCTATCTCCCAGTCTGAAATGCTTCTCCTCTCAGCTTGATAGCAGACAGGATCGAGCTAAACAGCTTGCCAGCACAAATAAAGGCATAACTTCCAATCTGCATTAAGGAAGCTTAAAATATTTCTTTTCCTCATAGCCCACATTCTTAAAATGTACTATAGCAGACCCAAACCCTATATACAGTGACATTTTGTAATGTATTACACGTGAGCAGTCATGAGGTAGGATGAGTCCTCAGCTTGGGCGAACTTGTGCGTTGCCATGGAAAGTAATCACATCCCTGGGCACACAGGTAACACAGTCAATAAAACCAGCTGACCCTGCTTTAAATGCAGTGTCTTTTCAGGGTTATTTTGTAGGTCAATTGAGTGGATAAGAGGAGGAGTGTTGGAGCTAGGAAGATCTCTCCAGGGGTTTGGTGAGTAGTATTAAGTGTGCCATGTTTTTGTTTTTAAGGGTTACTACTTAATTTATGACAGTGTTTCTATTTGCCCCTCTTAAAGGAATTTTTGTTCACTAAAACATTTGGTTTAACCTCTTCCATTTCAAATGATTTTTTGTTTTTTTTCGTCCCATGGGACACTATCTGTAATAAAATCGCAGATCATTATTTTGATCAGTTCAAATCAAAATAACTGAAGCTTTAGACAGGCTACCTATTGACTAATTTGTAATCATTTGAATTGTCATGCTTTTGGTCCAATTGTGTAGTCTTTTTTTCCTCTGTAATTTTCCCACCATATATATGGGATATTTAAAGATAGTGAGTAACATTGTTCTACTAAATGAATACTGACCCTGTGGAAAACTCAAGTTGTCTGTGTCTGTCAAGCAATTTGTACATTCCTCTGCCCATGCATGTTTTTGTGTATTTATGGAAGCCTATCTCAAACAGGACCATGTCCCCTTGTTTCCAGGGACAGAGGAGTGTTTCAGCACTTTATGTGATGACACAAACCTTCCTGTTTCTACTGAGGACAGACTATCCTGACAGATGCCCAAAGCTGGCTCTGGATGTCTAGGCTGTCAGAAGGAGAGATAGATGAACAAAAGTGTGGCTACTCGTTACCCCGCCCAGCGTATATCCTAGACTTGGGATGTGTGCTGCCTGGGATAGGCTCCAGAACGCTCTGTGACCCTGACCAGGCTAAGAGGTTAGATGATGGATGGACGGACGGACGGACAGACAGACAGACAGATGGAAGGACTGATTAGTTACAGGCGAATGAAGGGGCTTATCTCTTCAGCCCGCATGGAGATATCTATGCTCATCCCTGTCTTCCTTAAGTTATGGATAGCATAGGCCCATATTTTCCACGCACAAAAATGTGTATGCCTATGATACTTCAGATAAAATGGGAGCAGTCCTCATCTTTGTCTGAATGGCTTGGGGTGTAAAAATCATATTTATATCATGTTGATAGCAGCTGTGTTATATACTGTAGGTGCAAATATCTTCACCCAGCCTTCACCGGGTGACTGGGTGAACACAAAAAGGGAGTAATTCCTTTGAGAGGGGCTCCAGAGATGGAACACAGGTGAACTGTTATTAAACGTGTCCTTTGTTTCTTGCCAAAAGCCTCTGATGACTTCCTGATAAAAAATTAAACATGCAATTTGTAAAAAAGTGGCCTTTTTATATGATAATTATTTTTTTAATGCTCCACCATCCTGAGCAACTCAATTTCCCCTTGGCTGTTTGTTTTGTAAGTGCAATATAATTACAGCCACAGGAATGTAGCCAAATTACCGTCAGCAGCCTGAATGTTGGGGTGCCTCAATTAGTCCCCTGCATGCAAGTCGGATCACATGATCTTCCCATCAGTCTCTTCTTCAGGCAGCACTTGCTGCTCACAGTAATGCATTTGTGATGCTAAAATGCAGACTTACTGCTTCATACTGCATTCTTGAACATCTACAGTACATTTGATGTAAGCCAGGGGTTTGGATGTCTCTTGCCTCTGAAACCCCAATCTTCCCAGTCCTATATGATTCCCCAGACCCAGTGTTCATTTCGCTTCTGAAGCCCAGACCTTCCCAGTCCTATACAATTCCCTAGATCCCATGTCTGTTTTGCTTCTGAAGCCCAGACTTTCCCAGTCCAATACGATTCCTCAGACACCATGTCTGTTTTGCCTCTGAAGCCCAGAACTTCCTAGTCCTAAACGATTTCCCAGGCCCAGTGTCCATTTTGCTTTTCTTTGCTGCTAAATGGCTCGAGTCGCATAGACTTCCTTCTAACTGAATATACTGAATGCTTACCACTGCACATTATGTAGCTGCTTCTCACATGACATAATGAACACAGCTAGACACTATGCTGTCTCGGCCTACTGTATGTATATTTAAAATAATATGCCTGTTCAGAGTATTTGCAGTCGAACATCTTTTGTCCAGAGTTGATAACCACTGGCCTGCCTGGTGGAGACGGCTACTTTCTGTCCAAGCACCTGGACGTATGACACTGTTTCCTTAGCAATGGCCATAGCAACTCAAGGTTGAATAGTGTTATGGGTGTGGGTAAGCTGGAGTATAGGATTTTCATTTGGGGTTATGAGCAAAGGCTATGCCTACTGTTGTAACTGGTGCCAGTTTTCAGGGTTTGTGCAGCATCCAGTGTTTTGTGTGAGTCAGGAGAGCCATGTCTTGGTTATGTAGTGCAAAATGTTGCAGAGCA
Source organism: Gymnarchus niloticus (assembly GCA_009936485.2). NCBI lineage: Eukaryota > Metazoa > Chordata > Actinopteri > Osteoglossiformes > Gymnarchidae > Gymnarchus > Gymnarchus niloticus. Next base: position 14,639,184 of record JAACJT020000036.1, read on the forward strand.
AACCTTTGATTGCCATGAGTGAGAAGAAGTGTAGCAGCATGTGTCCAGCGCATTTCCTGCATAAGGAGACTCTCCCTCTGCCCGAGGGACCTAACAGCTTATCAACTGGAACATTCTAATGCTGCATATTTTCTACACTCTAAATCATTCTGGACTTCAATTTAATGAATAATAAATATATTAATTAATGAGTCATGATGGCTTAAGGGGTGGTACTGTGCCTGATGTCTCCTAGGCTGGCAGGAGATGTGGAGTCAGTTCTCCACTTGTTGTGCAGGTTTCAACTGCCTTTAGGTGAATTAGCATCTTTAAATAACCCATTGTGTGGGTCTTACAGTAGACTAGCATCCTATGCAGGGAACTTAGTTCGCTTGTGCCCAGGGTTACCTGGAATCAGCTCAAGTCCCCATGTGGCTTTGCAATGTACAAGCATTGACTCCATCTGTTTTAACTGAATTGTCAGGCTAATCCATAAATCTGAACCCTTCAGCTGGAATGAGTTGAAATGTCACTGAAGTTGTCTCTTCTGGTATATTTAACTAGACTGTATGAGCATCCCTGGAATCCCATTCGGAGTGTACATCAGCCATGTGCCCTGTGCTACCTGGAATAGAATCCAGACTCCCTGTGACCCTGACCAGGATAAGTGGTTATACAACGTAAGTTGGATTGATGGATGGATGGATGGACGAGCTTACTCAGGCTTCTGGAAACCTCATGCTCCTCACCAGTACTTCTTCAGCATTTGGACTCAGTTCATTAGGCGATGGAAATCCCTGGGGTCATGGAACTGAGGCAGAGGGACGTACAAATGGTTTTGTCTCTAGTTTATCCCACCCCTGTTGAGGCTAATGGAATGTACAGTTGAAGCAGCTATCGTGTACTTGCATGGGCATGAGTGTTCCCACTAAACACCCCACTGCTCAAAGTGAAGGCAGGTGTCAGTGAACCCTGGGGAAACCATTACAAGTTAAAAGTTTCTATTTTGTTCTCATAGCCCTAGAATGCATTTTTGAAATACCTGTCTTCTGCCCTCATAGCCTCAGTATACATTTAAGCATACGGATTAAATCATAACTATGTGTATTCTTTAATGTAGGGCATTATTATTATGTGTTCTGTTCCACAAGTTGCACAATTTCAAGCATTAATTTTGATTTTAACCATCATTCTTTTTCAAAAACATCTCTCAGTGTTCAATGCGTGTTTGGGTGTAAGTGTGCGCACCATATACTTTTCACTCGATGCGCATGTCAGTGTTTGTTCGCCACTTACACTTCACTCCATATGTGTGTGGGTGTACATGCACTCACCATATACTCTACACTCGATGTACATGTTGGTCGAGGTGTGATCACCATATACTCTACACTCGATGTACATGTTGGTCCAGGTGTGATCACCATATACTCTACACTTGATGTACATGTTGGTCCAGGTGTGCTCACCATATACTCTACACTCGATGTACATGTTGGTCGAGGTGTGATCACCATATACTCTTCACTCGATGTGGGTGTCAGTCGTGCTGGACTTGCTGAACACACTCTACACTCACTTCTTGATATGTTGCTGCAAAACAGTAGGTATCTGAGGGAAGGTACCAAAGGACAGCAAGGGACTCCATGTATATGTGTTTGGCATGGAGGATACCAAGCGATGAAATGTTTCAGGTGTTATTTTGTCCCATTCTTCCTGCAAACATGTCTTAAGGTGTGCAAGAGTACGGGGTCATTGTAAAAGGTCATCATACCTACCGACACAAAATTAACAGGTCCACTCAGAGTACCACTTCTGTTTTACTGTAATACTTTTAATATTAGACAGATTAGATATATTAGATGAATTATTTAGACTTTTGTGCAATTGATCATAAAATAAAAACATAAATTGTAAATACTTGATCAAGTATATAAATGGTACACAAACTGCCATTTGTTGTGAGCTAAGGGCATTTTACCCTGGCGATCAGCAACTTGCAACCAATTCAATTCAATTCAATTTTATTTACTCATATATAGCGCCTTTAACAAGAAGCACTGTCACAAACCGCTTTACATAGTCCCGGCCCAGAGTCCACAGAGAGTAAGCCAAAGGTGGCAGTGGCAAGGAAAAACTCCCTCAGAAGGAAGAAACCTTGGTAGTAACCAAGCTCAAGGGAGAAGCCCATCCTCCTCAGGCCAGCACTGGGCAGGACAAATTAATTAATACATATCAAAACAATAGATACAAACAAAAACAAATCTTGTAACAGTCAGGAGGACAACAGGGTATTGGAGGTTGCAGATCAGAGCAGGTTCAGTGGTTCAGAAGGCAGCAAGCTGGTCAGACTGGACAGCTGAAGTGGAGGGACGGTGTGGTAGGCCAGCAGATGATATGAGGATCTCTTGAATCCGAACCTCTGTGGGAAGCACCCCAAAAAAGGAGGGCACGGGGGAATGAGAATGTGTGTGATCAGAGCAGTGATTTAAGGTGGCAAAATAATGGGAAATAAAATACCAAACAAAATAGCAAGGG
>JAACJT020000036.1:14641800-14659992 GCA_009936485.2 Gymnarchus niloticus
TGAAGGCAAAAGGAAGAGGGGACGGCAGAAGATGAGATGGATAGACAGCATAGTGGAAGCAATGAACATGAGTTTGGACAGGCTTCGAGACGCGGTGGAGGACTGGGCGGCCTGGCGTGCTGTGGTCCATGGAGTTGCGAAGAGTCGGACACAACTGCTTGACTAAACAACAACAAATCATGTGTTATGGCATAAAAGCATGTCCTTCTCGCTGTAACCTTGGTATGCCGTAGATAGGGAGGCACAAGCTAAGAATTCTCACCTTAACACTACATGAATTTTTGATTGAACCAAGTGACAGCTTCAATAATTATTGGAAGAAATAGTCAGGAGTGAGGAGTTCATTAGGCCTGTGAAATATGGGCACTCACTCAAGAATCAGCACTTCCTAAAACTGAATACAATACACTACCATCAACTAAACATCTCGTATATATTACTAATCCATTAAAACAAATTAAATAGGTAAATAAAAACAAATGAGTCAATGAATGAAAGAAAAAAGATTGTAATCATCTAAATGAATCAATAATGAGACAGATTTATTTGTTCTCAGTGATCAGCTTGGTGTGAAGTTTGATAAGATTAACCATATATATTTACTGCATGTAGAGACAGAGGACTAAACCAAAGGCCTAAGGGATGATGTAGCTGTAATATGTATCTCATGCAGAGGAGGGACTCTGGCCACACTGAGAGATGTCTTCCACACTTGTGGGTAGATAGGCATTCAGGCAACCTTTGACACATTAGGTGTTCGAGTGCATTGGCAGTCACTACCATCAACTGAAGACACAACATGAAGGAGAATTTCACCTTATGATCTTCCTTTAGCTTAAAGTAAAGAGTGGCATGATACTAAAGCTTCAGTCGGATGAGGAGCACGATTCATGGACAGGAGTAGTGCAATTAAAATGGTTAATGATCTTATAAAAGACTCAGCCTCAACAAAATAGCCTTTGCTCATTACATAGTACTAGATGACTAAAAGCTTGTAGATCCTTCAAATTGCAGACTGTTAAGTTCTTTGGCTGAAGTACTGTGATGGGTAGCTAGTGAAGGCAACCCATCTCTCTATTGCGTGACCGGATCAATTTATTTCCAGAACTTCTGAAACCTGAAGTTCTGGAAATAAATTCTGAAGTTCATCACTTATCAGCTTCATGGTCCTCCACTTATTTCCAAGATTTTCCGTAGAATTTAAGTAATGACTCAAAGTATGGCAAAAAAAAGGAACATACTACAGTATGATACAATAATATCCTTAATAAACAGTGAAGAATTTAAAACAGAAATTACTAGTGAGAATGAATAACATGGCCATGAAATAGACAATGTAAGCTTTATTTTTTATTCATTATGTTTTTGAGTTGTTAAATACTTTGATATCTGAACAGTCTATTAACACTTTCATCCATTCAGAATAATTCTGACCTTTCTTTCTCTGAAGTCTTTCATTTGTGGGTCCTTATCAGATGAAGCAGAGCAGTGGAAAAGTTCTGAAATGCATATTGTTCTTACACAGGCTTTTGAGTGTTGTGTTGCTTTCATAAAATCATGTCAGGAGCTGTGGTGTTAATTTTATGGACAATTAAAATGCACACACAGTGCGTCTTACAGCCACAGAATACATGCAATCATTTAAAAAATTGTTGCGTGAAATGCAATAAACAAGCACAGTCAGAGCAGGTTCTCCAGCTTGTTCTGCTATGTAGTACATCTGTGATAATAAATGCAAAGGTAAACCACTTAGGCCAATTTTCCCATCCCCTATTCCCTACTGCTGCAGCTAACAGTCACCTGGGTGGACATCTTGTTGTTTGCGATTACCTTGGACCTCTGGGCTCCATGATACTCTTCATTCCCACTGTACCCTTTCTCTCTTCTCTGCTGCAATAGCAGACACCTTGCTGGACACCTTGTAATTTCCTGTTAAATTGAGACCTCTGAGCTCACATGATGATGTTTATTCACACAGTGCCATTCCTCTCTTCTCTGCTGATGTCCTTCAGGGCTCCCAGTGTCTCCGCTCTCCCCACATTCCTGTCTCTACACCAGCACATTCTCTCAGTTGCTGAAGTCACTGTTCCCTCTTCTGCTGACTCTCACACCCACATTGCTGATTCAGTCCCCATTTGCTCGCATATTGCAAAGGTGCTACTTTTATACGTACCACAAATTACTTTTTGCAGGAACTGTAGTCTGCATAAATAGATGGAATCAACATATGTGTTAGGGTACAAAAGCAATAGCTACACTGGAATTGTTAGTAATAGAGGTCTTCACAACTCATATGCAGTTCAGTGAAAGGGCCCTTTTAAAGTGTCATCTATTCATGATCTGTCCATCAAACTGATACCTCAACCACATGAATCTGTTCTATATTCTCTTCCATATCCTCTTCATCCTTTCAGTCACTCACAGTGCGAACGCCACTATTCTACAGGACCCATTTCATTTGCTGGGAATAAAGAAGTTTACTTTCAATTATGGTACATTCAGTGTCAATTTGCCACTTCTTTCACACCTGTCATTGTTCCAAGACTCGTGATTGGCTCATATGGCCCCTTGGAGAAAGCTGTAGATGACGAGATCACAAGTCACAAATGGACATCTTCAGTCGACATACCTAAATTAATCAGGGTCTCATCTTTACTTGCTCAATCTGCTACAGCAGGCAAACCCATCAGCAAACCTATCGCGACCACAAGCAAGTCCACTGCGTGTGGCTGACAGTACAGTCTGCAGTGTTATTACTATTTTCAGAAGCTAGGTAGAACAGCTAGCTAAAATGTACTTCCTCAAATGACTTTATATTTTTTAAACGTATATAGACTTCTAGCAGATTTAATGTTTAATAAGCATTATTTTTTAAATTAAAATGTTAAAGATGATTCTTGAATTAAAATGTTAAATGATGATTCTGTTTGTCCATGCATGTGTTTCTCAGGAGGGTATTACATGTATATCGAGGGTGACGGGGTGCACTATGGAGACTCAGCACGGATGCTCAGCCCTCCATGTCAAGCCAAGGGCCCTGTTTGCCTACGGTTCTGGTACCACATGTATGGAGCAGCTAATGCTATGGCCCTCAATCTGTACCAGTTGCACGGATCCTCAGCAGCCAAAATCTGGTCTATGGTTAACAACCAGGGTGACAAGTGGTACCCTGCTATGGTGGAATTAAAGATTTTGAATGAGTTCCAGGTATGCCATCACTACCGGACACACAATCCAGACCAAAACTTTTTATTTATTTAGAGCTCCTCTTTCATAACACACTTTCTGTTTCAGGTTATAGTTGAGGGAATTAGAGGCTCAAACTGTGAGTCTGACGTGGCCATTGATGATGTGTCCATACATTATGGACCCTGCTCAGGTTGGGCTAAGACACATTACAGAACTCAAGACAGATCATTCTTTCAAACTTCAGTGTCACAGCCAGAGTTTGCAGTAACTTCAAGTCTTTAATTTTACTGGAAGTCGAGAGCTTGCAGGAAATTTACAGTCAAACCAAGGCCATGATTCTAGAAGTACTTGCACAGCAAAGCACTTTCCTTTCTCTCTCATACAGGTTTAACCAGCACTGGGTTGGACACCACAGCTGATGCTTCCATGAGTGGACCAGGTATGCTGTAAACAAGTTACATTAGTTACAATTATAACAAAATAACTCCGATTGGCTACATTAGAAAGTACTAATACCCAACAAAGTATCCAACAAAGCTTTTAAAATTCCTACAAAAAAGACGGAATTAGACTTTCGGATAACAGGAAATATGCAAAATGTGACATTCGTCATAAAAATGCCAAAGCAGCCAATAACTTGCACCAATGATCTTTAAAAAAAATAAAATAAAATAAAATGAAACCACAGTATAGAATGCTCAGAGGTTAAGGAAAGGAAGTAGGAAAATGCGAGCAGCCAGATTGTACAGATGTTGACGTACAAGACAATGTCTTTGTGATTATGATCTTATGAGAGCATCCCAAACACGGACAGTGATGTCATAAGGCAGCAGCATCTTCAGTCCAGTGAATTGTTTTGCAGTATTTTCAAAGTATCTATAGATTAAGAATCTAAATTTTTGTCAATAAACCATGTTCATTTTTATTTGAGTTTCATGCAATACATACCATGCCTGTGCAATCGCAGTTTGTCAGTTCCACTGTAGCTTTGAAAAGGGCCTCTGTGAATGGAATCAGCTGCTGACAGACACTTTTGATTGGACAAGGCTAAGTGGCTCCACACCCACTTCCATGACAGGCCCTTCTTCTGACCATACAACCGGAGGTGGGTGGTTCACCAGTTTATACAAGGTTTTTTTTTTTTTCTTTTCAGATCAGAGCTGCTACACTAAATCCGAAATGTTTTTCCAGAATATTTTTGCCAAGCTTACAAAGTGTTTCAAGGTAGTCTTGTTGCATCAATTATCCTTTTACAGTTATAATTTGGCCTAAAATTTCTGCATGTAAGTCAGAAGTAAGGACAGGAAAATAAAGGAAAGGTTTTAAACCACAAACATTAACTGTTCCATGTGCTGACCCCCATCTGTGCAGATGGGTACTATGTGTACATTGAAGCCACCGGCAGCGAGAATGGCGACACTGCACGTTTGCTAAGCCCAGAATGCCCAAAAGCAGGCCTCTACTGTTTGAGCTTCTGGTACCACATCTACGGCACTGCAGATACCATGGGCCTGAGCATCTATCTTCTGGAAAGAGGAACAGCAGAGATGTTGTGGTCCCTGCAAAACAGTCAAGGGAACACTTGGCATAGTACACAGGTAGAAATAAGAGCTTCTGGAACATTCCAGGTGAGTCTGCCTACACTATAGTCAGGGTAACAAGACATGTTGCATTCTGTTCTTAATTAAATCTCCTTGTGCAGATGAGTTTTCCAGGTAATTTTTATTTTTTCTAGATCATTATTGAGGGACGAAGAGGGACCGATGATCGTTCAGATGTGGCAGTGGATGATGTGTCCCTTTACTCTGGAAGCTGTCCAGGTACGAATGCAGCCCTTTTGTACTCTAGGCAGTGAAAAGAGACATTAGAAACAGAAGTTAGCTTACCTGAAAAAATATTAAAATCTTACCAACTTTAACCTTGTAAAGCACAACAAGGAAGTAGCAAGAACCCTTTTGTTATTAGAACTTCTGCAATTCTGTGTGTCGTGTATTTAGATTCAGAATAGCAATATCAATAGTGTCCCATAGCCCTGACCAGGATAAGTGGTTAGATGACAGAAGGATGGATGCATGGAATATCAATACTGCATGGTGATCCATCTTTTAAACAACTGTATTTTCAACTGCCAGGTCTTTAACAGAGATATCTGCTCAACACCCAATAGCTCCTAGTGACAGCACTGGCTCTCTGATTTTAACAGCTAAGTCAATAGACCAACCAGAACACACCACTGATACGCAATTCCTGCTAACAACCACAAAGTTAACACAACTGCTCCCAGAGACCACAAAGGTCACAGATGGACCACCACAGACCCAAACACTGTGAGTAGATGATGAGGGAAAGATGATGCAACTTCCAGCAGACATCACAAATTCAACAAAACCCGCAACAGGAATCACAGCAGCTATGCTAACAGGTAACCCCCACAAGAAATATGAGATCTTTAGCCATCCATCCTAAAACCATTTATCCTGGTCAGGGTCATGGGGGGGGAAGCTATCCCAGGCAACACAGGGCACAACACTGGGGTACACCCTGGACAGGATGCCAGTCTATCACAGAACACAAGCAAAACTCATTACAGGTAACTTAGAAGTACCACCTCGCTTAACTGTATGTCATTATTACACATAAGTTTATTTATGGATTTTAGTGTTGTGAATTCTTTATATTTGTGGATTTATTGAGTTAAACCCAATGTCTGGTGAAAATTTCACGTGAATAGCCTCTTTGTAAATATATTTACAGAATTAAACGTTGATATGTTCAATTTCCCCCACTGTGTTTTATATTTGGGTGATTTAGCAATAAGCATCTGTAAACTGGCACCTGACTTGTAATAATCATTGAAAACCAAACTATAACAATAAAAAGACAAGTTATTAATACACTAGCAGAGCTCATATTTAACAATTATTTTGAAATGTTGAGCTATACCATGCATCTTTTGGCCTTGGTTTTGTTTTGCAGTGTTCGTTCACTTTGCTTATTGTCTGACTGGAAGCATATTAACTTTTATTAAATTTAAATGCAGCTCTTCTTTCAGTAGTCACATAGCAAAAGTTCTTGTTCATTTGATCGCAGAGATTTAATCATTAACCTTTGGTTTTACTTTACATGTATTCATTTACAAGTTTTATAACTGGTATTATTGTTCAGGAGACTGGGAAATAATCAGCTGCCTGACAGCTACCCTTGCATGATTTCTTCTAGACGATCACCTTGGACACACAGCAACCCCCGTGTTTCAGAAGTCGACCGCAGCAAGACGGAATACAGAATACTGACAGCTCAGTATTTCTGACAATTCTCCTGACCCTATTCAGTTCTATTTCCAGCAGTTTGAGGAGATAGGCCACACACCGTACTCGGCCAAACACAATGGCCGTGCTGCACCTTCCATCACAGGTGGTACTGAACAACCAGCCTGCAGTCCCTGCCTCTGGCTTAGACTTCGTCTCCGTGCCACTGGAAGCCTGTAATTATTTTTATCAGATGGATGAATAATATACACAGCTATCACATACACTAGGGTCTTGGTAACCAAATCAATGAATTTATTAAATCACCATTTTCAAATTGTTTCTGCCCAGAGGATTAATTTGGGTTACAATTTAAGAACATGAAAATATAAGTTTACAACTATAATATTTCCTGAGTGCTTAAGTGCTGAGGTTTCTACTTTTGCCATGTGCTTTCTTCTGACAGTTTGACTCTGTGTTTGCCTGAAGTTATATATAAACTGCATGTGGACCACTGCAATATTATACCATTTTTGGCAATTACTCATCACATCAACACATATTTCTGCCTGTAGTGGTAATTCACAGAAAATTCCCTACTGAAAAAATTATTAAAAACCATTAGGATTCTGAATTTAATCGACTAAGAAACCACCAATACCATTAAAAACTATTACAGTTTTCTGACGGTTCTGTAATGGTTTTTTATTGTTTTTTTCAGCAAAGAAAGTTTACATAACTGTACCATGCAAGCATTACTCTACACCATGCTCAATTTCCTGCTCTGCTTAACATTTTGAATTTTGGTTATTCAAGATTTGTCTATAGGCAATGGCATACCATTTACTGAAAATTATTCAAAATATTTTGTATAACAGAACTGAATTTCCTGGGGAAATACAATATGTTCATATAAGGATGTGACATATATGTAATACAAAATGATTTCTGATGTGCTGAGCTAGGTCTAAGCTCGCATAATGCCGACGATTTTATGATGACGATTTAAAGGCATCAAAAAAGTGAATGGTGCCTTGATTCCTGCATAAAACTCGCCTGGTGATGTCCTTCTGATTCCTTATGGTATAATTTGTGCTCTCTGCAAAGCATTGAAATGAACTTCATGTCACGAATGTCTGTCCTCACATCATGTGTTTTTCCTTTTTAAAAAGCATTAATATTAAAACCAAGATTGCACTTATAGATACTAAACTGTCATAAATGTGAACGAAACTCAGAAAGGGTTAGTAGTTCTTACACTAACCATAAAAACATACTTCATTAAACATTACATATAGACAATAATGTAACTACTGCCATCATCTGGCAGAAGGCATACATAGCAGTAGGAGAACGTAAAACTTTCGGTAAATTTTGGGGATTGTTTTTGATGCTTAAAGACATAAGTATCACACAAACTGCAAGCTGAGTATTTTATTAAGTCATAAATCTCATATGACAATATGCCATGCTAATTGTTATCTGGAATTTCACCCTAAGTACTCAAATTTTTTCCTTGATAACTTTACATTAGCCTATTTTTTAGTTCATATGGAACGTCATTGGACCTCATAACCTTATTTCATACAGGAAACAGTAGATTTGACAGGAAAATTCTGTAGTGTTACAAAGATCAATAGATCTCAGTTACACATTAAACTTCATTTACAGAAAGGAATAATGTCAAGATTAGTAGAATTTTACGCCCCTTTCCTTAATACACATGTCCCCAATCTCTCATTATCTATAAAAGTGAAAATTTTATATTACAGAAAAATATGGACAAATGGCTCCTCAATTCAAAAGTATGTTTAAGCATTTAATTTTTTTTCTTGTGTTACTTCAGTGAATAATCTATTTAGACTATGCACTTATAATCACATTATTAGTCATAGTTGCCAGACGTTAGTGTCGCCAGAACCACCAATGGTAAACCACACTGCATTAACAAATGCAGAAACATATACATGTATATATTTCAAAAAATATTCCAGCATTTGTAAAACTCCTATTTTGAGACACATCTATACTCAGAAACAGCCATCACAGATAAGATCAAAAGTCATAAATGCATTTACAGTAAAACACAAAATATCCCAGTTAAAATAATGAATGAGTAACAGCAGCAATATTCCCCTGCTCTGCTATTGCACATTTACTTATATATTTGTACAGTATTTCATATACACATTATGACGTGCATATATAGTATATTGCATATATGCTGTTTCTTTTCTTAGGACGCTTTAGAATGGAAAACATGAACCAAAAGAAATCCAAGGCATGTCCATAATTATAAAACATGAAAAATATTAATAATAGAATATAATATTCCATTATCTTTACAGCACTTTTCCTGGTGAGGATCACAGTTATTACTAATCATAATATTTTTAATTTCTTAATAATACGTAATAGTATTGCTACTTTTATCTTGGTGTATATTACACAAAATATAATGTATATGGTAAAATCCACTTGAATGTTATAAAATAACATTTTGAAGCATGGTATGCGTTACATATACATATATAAATTTGGGAGGTCAGACAGCAAGAATGTTGTAGCTAAACAAATCGGATTTTATTACTGGCCAAATTTAACAAAAAGGCCTCATTTACTTTGCTTTTTTATACAGTACACCAACACAAATACATGAGAATGACTTAATGATTAACAAGTAGTAAAGGACTAGAATGTTTCTGATACTCTTTAGGCTTTAATAAGTGCCTGAAGAATGATTTGCCAGTGGATGGATCACCACCTGTACTCATCTTGGTTTCTCTGAATGCTCTTTCTCTGTTTTCTGATTTTCTCCATATGATGTTTCTTCAAATACTCTTGGTAAAAAGCTGGTGAAGCTTCCAGATGCTCCTTCAATCCCGACATTTTTCAAATGCCACTGATAACTAAATATTGTCTAAGTGTTAGGGAGGGCTTTCTTCTTCCAAGTCAAACTTCTCCGCATAGGAATCTGAGTTGTATTTCCCAGTTGACGAGCTGGCCCCCACAAATTCCTCGTATGGATCCTTTTTGGCCTTTTCGTGACTCGCAAAGCTCCTGAAGAGAGTGAGAGCGAGGAAGGAGTAGAAAAACATGACAAAGAGGATGTAGAAGTAAGCATTGTCATAAGGCTTTGTGTTGGCCTTGGCTTTGGTGACAGAGGTGACGTTGCTAGGAGCCACAGTGTCACTCGACTCCATCTCCTCTAGAATGATCTTTCTGCACTCAGTAATGAGTGCTAGGAGCAGTGTTCGATTCATGGCAGCCACACCAGCAAGAGGAGAGAATCGAGATGGGAGAAGCAAGGAAGCTGGCAAATGCACCAGGGAAAAAGAATGCCGTGACTCTCTTGCTGTGACTCTCTCACACCTCGATAAGGGACGCATAGTTAAGATTAAATTCCCAGAACTAACAGGCTAACTTTAAATCCCGGAACTAACAGGCTAACTTTAAATCCCGGAACTAACAGGCTAACTTTCACTGGTGTGCCAGAACAGTATGGGGATGCAACACTCAACCCACATAACAGATACCACCATCACAGTGTAACCAGGCAGAAAAAAATAACATTATTATTATTTTTGAAATGTCACCAAATTTGGATCAGTGCAGCGAAATTTTTTGCATTCAAAATATCATCATTCACATTGGGGAATTGCTTGTATCAAGGTTCTGATTAATGCCTGCAGTATCACTTTAAGGCAGTGGTTCTCAAATGGAGGGGGAATTACGTGTGCTAATCAAAGGTGTATGCATGCTGGGGAGTGACGTGTGGATAAAACTGAAATATTCTTACCTGAAAAAGGCGGGACAGACAGATAAAAAACTTGCTTTAAGGAATTGCAGTTTTGATGTTGTTGTTGTTGTTGTTGTTTTCGGTTCACCCTGTATAAAATGAGAGGAGGCAAACATGTTACACTTTGTCAAAATCAATTTTCAGCATGTAAAACAGCACAAATGTTACACTGTGTATTTACAGTGTCACAAGCCTTAAATTTATCAGCATGCAGCCATGTTGTAATTTAAATGTAATCGATGTAAAGACACTTTCTGCATGCTTGACACTAGGTATGTACTTCCCAGCATTACAGGGGTTCCCACATACATTTGCTAACAGGGACCAGATTACCTGTTTGTATGGAGAATAACAGCATGCCTTTCTATAGAGCTATTGTATTTTGTTTTTTGTTTTATATAGTTGGACTCTATCAACTAAATTAAAGATTAGTCAGTAGCAGCTGTGGTCTGTGTCTTTCCTTCAAAAGCAAAGCACAGAACGCAATGTAGATCATACTCAGAAATGAACAGATGTACAGTCAATTGGCAACTAGTCTGCTGTAGTGCTGGCCCACCCATTAAAACAGCATTGCCACAGCAATGCAGCAGGGTGATTAGCTCAGAGCATGCACAGGGTGTTGTAGATGAAATGTCATCGTCACCTATCTTCTCTCTTCTCAGGAATTGCTCCATTAAATTATGGATCTCTATCTGCAGCTGACCAGGGGCGAATCTACCAGTAAAGTCTTCTGGAGTTGTTGCTTGAAATGCAGACAATAGCATTCTTGACAGTAAAATTATGATATGCTGAAGTGATTAATACAGTGGGGTCAAGTTTGTCAAATTGCCTTTGCCCTGATTACCCTCAATGTATCTCATCTGTTTCTTTTGTTATTCAAGACTAGGTTCCCCTCATGTCTAAGCCAAGTGTTTGTTTTTTTAGTTCAGTTTATTTTGTTCGATCAGTGTTATCTGTATTGTTAGGGCCTGTACTAGTTTTAATCTTGTTCCTATTTCTGGTCTGGTAATTCCCTTGTCCTTGTATTTGTGCCTGTGATTCAATTAATTTCAATTCAATTCATATAATGCTTTTAACAAAGAGCATTGTCACAAACTGCTTTGCATAGTCTTAGGCCCAATATCGCCAGAGAGAAAGCCCAGGGTGAGAGTGTCAAGGACAAACTCACTCAGGAAAAAGAATCCTTGGGATGGATCATGGGGCCTCCTCTGGCCAGGCAGGGCAGGTTCATTAATACAATAATGTGAATGACAGTGAGAGGGTGGAACAAAACAGATGCACAACAGCATATTGGAGAAGACAGTCAGATTTTTAAGCTGAAGAGCCAGTTCAGTGTCTCAGATAATGGCAAGCCAGTCAGGATGGGGAAGTGGCTGGGAGGGAGAATACGGTAGGCCAGCAGACTTAACAGATTCAGACCTAGCCTATGATTATGTCTATGTCTTATCTTTGAGTTCTGCCCCTTATAATCAAAGCAAATCCTAGTGTTTCGGTTTTGATTGGTCATTAATCCCTGTCTACACTTGCATCTGCATCCTCACTGTACTTGCCTTGTGGTGCTGCAACTCCAAGAGTCTGGGGAAGCAGCATCTCTTGTATCTTGCTGTATTTCAGAAAGATGCAGAAATATGTCTATGCCAAAATTTAAGGAATAATTTTCAGTTTCAGCTGACTGTGACACACATGGTTATGTGGTTAAACTAGGACCATGTTTAAGCAGTTCACTTGACCCCAGAAGTACCCAGATTGGATTGCTGACATTTTGAAGTTACCACACTTCTGTTACCGAGAGTTTCTCCTGCGAGCTGGAAAAAAATACCCTATCATATATATTTCACCCGCCAAGTTTAACTTTGAGCATATACTGCAAGTTCGGAGTTCTCCTTTACAAACATAAGTAGGATACCATGGCTCCTGTTGTGTGTGTGGAGTGTAATATGTTTAGTTATTCTTCTCCTGTTGTTACTGGTACGTTTACTTGTGAGAAGTGTAGACTAGTCGCTTGACTGACAGAGAAGATTGAAGAGTTAGAGGGACATATCCGGATGTTACATGAGATTCAGGAAAGCGAGAGCCTCATAGATTCAGAGTTAGCAGCTCCAGATATGTCTGTGGCAGGTAGCTTGTCTCCCCCAGCTCCAGCATTAGATCCTTCGCAGCAAGGCAAATGGGTGACGACAAAACCAAACCCTCATCGGCACCATTCACCCGTTCACGTTTCCAACAGGTTCTCCGCCCTCAGTGAAGCACCCACTAGGTCTCCCGTTAAAAAAGCTCTGGTAATTGGCAACTCTATTTTACGAAACATTTGAATATATGAATATAGCGACGCCTACGACCATAGTCAATTGTATTCCGGGGGCCAGGGCGACCGACGTCACTGCAAATTTAAAAGTGCTGGCTAGTAGTAAACGTAGGTTCTCGCATATTGTTATTCACATCGGCACTAATGATGTCCAGCTGAGGCAATCGGAGATCACGAAGATGAATTTCATAGTGGTGTGCATGCTTGCGAACAAGATATCTGCATCAGTCACTTGCTCTGGCCCCATTCCCACTAGGCGTAGCAATGAAATTTACAGCAAATTATCATCGCTGCATCATTGGCTGTCGGAACGGTGCCCAATAAAGGATGTGGGTTTTATAGATAACTGCCGGATTTTTTCGGGCAAGCCTGGACTTTTAAAGAGAGACGGAATTAACCTTATGTGGCCAGGCAGCGCTCTCTTGTCAAAAAGCATAGCTAATAGTCCGTCAGGGTTGCTTATCTGTCAGGGTCACGGGGAAGCTGGAGCCAATGCCAGCTGACTTTGGGCGAAAGACAGGGTACACCCTGGATAGGTCGCCAATCCACCGCAGGGCCAACACAGAGACGAACACCCATACACACTCACAGTCACAGCATAGCTGATAGTCTTAATGGAAAATCTTGACTAACCAGAGCCAAGTCCAGGCTGCAGACTCAGCTTAACTGACCATCTGCTAGCTGCTTAGAGTTGTCACCTGAGATTCAATTCAATTCAATTTTTACCTAAATAATGGTATTGGAGGATGCAGTCCAGTGATCAGAGCAGGTTCTGTGGCTTAGAAGGCAGCAAGCCGGTCAGTGTGGACCATAATATGTCTTTAAGGAATGGAATGGCAGCTCCATGAGTAGCAGTCTTCCCCATCACCTATATGGCTTCATTGTCACCCTTGATCTGTGGTTGGCATTTCAATACTCTCCCTTCACTGTGCAGTTTTCATCTGCATGCTCTGGTTTTGTCTTGCAGGTGTTTTAGTGGCTCTAAATTGGTCATAGTGTGTGTGCCCTGCAATAAACCATCTAGGGTGTCCCCTGCCTTGTACCTCATGTTGCCAAGGATAGGCTTCAGACTCCCCCATGACTCCATTCTGAATCTGGGCTTAGAAGATAAATAGATGATGATAATGATGTAACTTCTGATGTATGCTTAACTCTTATACTGGTAAACGTTTATAGACAGTGCTGGTTCTGGTTTACGTGGGCAAAACCAGCCCAAAGTGCCCCCCATCCTCCGAGGCTTAAAAAAACCATATGCGACAAGGTGGAGGGGGGCGTCCCATGGTGCCTCTCCAACGATGCTGCCTTGGGCTGTTGTCATTCTCACCCATACCTGGCTCTGTCCCTGGTTATGGAAGCCAGAAGCTAAGTCCAAAATTACAGTTGCAATTATTATAAACCATGCATTGGATACTGATATTTCATTAATTTTTGGTCACCAGCTGTTATGCTTTATGAATGAAAAGATAATAAATATGATCTTTTGGTGTCATTTACCATTTGGCTTTGCTATCTTGTCATATTTTCATATCCATTAGAGAGCCAAAGCGTGCAACAAAGAATCCTGAACCAATGTGAAGGTGTGGACAATGGGTTTGATGTAAACAGTACCATTCACCGATATAGATTTTTTACCTAGTCTTGTGATCCACAGACTCAGTGAAAATTCGAAATGGAATTTCAACTAATGCTTTCTCTTAATGTAGTCATTTTTAATAATCATAACGTTTAACTATCGATAGAAAAGACTCGGGAAATAAATTGTATTTTCTTTTTATTTGTTATAGAAATATTCAGACTCATTATCTACTTATAGGTGCATTTGTGTATGGTTCCATGGACATACGCAAGCTTTATACAATGACATACTTCCGATCTATGTAGGAAACCGTTCTGTTCCATGTATGAAACCACACAAATAACTGCCGTAACATAATCTTCAAGTCTGCCGTAAAATAATCTTCATAACCGCCAGCGGGGAGAAACTTAATACATACCTACGAAAAATCTTTACACATAAGCATCCACAAGCGTTGCTTTTATACAATAAGTTACTTAAATTTCAAGCACATCTGAATATAAACAGAATTCTATTTGTTTTCAGCAGAATCCTTCCAAACTTCATGTTTGCAGCGGGATCTCCGCATAATAAACACTGAAAATGGTTTTCTGTAACACGTATACATCGATTAAACGATCACCACATGAAGCCATGAATTCGAATTATCCCACTTGTACCCTAGAAGTGGGAAGTCAAAACTCTACGGAATACGATTATTACGCACATACAGCTACAGAACAAAAGTATAAAAACCTACCGGGAGAACGAGTAGAATTGCAGAACGCACACATTACATTCCTTATTACTTGATGACAATGTTCTATACCTTATAACGAATCAATATCAGGATGGTAGATAAATTAATGATGAGTTGTGCACATAAATGATCCGTTATGCGTTTCTGCAGATCGCATTAGCTGCAGAAAAGCGACCTGTCTGGGGTTATGGCCGGTATTTTAGCCAACAGATTAACCATGTGACAACCACTGAAAACATGGCCAAGATGCTGGCGATGGACAGACATATGGGCCCCGCTGGAGATGGGGGGTTGTTGTAGTTATGAACAAAGATAAGGCCCAAGAAAAGCAGCACAAGCATGGAAAGGAAGGAAAATATCGCGCAAACGCAGCCCGTGGTCAGCGCTGCTCGTTTGCAGTTCTGGCAGCTTTCGTGTGTCGTCGCGACAGTGGCGGACACAGTGGGAGTGGATGCCGCCATCTGGGTGTCTGAGGCTTCCGCAGCCACTCCTGCAGGTTCCTCGCGGAGAAGACCTGTAAGAGCCGGCTGGAGAGGCGGAGGATACCTGGGCAAGCTGTCCTGAGGCAGGGGGTCCGACTCGATATAGAGAAGGAAAGCCTCTGTCACTTTCGTGCTGTTCGGGAGGTTTTGTATGCGATATTCCGGAACGGGAGTCCTGTGCCGACATAGCGGACAGCCGATAAGCCGTGGTCGGTCCTCTCGGAGGTGTAAAGTGTTCAAGCATTCTTCACAAAACGTGTGCAAGCACTCCAATATTTTGGGCTTGCGGCGATCCAAATCGAAATAATTGTAGCATATTTTGCATTCATAGTCCTCATAAGGCGAAGCCGCTGCATGCTGCCCCTCTGCTCTGACAGCGGCTACACTCGCCTCTGCCATTTCAATTTCCTGCGCTCGGAGCAAAGACACGGAGCGGACATCCAAGCCTTCTTTTACGCTTCTCTACGTTTACAGTTAGAAACGCCCTGTTTGTATTCATCGTCGGTGTGTAAAAGGCCCTCAGACTATTAGGATTTTTTTTTTGAACAAGAAAAACAAATAAGATTATACAACATCAGGCAAAATTCGAACAACAGCTATCATAATAATTTCAGAAAGTACAATAAAAAAAAATAAGCTAAAGCCAAAAACAAAAAAGGCTACTTGAAACACGTAAAAGATTAATTAAGATATTTAGTCATATAAAAAGTAGGTATACACGTTCCTTAGTTACAAAAATCACAATCATGAGTTCTGACCAACGAAGACCGAATAACGAGACAGTAGTAAGGCACTTTCATGACTGTTCAT
This sequence comes from Gymnarchus niloticus, assembly GCA_009936485.2. Taxonomy (NCBI): domain Eukaryota; kingdom Metazoa; phylum Chordata; class Actinopteri; order Osteoglossiformes; family Gymnarchidae; genus Gymnarchus; species Gymnarchus niloticus. Next base: position 14,657,949 of record JAACJT020000036.1, read on the forward strand.
GAGCTGCATCGATTCCAAAATATTATCAGCCTCTAACAGAAATGGCTGTAGATTACGTGGGGATTTCTTATATTTCCTCTTATGAATATAAAATTTACCTAACAAGAAAATAAAAGTTTACCACATATTGCAAGACGCAAAGTAACAGATTATGTCTTTTAAAGTAAAGGTGTAAGAGCTGTTACAGAAATTAAAGAGGTGTTCAGCCAGATTTAACCAAAATGACTGCACTGCATGACAGTGAAAAAATAGAATGGAATGGTCTCCTTAGATTGGTTACAGAAAATGCGGCGATCTGACATATCCACAAACCTATCGATAAATTGGTTGGTTGGGTAAATGCAGTGTAGTATTTTAAAATGGATCTCCCTGGCCTTATTAGAAATTGCATATTTAAAAAGGAGTAGCCATGCTTTTTTCCATAATATATCATCTAAGATCGATCGCCAATAGAATTTCCCTCTTGGTACAACTTTAATTCGATTGTGGATTTATTATCACACTTTCTATAAAGTAAATCGATCCCATCTAAGGACAGTTTACTATGTCAACTTAAAATCCCACTTGGACGGAGATGACAAATAAAAAGATGCTTTATACCAGTAGGGATTGCTTTGATGACCGTATTATACTCTCTAAAGGGAATAGGGAAATCAAACTTATGAAGGAATTGAGCATATGATCGTAGGTTACCAGAGTCATTGATGTATGTGATCAATGCCTCTTTCATGCCAATTAGAGTAAAAATTGATTTGCGACGAACTGTAACGTCAGCATTATTCCATAACAGGGCTTTGTGAGGAGAAAAGTTGTGGACGTAGCAAATCTTCCAGGCCAGAAGTGCTTGTTGATGAAATTGTGACAATAAGATTGGCAACTTCTGAGGCAAAAAGTTACAGGACAAAAGAAAGTTCAAACCACCAATTTTCGTAAAAGTGTTAGCGGGAATAAAATACCATAAAGAGTTAAACCAGTTTATTTTAAACATGAGGCTAATGTGATAGAAGATTAATCTAATGTTGTTACTAATTTGGCACCCCATCATAAAACCTGACTGTGGTTAACTGATTATAAAATTCAATACATTCTTGAGTCTTTTAGCAGAGGTTAGGGCAGGAATCTTGTAATCAATATTCAAAAATGTTATGTGATGCCAGTTTTGTATGAGGGAGGGATCTTTATCTGGTTGTGGTATCAGGCAAATAACACCTTGTTTCATGGTTTCCTTGACATTGATACTTTCCTTCAGCATCGAGAAAAATGGAACTTTAATATGTCCCAAAAATGTAAAGAAAATTCTACAGACAACCCATCAATGCCTGGAGCTTTAGATTTTTTCATTGAAAAAAGGGCTTCTGTAATTTCACATAGAGATAGATCTGCATCACATAACACTCTACAATCTCCATCGATGCATGGTAATGAGTCTCAAATTCCACTAAAATATTTGTCACATTCGATTTGGTTAACGTTACATTTGTAAATTTTCATAAAAAGATGACACAAATTTAGATATTAATTGTTGGGTCTGTGCAGAGAGAATGATCAACAGTCAGCGCTGAAACAAAACATCTCTTAAAGTTTCTCTTCTCCAAAGAAAAGAAATAACCAGTATTGCATTCCCATTCCTCAAGCCATTTGGCTCTAGATCTTATAAAGGCCCCTTCAGATACATTTGATCCACCTCAAGCTGAACAGAGGTCAGCTCTAACTCTTCCTGTTGAGAGAGAGTGCTTAGCTTCATCAGAGTGTCCAGTTTATTTAATAATTCAGCTTCCTTTCTGCTCCTATGTTGTTTCAGTTTTGCTACGTCTTATTGCCTCAAGTCTAACTTGGTATTTAAAGAGCTCCCAGTTAGCCCTCCAATTTTTTTTGTTATTCGTCAGACGGTCCTGAGACAACTTTTTGACAGTATTAAACATTTTGTCATTACAAAGCTGATTATTAAACTTCCAGTAACCCCATGCAATATACAGAAGAATTATACAAGAAAGATCTTAACATATCCAATAGCAACAATGGTGGAGACACTGACTTAGAGCCA
>JAACJT020000036.1:14660092-14687161 GCA_009936485.2 Gymnarchus niloticus
ACATTTTCATTCATATCCACGCAGCTGACGGGCACGCGCCTCCAAGTCTGCCTGTGGTTTTTGACCCACCTCCTGAGTGATGATCAGCCGTTGGGACTCCCCACTGGATGCAGGTACACGCCTGTACTGAGGAGCTTCTATCCTAGACAAAACAAGACAAAATGACAAAATATACATTAAAATAGAAAGGCAAGCACATGAAGGAGGCAGCTGCTTATATGGAGATACAATATTCACAGGGAACATGAAAACAAATATGGCTTAACATTTTAAAGGAGCAACTCAGCTTTAGAAATCTGTTCAAAAGGTATTGCAGTAGAAAGCTTGTATTTTTACATCATGTGAGGCCTTCTGACTCCAGTCTGTTTCCTGTAAACATATAACTACAGAGTTCCAGCTATTATTATGTTATACATTACGTTAGTCACTATTAGAGCAGCTTGATAAACACAGAATAAAGTTCTATTCTGAAGCCTCAGATGTGGTACAGGTATTTGGTGAAAGCAGATAATATTACTTCTCCTTGAAGACCTGCAGTCCCCGAACCAGGCCTTCCAGGCAGAGCAAGTCATAGCGGTTGGCCGGCACATCAATTTTATAGAGAACAACGTCTGAGGCCCCTTCTGCCTTCCCATCCCCCTGCTCACGGCTGATGATGTCCTTCTCTGATGTCTAAGTGCAAAAAACACAGATCATGCTTTTTCCATCAACATTAATGCTGTTTTTTAGTCATTTAAATCACCATGACATAATTCAAGTTACATTTCATACTGCATTAGGTATGTTACTTCTCATACTTAAAAGTTCTTGACTGAAGTCACAGAGGGCTCTAACTGTATGACTTACAATCTCATCAAGCTCCAGACCAAACTCGAAGCAGAGCTCATCAAATTCTTCATCAGCTGTTAGGGAAAGAAAGAAAAAATGGACTGATTAGTAAATAACGTAAACGGAAATTTAAAAAAAAAAAAAAACCCACTAGACTACACACAATAATCGCAGGACAAAAACAGTCAAATAACTTGGCTGTCATGAAGTCTATAAAGAAAGACAGACATGGAAAAATAGCAGAGGTCAAGGTAATACTCGAGTCAAGGTCACTTTTCTTCCCAATCAGATCCCCGAAAGCGCAGCACGTTACATTACAGGATACTACAGAATAAATAATGCACCCATAAGCAATCCAGTACAATACGACTGACTGTTAAATGACGGAATCGTGCTGTAAAGACCGCATCGTTACTCCACCTAGTGGCCATATTCCCCCTATTCTACATTATCCCTGAAAATTCGTACCATGCCCTACTGAAAATAGATACTCAATATTTTCGAGCCGGTGTACATCTAGTTGCCTATTTGCTTATCATTTATAAGACTATCGACTGTTGTTAGTCTAAGAAAACCGAGTGCAGGCTTGTGAGCGACCTGCCCGACCTGCCCGACCTGCCGGCCGTATTCATTCATAAGAAATATCGATTCCATATCTTGATCATAGATCCAAATAAAAAATACTGCTAAAATATCACTCAGGAATAAAATATTCTTACTGTATTCCCTGCCCAAGGCTCGAAACAGAAGATCTCGTTTTACGCTTACAGTCGGCATGTTCACTACCTAACAGCGTTCTAGATACGAAGGACCCCTATGCGGGCAGAGGAGATTGCTATAAAGCCTGAATAATAATCTGCTGTGAAGTCTGAATAATAATCTGGTTTAATTATGCGTGCCAGAGAAAATTCCCATAATTAATCTAAACTGTGTAAATACATAAAACATCGCTTCTATTAATTAGTTGTAGAACTCAAAGTAGGCATAGTGCAAGACAACTAATAACGACATGAGTCATGTTTACAGATTCTGTCCACATCATGTCGCTGTAACATTTTACTGTCATCTCGAAGAATATAGTTTGTTTTAGTTTGATCTGTACAGTATAAAATTATAAATTTTATTAATGGAGGACGAAGCATATCGCTAGGTTATACTTATTATAAGGGCGAGAAAACGCATGCGCCGCCCGGGAATCGAACCCGGGTCGCAAGAATGGGAATCTTGCATGATACCACTACACCAGCGGCGCTCGCATACAGTATGTTATTTTAGATTATGACCTAAAATGTGTTTTTTGTACATAATTGCTTGTACTTCCATTCAAAATTGTCAAATTATAGTTACAGACATATGTTTGACAACATGATGGTTCTTATCTGCAAAAAAAGCCTTAAAATAAAAGTTTATTCCATATTAAATGTTCCTGCTGCAGACCATGTTTTTCTTGTGCTTAATATAGGATGTAACCATAATTTCTTATATTGTCACCGACTTAATTGTAAAATGTAATGTAGACGTAGATAGACGGAGATAGTTCTTTGTCATTTTAGTGTATTTGCATACATGAAAACGAAATGCGCTCCCTCTAGAACGGTGCCATTACAGAAAACGGACGAATATACAAATATTACAATAGAGAGAGAGAGAGAGAGAGAGAGAGTTGAAAGTAAACAAAAAGAATGCTCAGCAACTGACCGGTGTTAATGTAAGCAGTAATGTATAAATGTGTGTGAAATAAGGGCGCAGGAATTGCTCTGTATAATTAGAATAACTTTTCACCTCTTCTTACCCGGTGTTTTCCCCGCAGACTAAAAACATGCCGTTACATTAACTGGTTACTCTGAATTGGCCGTATAGTGTCGTTTCTATGTGTGCGCTACGACGGACTGATATCCTGTCCAGTCTGTACTCCAGCCTTGTGCTGTTGTCCACAGTTGCTTCCACTATATTTTTCCAAATAAGACTTAATACTATAGAATTTCATGGTTTTTTATATGTATAACCCATTCTATATATAACTTCAAGTTACCAGAAAGAATAAGAACTTTGAAATAAGCCACTCAGGTCTCCTCATTTTCTCCACGATCGTTTCCGTTTCTCTGGTTTATCTGTTCTTCTCCCTTCCATCTTGATTCCTTTCCTATCCCACACCTTCTCTCGCACCCTCAGAAATTCCCCTTTTAATTCCTCTCGTTTCTTCGGAGGAGGCTTAAAAAATATTTTGTAAATAGCAGTAAATCTGAAACAGAAGTGTATAATAGAGGTAAACGAATGCTTAAGTGAAAGGACAGCTTTAATGTTAAACACGAGGTTTACAAGCACGCCGTTTGCACAGAAATGAAGAATGAGGAAGTGTTGAGGATTTCAGTTGTGACTAATCGAACCAAGCTCAGCCTGCCATACAGCATTTCACCCACTACTTCGAAACAATTACGCAACGTTGCTTAAAAATACATGTTGTTATTATTACGTCGCAAAAAAATAAAACACGTCCTAAAGTCACTCGACGCTTCGCTCTTTTACAAAACAGGCATACTGATGGGTGGCGGGCTACTGTATTGCAGGAGCAGTGCTTAGCGCTGACCGCTAGTAGCCTCGCGCACTCATAGTGTGACGTCGGGCGCCCGGCCTCAGCACGCGCCACCTCGCGTGCTCCAATCACAGAACAGGATCGGCGTCTGCCTTGACGACGTTTCCTACTATTTCCCAGTTGAATACCGAGGACCGGTATCGACCGTTTTAATTCACTTTCCTTTTTCTATTGCCTTCTGCAGCAGTATTTTTATTTTCTTTACAGATCGATATATGTGTAACTGTTTACTTTTCATACGTGCGGCCGTTGTGTGAGGATAGCTAGATTAAGGTGAGTGTATTGTCTTGGTATTTGCCATTGCTCAGGCTACCCTAATTCCAGCGGATTTGTTTGCAGATATGGCCGGTGCACAGCTGTCTATCCGGCTGCAGTCATATCCCTGTTTGATCTCGAAGGTGCCCAATCGGGGTACTACTGTAGCTTTCTCTGTGATATAATGTTGCGGTAGAAATAGGCCATATTGTTAAACATGATCCTATCAGACTGCTATTTTACTTGCTATATGCGTGGTTTAAATGTCGTAATGTCTACCGCGTGGCACGGCTGCAATCATTTCATTTCAGATCCGACCTGTTGTACGACTGGCAAGTCTAATATATTTAAATCAAGTTTTCAGTTCAGTATTTAATCATCCGATGAGTCGTAGATATAAGGTAGACAGATCAACTGTTTTGGCGCTTTAATAGTATGGGTAGCAGGTAGCATAGTGGTTAGAGAATACTGTACGGGGGGGGCAGCTATGGGCGTTAATGCGTAAACTGGTTATACTGCTTCGCAAATGCCAATACTGTCGTCGCCACGATCGAGTTATGCATTTATCATGAGTTGTTTCAATAATCGTGCTGTTAAACAGTGGAGAACAGCTTTTTGTTGCACCGACAGTGAGTCTGTTCTAAGCCTATTGCCGCTGCTGATTAAAAACGAAGCTAAAATGCTGTAGAAGTCCCGCCTTTCGTTTGTGTGCATGTGAGAGATCAGTCTTGGGAAACTTGTTGTACAACACGTTGAGGAATAATTAGATTAGTTGTTCAACCTGTCCACATGTTTACTCAGCCCACGGTACCCCATTACCGCGGCCCACCTCTGTGCACGCCCCCTTTGGTTTCGGATGGTTGGTAAGAGCCACAGCCTTCCCCGTCCGTGTTGCCATGTCGGCTATATGCACGCTCGCCTAGGCCTCGCCCAGGCACATTTGCAAACTGTATGTGCAGAAATTTAATAACAATAAGTGTAGTCTTACTCCGTAACCGACACGCCTTTGTAATTAATAGTCATATTCCTGAATATGTGCTGCAGTGTTCAGTTCACCCAAAGGCTCAGCGGTTTCCGTAGCCATATATCCCCTGTCTGGCTGCCTTCTGCCACTGCTCAGAGATAGATCATCATACATGCACTCCTAGATTCTCCTGCTTGCTGAGGTTTTAACCTGGGTGACCCTTGGGGGTTTGATGGGCACTGAGTTTCTGTGCAGACCCACTGACTTCTATGAGTGATGGTTCACTGCAGAGTTTAACACCAGTGTCCCAGTGCTTGTAACAGTGTGTGACAGAGAACTGGTTGCCATGGTAACCACTGCCTGCATTGTGGCGAGCCTCTTTGAGTGCTTTATGAGGGCCTGTTGGTGTGCTATTTTACATCTTGCTTGATACTGAAATCACTGCCTCTCCCATGATTATTACTGTCTGGGTCCGTTAGACGAGGCACCGTCATATCGGGCCCTGTCTATCAACTTGTATTTCTGTGTCATTGTGGTAAAACTCTAACTACCAAATTATGATATCATGCTGCAGAGATGTGCACGTATCTAGGGACTCAAACCCTACTCTCGTCCCGTTTTTGGCTGTGGTTTTTTAACCCCCCACCTTAAAGTGGGTTGTTTTGCCTGCCAGTACCTTTCCCTTATTTTGGCCTTTGGGTTGTGCTGTTTTCAGTCTACATGAATGTTGTAGAAGACCTTGGTGTTACAGCTGGGGAGAGATGGCCCAGCTGCACTCCTTTCATACTTGTAGGTGTCAGGTCTCAGCTTTGGGATTTTCTGGAGGGCCGAGTCTCTGCATTACCATTTTTGAGCTACTGAGCCAGGTTCCTGTGAATCAGATTTATTTGGCTTGTTGTGGTTAGTCTTGCACAGGAGCAGCATGGGGAGGTCAGTAAAATTGACTTGCTTAAGTTTACTTATGAATGTTTGCTTTTTGACTATGAAAACATTTTTCAGAACTCATTGTCGTTAACTTTGTAACGAGGTGACTCGGAGTTTTTCTGTTTGCTCAGGGTGTACCCTAGTGGTCTTTTAACTAGTACACGGGATCTGTTAAGGTTCTTGTGTGAAACCTGAAGTTTGTGTCATGTACAGGATCCAGGATTACCAACAGGTATCGTTCAGGGGTAAATCAATCGTTGTATTTCATCAGTTTTCTTTCTTTTTTATTTTTGAGTTGGAAAGGTGAGTCGAAAGGTACATCTGGGATGGTTAGTCTCTGGCCCTTCTGATGATGTTTACCCAACCCTCAGGATGAAACTGAAGGTGGATGTGAACCCCCTGCTGTTGCTGCTCTTCCACTGTGTCGTCTGGGTCTACTCCACCATCACCTTCCTGCCCTGGTACCTGCTCTCTAGTCCCACGGCCAACTTGGACCGGGCCCGTCGTAAGAAGGCGGTTTCGATGAGCAGGCCTGCAGGCCCCTACAGGGCTGTGAACAGCACAGTGCGTTTGGCCAACACACTGCACCCCGGTTGTGATACACTCGACAAGGTGTTCGAGCGATCAGCCAGGCTGTTCCCCAACAGGGACTGTCTGGGGACCCGACAGCTCATCAGCGAGGAGGACGAGCTTCAGTCCAATGGGAAAGTCTTCAAGAAGGTCAGCTTGGCTGCCGAAAGTTAGTCTTCTAGGAGGTCTCTGTGTAAGTCTCTTCTGGAGAGCTGTGAGGCATCAGAGTGATATGCTTGGTAGCTCAGAGAAATCATTTGGCCCAGCTCTCCAAGTGCATTATGGGAACTACCACAGGAGTTGATATGTGGGGTTAATGGGGTGACTAATGGTGTTATAGGTTGAATACTGGCTAGTCTATATTATTGGTATCGATGACACTTTGAATTTCTAAGCCAAATCATTCCTTATTACGATGGCTCAGTGGATAGCACTATTGCCTCACACTTCTCGAGTTGAGCAATTTGAATCCTGCTTCCATGCTCTGTGTGTGAGTTTGCATGATTGATGTTTCTACCTTATTTGGGGGGAAAATGTTTGAAAAATCTCTGCGTTTGAACTCTTGTTTCTATAATTGCACAACCCATGGGTGACGGTACTGTTGCAGTACCCCTGCCATGTGCCGTGTGCGGCCTGGGACGGACACCAGGTTAAGTAGTTAGAAGATGGATGGAGAAGGTGGATTGTCCCTTGTTTATTTATGGTTTAAACCATTTTGCTGTGGAGGTTTTTTACTCCCCAACCCTCAGCAGACTAATGCTTTACTATTATGTTGGAAAATAGGATTTCTCTATTGGCCACCTCAGCTTGCTGGGGACCTGATGTATGATGTAACAGGTTTTCCACCCCTAGCCTGGTTATGTGGGAGGACAATGGAAACAAAGAACAGTAGGTTTTGGATAAATAGTTTCACTCATGCTTAATCCCATAAGTCTAAGGGGGCAAGAAAATTGTGTTACTGGGGTGTAATATGTGTGTAGTGCAGTGGCACAGTTGATTTAAGATTGGATGCATTGGATGTTTAATATTGGCCATCTAAATGTTGTGTGCTCTGATTGGTTACATGTATATTGGGTGGATCTAAAAATGGGTTTTTCAGTTAGAGAAAGCGCTGGTGCAAACATAAACTGCAATCGATACCATACCCTTTCTTTGAATATAAAAGAAAACATGACCAGTATTAAGATGGTATAGAACACCTGCATTCGACTGGCAAGCCTCTTGTTGGCTACTCTTACCACAGAATCACCACATTCCTTTACTGGATAAGTGTTATTGAAGATGGATCAATGAGGAAGCATAATAATGTATATTAACTTCACGATCAGTGTAGTAACTGTATCAAACTACACATTTTGGTGCATTTCCCATTCATTATTATATGAGATGGTGCTGGTTAACAATGTTCTAGTTTTCGCTATCAGCATATGGTGTATTCATTTTTGACCTCACTCTCTGTCTTCCCTGCAGGTGATCCTTGGGGACTACAAGTGGCTGTCATATGAGGAGACATTTTGGGCAGCAGCATCATTTGGCAGCGGCCTCGCCGCCCTGGGCCAGAGGTCCAAGTGCAACATCGCCATCTTCTGCGAGACACGAGCTGAGTGGATTATAGCCGCCCAGGCTTGCTTCATGTACAACTTCCCATGTGAGTGTGGCACATGTCTAAACACAAGCAGACATGTCTTGTTCATGTATGTCCAGAATCAAAGCAAATTAGCCCAATCCTATTCTCTCTGTATTTTTCTTTTCCTTGGCAGTGGTCACCTTGTACTCAACCTTGGGAGGACCAGCAATTGCTCATGGCCTGAACGAGACAGAGGTCACACACATGATAACCAGTAAGGAGCTGCTGGAGGGCCGACTCAAGGTACATAGCATCCTGTTTCCACTTTTGCTTTCACGCAGCATGTCCACCTGCCAGGGGCTTTTTGTCTGCACTTTCACAGCTAGTTGCAGGGCAGTGGTTTTCTGCTGCCCCTTCATGATCCCTTGGCTACTTCAAATATTTGTTCTTTTATACCACTAGGATGCTTGGCTTAATGGATTAGCCACGTATCGCATCTTTGATTAACTATTCTTCTAAAGAAAAGTGCTTGAGAATTGCTGATAACCTGCAGAGAGATTTCTGGCTTGCCGGTTGAAGCAGTAGTGCTTTGACAAACTCAGTTCCATCTCCTCCATCTTGGCTTTTTCCCCGGTTTTGATCCTTAGGCCATCCTGCTCGAGGTCCCCCGGCTGCAGCACATCATAGTGGTAGATGAGAAGCCAATGGCCTGGCCTGGTTACCCCAGAGGCATCATGGTTCACAACATGGCTGCAGTGCAGGAGCTGGGGGCCAAGCCTGAGAACAGTAAGGAGCGTGTGCTGACTTCAGTGACTGCATTGAGGGGCCAGGAAATCTATTTCTTCTCTTCTTTATCTTACTTCACAGGCCAGGCTCTGACTAATTTGTAGGATGTCATTCTAAATCTTTAGAGGAACATTTGTATCAAGTCAGGCAGGTTGCATTGTCCTATCATCTATATACAGTCACACGAGACAACCACATACAGATGACAAAAAGGAGAGATTGACAATAACTTAAAAGGAAGAACACAGGACAAAGCAAGGCAAGGAGGGGTTGGACTTAACCCTATATACATACACACGCAGTGCCAGAGTGTGTAGGTTAGTGAGTAATAATACCTACACACATTTATTGTATATACTATGTGCTGTGAAAAAGTATTTGCCTGATAAAATGCAAAAATACAAGTAATCACACTGAATGATTTCAGATCATCTTATATAATGTAATGTAACAAGGAAACCATGAAGAAACAAAATGATGAAATGATCATCTTGAAGGTAAAAGATGATCTAATTCCTTAATTACTAGCCCACCAACTTGAGCAGCAACAACTGGAATATTGGAAGGTTTTCAAGCCTGAACTACCCACTTATGGTCCTGCTACATCATCTCAATGGGGTTCCACTCTGACTGTTGACTACATTGAATAGGCCACTCGAAAACTTGAATTTTGCATCTTCTGAGCCATTCATTGGAGGACTTGCTCTTGAGCTTCTGATCACAGACTGATGACCATTGAAAGCAGAGTTCATGGTTCTGTCAGTAAAGTCACCAAGACCCAGAAGCCGCAAAGCATACCCACACCATCACCCTACCACCACCACAGTTGACAGTTGGCCTGATGTTCTAATTGTGGAATGTTGTGTTAGCTTTTTGCCAGATGTAACAGAACCCATGTCTTCCACAAAGCTCTACTTTTAATATCATTCCACGTAATATTAATCCAAAAGGTTTAGGGTTATCAAGATGTTTGATGAATGTGACGAGCCTTTTTGTTCCTCTGTCACCAGTGGTTTTTGCCTTTCAACCACCCCTTGAATACCATTCTCACTCAGTCTCTTTGTAATGGTGAAATCACAAACACTGACCTTATCTGAGGTGAGCGTGGTCGGCAGATCCTTACTCTGGGTTCTTTTGTGGTTCCTTGGATGAGTCGTTGATGCACCCTCAGAGGAATTCTAGCAGGCCGGCCACTCCTCAGAAGCTTCACCACTGTTCCAAGTTTTCTCTGTTTGGACAATGCGTCTTACTGTGGTTCACTGGAGTCCCAGAGCTTTAGAGATGTCTGTGGAACTCTTTCCAGACTGATATATTTCAATAAGTTTCAGTCACATATCTTCCAAGAAATTCTTTTACTTATCACATAGAGTACTACATGTTGTGACCTTCTGGCCTGTTTCAAATTGCTGAAAATATTCTATTTGAGTGATGTTTAAAATCACCAGGGCTGCCAGTCATCATGACTGGGCGAGTCTAGTCGAATTGAACCCAATTATCAATTACTTTTGGTTAATTTGTTGATTGAGTACGTAGGTGGATGGGCAATAATTTTTTCACATAGGGCCAGCTGGTGTTGAATAGTTTATTAAACTAAAAAGGTATGTAAATAATGTAAAAATTTTATTTTGTGTTTCCCCAGGTTGTCTTTGCCTTGTATTAAAATTAATTTGAAGATTCAAAACAATTGAGTGTGACAAATGTGCAAAAATCAAAGAAAGCAGGATGGGCAAATATTTTTTCACAGCACCGATTATATATAAATGTGCATGTGTGCAGATATAATGGCTGTGTGTGTACAGTACTGTGCAGAAGTCAGTAAGTAAGTCTTATAAGGAAAGTAAGGCCATTTATCTGGGCAGTAAATGCATATTTGCTGAGAAAGAAAAACATAATTTTTAAAATTATACAACTACATACAAAAATAACAATTTCATCTTTTCTGCAAAATATTACTGACATCTGGTTGGATGGCAAAAAAAACACCTTTTACATCCCAACTCTCTCCTTGAGATAATCCTACCCATTCCATGTATTTGTTAAATTTTGTGACCAGCTCACCTAACTAATTAACATTGAGGTATTGATTAGCCAGACAGGATGACTTCAATAAATACTTGAGTATTTTCCATGGTAATTGCAAATTCTGGGGAGGTGTTTTTAAATATGTAAAGTAACACATTTTGACTGACATAGAGTCGTAGTTTTAGACCAGCATAAACATAATTCTAATTTTCTTTGTCTGCCAAAGGCCTTTCCACCTTACACACTAATTACCTGTGTGTGTGTGTGTGTGTGTGTGTGTGTGTGTGTGTGTGTGTGTGTGTGTGTGTGTGTGTGTGTGTGTGTGTGTATCAGAAAGTCATATAAATAAAGTGAAATTTACACTGATGCTTTGCCTCTACATTTTCCTGCTCCTTCAATGTCCTGCCATCAGTGTCCCGTTCACGGCAACAGCCTCTACCTTCGGACATCGCCGTCATCATGTACACCAGCGGCTCCACAGGCATCCCCAAGGGTGTGATGATCTCTCACAGCAACATCATCGCCGGTGTCACAGGCATGGCTGAGAGGATCCCCAACCTAGAGTAGGATGCTGGCATGTTTTTTTCATTATTTTATGAAGGACCCAGAAGCACAGATTTGAAGTGTGTCATACTGCTAACATCTAAGAAATAACAAATTGATGTGTCCATCTTCAGTAACTGCTTATCCAATATGGGACAGTGAGTCTAGAACCAATTCCAGGAAGCATAGGTTGTACATACCATCAGACACTATGGGCAATCCAGACCCAGGCTTTCTATGCAAACTCCCCACAAATAGAGCTGGGTGTGTGATTTAGAATCCAAACCCTTGAGGTGTGAGCCACAGGGGGAGCAATAATACATATAGTCTTTGCTCAGGCAGTATGAAGGGCAGCTATGTTTTTAATGGTCATGTCTGTGCTGAGGTGTTAAACGCTAACACATTGTGTCTCATGCTGGGCAGTGAGAAAGACACCTACATCGGGTACCTGCCGCTGGCCCACGTGCTGGAGTTGAGTGCAGAAATGGTGTGCGTGTCTCATGGCTGCCGCATCGGCTACGCCTCAGCGCAAACACTGGCTGACCAGGTGAGCAGGCTGTTCATCAAAAAACATTTCCAAATACTGATTTTAGTCCTCAGCTAAGTTAACTTTGAGTAAATTTTCAAGAATCACCAAGTGATTGCACGTCTGATCCTTGCTCACATTGACCAAAGGGTGGCAATTGAATTATGTGCCATAGAGTGAAAGTGAAAAGATGCAATCAGTCAGCAAATTCATTGTGAAACCTGGAGTCTCCTCTCGAGACCATGTTGATTTTATTATGGCTTTTAACTTGCTACTCTAATTTCCTAACAGTCTTCAAAAATCAAGAAGGGGAGCAAAGGAGACACGACCGCACTGAGGCCCACGCTGATGGCAGCCGTGCCGGTAAGGAACCGTGTCCAGCTGGTGTTTCTCACCTGTCACTTTGCCAAGGTTAGCGCTGTCATCAAACAGACATAAACTGGAGAACTTGGACCTTCAAGATCTTGCATTAAGCAAGACGACCTTCATTTATTTGGTTTGACCTGTGTAGATTTTCAGAGAAGTTCAACACCATTATGAAGCACAGTTAAACAATTCCCAAGTCCAAGTGGATGGGGCTTCCCCTCTGCAGCCTATTCCATGTCTAGGAATGTCATTACCAAGCAGTGCCGTCTGACTATGAAGGAGTTAACCTTAACCCAAACCCTACAGGAGATTATGGATCGCATCTACAAGAATGTGATGACCAAGGTGGAGGAGATGAACCCCCTGCAGAGGACTCTCTTTGCACTTGCATATAATTACAAGATGGAGCAGATCTCAAAGGGTTACAGCACGCCGCTCTGTGACAGGTAGGATCAATGACAGCCACCACACACACACACCTCTGCCATCTGTCAGGGGTCTTCCGTATGCGATCAGGCCTTTGTGCCTGTGTGAATATGAGCTTGTGAAGCACTAAGCATGTCTTCATGGAAACCACGAGGCATAAGTATGTTTAGTAAAACCATGCAGTGCACTTGAGCTTATGAACGCATGGCCTACAGGCTAGTCTTCAGAAAGGTGCGCTCCCTGCTGGGGGGGAAGACACGGCTGCTGCTATCAGGTGGGGCCCCCCTGTCAGCTGCCACTCAGCGCTTCATGAACATCTGCTTCTGCTGCCCCGTGGGGCAGGGGTACGGGCTCACCGAAACCTGTGGCGCCGGCACCATCAGCGAGGGTGAGTGAAAGGTTCTCCCTTGGCTTGGCATGTCCTCTTTGCCTGTGTGAAGCTGGTTGCTGAACATGTTGTCTGTGTCCCCTGCTTTCCAGTGTGGGACTACAGCACCGGACGAGTGGGGGCACCCTTGATCTGCTCTGAAATTACCCTGAAGGACTGGGAGGACGGTGAGTGGCCTCAAGCCGTAGGTGGAAGCTTCTTAGAAGCAGCATCGAAGCCTGAGGCAAAGAGTGCCTGTCTAATGATGGACATACACTTTCTCAGGTGGTTACTATAGCACTGACAAGCCACACCCTCGGGGGGAGATCCTCATAGGGGGGCCCAATGTTACCATGGGTTACTACAAGAACAAGGCTAAGAACCAAGAAGACTTCTTTGTGGACAGCAAGGGGCAGCGATGGTTCTGCACAGGGGACATTGGAGAATTTCACCCAGATGGCTGCCTGAAGATTATTGGTATGGATGGGTGGATGTTTTTCATGGTTGGCAACCCAGAGGACCCTTGCCTTACTGGGAAAGCCTTTCCTTTTTCCATAGATCGTAAGAAGGACCTGGTCAAGCTACAGGCCGGGGAGTACGTATCTCTGGGCAAGGTGGAGGCCATGCTGAAGAACTGCCCTTTGATCGACAACATCTGTGCCTATGCCAACAGGTTCGGTTTCATGTCCATCAGGCCCATGTTCATTACCAGGCTGAAAAGCAATTTTTGCATGTCCTCTACCATAGCTTGTTCTCTATGCCTTCCAATGATCCAGGCTCTATCCTCAAGCCCAATACTCAGTAGGTGTTGTCAGTCATGTCCATGTCTTCTTGTTTATGCATAGCAACCAAATGTATGGCAGACTCACCTTCGATTAATGCAGTTTGCTTCAGATGTGTGGCACTCCCTCATCCCTAATGAATCCATGTTCAGTATCAACTTTGGTTTCACAGGATTTCTGTTTGTATTTGTGCTTTGGTCCCGTTGAGTACTTCTTGTGTCACCTTCCCTTCTGTGCAGTGATGAATCGTATGTCATTGGCTTCGTGGTGCCCAATCAGAAGCAGCTAATGGCTCTAGCAGAGCAGAAGGGAATACAGGGCTCCTGGGAAGACATCTGCAATAACCCTAAGATGGAGCGGGAGGTGCTGGCCGTAATAACAGAGGCTGCCATTGCAGGTAGGCAGGGGAATGCTAAACTGGCAGTCAGGCCTGGAATTTGCACCTATTGCAAGTTTTTGGTCAACTTTAGGGTAGTTCTGCCATTGTGCAATTTTGAGTGATCCTATGTTTGCCTCAGTAGATACTCAGGTGAGTAAAGAGAAAAGACGGAAAAAGACAGAAAATGACAGAAAAACTAGGTGTTAATGTTAAGAAATGGGAAGCATTCAGAAATTGGCCAAAATCACAAACAAGTACATTACTCAAAGGAATCCATTTACCATTGAGCTACTCCTCTTATTAAAACCATTGTACTTTGTATTGAATGGCTCAGTATTCTGGAAGATTCCAGAAAGTTATACAATTAAATATACTAGTTTAGTGTGATTAATCATCTACTCCACACTGCTGTTCTGCGCTATTCAAATGTCAACGGTGTTTTCTGTTGCGTTGGCTTAGTAATGTGTTTCCTGTTCCGCCTATGATGTGTGTCCTGTCCTGTGGCATTCCCTCAGCCCAGCTCGAGCGCTTTGAGATCCCCAGGAAGATTAGGCTGAGTGCTGAACCGTGGACCCCAGAGACTGGCCTGGTGACCGACGCCTTCAAGCTCAAGCGGAAGGAGCTCAAGAGTCACTACCAGGATGACATTGAGAGGATGTATGGGGGCAAGTAGGGGGTGCAGGAGAAAACGAACATCTGACCCCCCCACCACCCCCCCTCCTCTTCCAACACCCTCTAAATGAACAGGGAAAATACTTGAATCTACTTCCTACAAGCAAGACCAAAAGGAAAAATGATCATGAAAAGGCTGTACCTTTGAAAGCTCCTGCCCGATTGGTTAATTCTTGTACTCATAAGGACAGTACCTTTGTCACTCTACCACTTTCTGTTTTATTATGGTCTATTTCCCATGGACTCTGTGTAGACATGAGGCAGAGTATGGTAATTAACCTATAAGTCCTTTTTTTAAGCTGATATCAGGGTTTGACTTTGTCCAGGAATATTTTTTAAATGATCGTGGGGTGGTCGTAGTTTCTTTTGGATCGGGTTATTCTCTTTTTCTGTGTTCTTTCCATCAAATTAATCACGGTTTAAGCCATGAGAGATTTTGTGCAATACTATTGTATTAGTATTGTCTTTGCATACTGTGTGTGTACGTGTACGTGCTTAGGAGCAGCTATTAAGAAGCAGTCTGGGGATTCAGCAGCAGCTAGAGGATGGGCCTCAGTCCAATAAAGGGACTGCAGCTATACCGTGTGCCTCACGAAAGTAAAGGGGCTACAGCTAGAGGGTGGGCCTCAGGTCCCAAAAATGACGACCTTCTCTGGCATACTTACCTCAACAAAGAGCATGTGTCCTTTCTTGTTGTTGCCTACATGTCAGAAGGTCAGAGATATGGAGGTTTAGGGGTGGTGTCAGGGGGTGGTGTTCGAAGAATTGATGTCTACTTAACCTGGCACTGTGTGCTGCTTTAGGTTATTGTGAAGAAAGAATGATAAGCATATATGTAACCTTTGTGTTGGAGTCATTTTTTGTTTTTGTTTTTAATGCCCTTCCTGGGATAGTTTTGATATCTGGCACAATCCTGTAATCAGTAAACCATTATGGATGGATGGATGGATGGATGTTCTGATGTGAGGCATGTCAGGTGGTTACTGGCCATGCCACCTTGGTTGGGAGGGGAGGGCGGGCTGCATTTGTGGTTGCTGCCTTTGACAAAGGGGACCATGATGTCATTAATTGCCTGTATCGGCAGAGTGGCAGTGATTTGCATCCGCAAATTGTAATGGCCTGAAGCAAACATGCTGGTTTATGTCTTCTTTAAATACCAGCTAGTGCATGTCTGATAGATACTAGATGCTTATAGCTGCAACATTGCTGCTTCTGGTGGCTACAGCCCAAGATTAGCAGTGAATATGTTAACTGACATATATATTTGCACTCCTGTTGGTTTTGCATGGTTTACATTCTGTACATTTTTTGGGCCAATTTAGCAGTGCAGGACAAAACCACTTCAGCACATTTCCTTACATACTATAAGGGTCTTAAAAGGTATTTAAAAATATATAACTACTTCACCTTTATTTTTTCACTGCAACAGTCATTGAAAGAACAAGGCATTGTGGAGCAATCGCTGATGCATGCTCTGCAGCAGGAAGGCACCAAAGCAACCGCAGCAGTCTGCCGGACCGTGTGAGATCCGGCTTCTGTGCCTCAGGAGAGCATTGCTTGCACCCTAATAATACTAAGTTGGCATGGACACAGGAACAGGATTATGCAGTAATGCTGTGGTGCTGTGTATTGTGTTGATGAAATGAGGGAATGGGAATGTGCTGGGGAAAAAATCGATATTTGTTTTATTTGCTGAATATGCTTGAGGAAAGCGCCATGTCATTATTGTACTGTATATATTTTGAGCAATGCTTGTTTCAGATGTACAGCTGTAATATACATATTAAATTTCATGATTTTGTTACATTGACCAGTATTGGGGGTCCTCCTTCCACGTTTGCCTGGAACTTGCCTTGTAACAATATTTGCTAGTGTGTCCTGTTTTATTTATTTGTATTTTGGCCTTAAATTATGTAATAAAACTTACATTTTGTCCTTCATCTAGATGTGTTTTTTCACTTCTCTTACGAACTGTGTATGTGAAAGGCATCTTTGTCAATGAAGATTTGGAGGCTTTAATGAATTTCCTGCTCTAGGAAAATTGTAAATGATGCAAACTTGGTGATGGACAGACTCAAGTCTGTCTGTAGGTCGTTCTATGCATCTGCTTGGGCGAACTGGGTGTTTGCATTGCTTTTCTGCACTTTTGTAAGCAGTATCATTAAAACACCACTTCCATTTCTTCCAGCAGCACTGCCTCATTAAAAAAAGTAACAGTATTAATATTCAATTGATAGTTCAATTTTCTATAAGCTAATTTTCATTGGGATTGACACTTACCTAATACCGCTGGGGTACAGGTTTTATGTGTGTAGAGTTTATGTGCCTTCTCACAGTCAAAACACATGCAGCAGACTAAAATTGCTCATAGTGTGTGAGTGTCTTAATGTGTCTGTGTGCCCTGCAATGGACTGGCATCCTGTCCAGAGTGCGTCCTGCCTTGTGCCCTGTTTTTCCTGGGATAAGCTCCAGGCTCACCATAACCCTGTACTGAATAATTCAAATGTTTGCCAGTAGAGGGCATGATTGTTCAACAGAAAGCATTTGTATGAACAAAAATGTGAATCTAGAACCAGCTCAATATGTATGGAATTCTCTAAACCCTTACATCGCAGCTTAAAGTCTGTCCATGACACTTTCCATGAAGCGTGCTGTCATATACCCTCAGATTTACCAAAAAAATAAACTAAAACTAAATATGTCCTGGAGAAATCTGACAACTGGTTAATGTCTGGATACCTTTGCTCAGTGTTTAACTTAATCCTGGTGTACTGCATGAATGATCTTCTCTATCAGCTTTTTATAACACTGTGAATAAGCAGATTGATATACCTTGGAACACTGATAGGTCAGATTTATAAAAATAAATTAAATATGTATTTATATATGTATATACCTAATAATTTATAAATCTTGAAATTCATGTATTTTATTGGTACTGTAAAATTATATGCTCTGTTTTCTAAATAGAAAAATTTACAATCATACAAAGAGTAAGAATTAGGAGGTTAGCTGTGCTGTATTTGGATTCATATTCAGGCATCAAGAGAGAGAAAAAAGGTTTGGTAAAAGGCTCCCTCATCTGTTATCTTAGTCCAAGAATGTACTTCAGATAATCCTTTGCTATTTTTGGTAACATTTAATTATGAATACATTTTTCTTATTTCTATAATAATGAAATGTACTGCAGGATTAATGCTTCCCTTTCCTCTCTCACAAAGTCTCAGCATTTTTGTTAACCACTATAATCACCATCTGTTGTAAAGAACACAGCCTGTCACTACATCTCAGTCCAAGTAGAGGGTGCCTGCTCTGTCAGCCTACTAAGGGAAACCTTATGGAACATCGCATGGATGGTGAGTAAATGTAATTGTACAAAGCTACAGAGATACAACCAGAATCTCACCCAAACTTAGAAGAAACCAACATCTAATTAAAACAAGATTTCATTTTGCCTGGCATGGTTGCTTAGTGTTTTGCACTGTTGCCTCATATGTCCAGGGTTGAGTTTGTGGGTGGAGTTCTCATGTTCTCCCATATGTCATGTAAGTTTTCTCCCACAGTCCAAAGACATACAGTTGCACTAATCACCATCTCAAAATTGCCCATAGTCTAGAAGTGTGTGTATGTGTCCTATGATGGACCAACATCCCACTGAGGCTATTCTCCAGTGTGCTGTTTGCAGCCTGGGATATAGGCTCCACACATCCCTGACCAGAAGAAGCAGTTAGAGGGATGGGTAAATTCATATTGTGTGTACATTTTCTTTTCACAAACATTATAAAAGTACCATTATTTAATCACTACATCACACCCCGTTATTATGTCCCGGTCTAGTTCTGGGATCAACAAAATGAAGCATGACCAGTATTGTGGTATGTCTTGATTTTATTGTTGGATGACAACTCCAGAGATTAATGGGTTAGCCAGCTATCTTTGGGTTTAACTCTGAATCACTAGTATCATGAAACTGGATTAATTTTAGCAGGCTCTGTTTGTATAGCAACAGCCTCTACACAATTAACCTGCTCCAGTTTTTGTTCTAGATTATGAATGTAAAGCCCACCCCTGCACAACCAGATCACTAGAAATCATGACGCCACATTTCCTTGGGAATCTGATGCTTGCATTGTGAGAAGATCAGTTAGAAGAGTACAAATATTATTTTCCAGATGGGCATTATTATAAATTGACACTAAACCATTTGGCTTTCTCCAAGGAATAGCTTCATGAGAGGTATAAATTTCTTTGCAGCATTACTGCCATGCTAATTGTTAAATAACAATTTAATCATTTTTAAATATTGAATTTAAAACTGCTGATTTGCAGTTTGTATTGTGATACATTTTGTTTTTGTCCAGTTTAGCTAAATGCGATAATGTCAAAATAATGTTTGTGAAGTTTTCCTTCAATGGGTGGCAGGGTGGCTGAGTGGTTAGTATATCTGCCTTACAGCAAGAAGGTTCCGGGTTCAGTCCTTGCTACTGACAGGGGCCTTTCTGTATAGAGTTTGCATATTCTCCCTATGCCCGTGTGGGTTTCCTCCCACATTCCAAAAACATGTAGGATAGGTCAATTAGCTGCTCTAAATTTCTCATAGGTATGACTGTGTATGGTTGTTTGTCTCTGTGTTGGCTTTATGACCTGCCCAGGGTGTACCCTGCCTTTTGCCCAAAGTTGACTGAGATTGGCTCCAGCTTCCCCGTGACCCTTATGGATAAGTGGTTTAGAAGGTGGATGGAAGTTTTCCTTCAGGGACAGACAACATGAGTAGTACCACCAGGGACAGCATGCACCTTTCACTAAAGCAGAAAGCAAAAGCCCCTTTGACTGCTGAACAATGCAAAGAGCTTTGATTTTGGGGTTGATGCAGATAGTGTTGGCCTAGGTATTTGGGGGGCATAGGCACCTATGCCCCTCAACATCCTATGCCAGCACTCCATGCTTTACTGCCTATGCCACCATTCTACCCATCCAGCACTGCTTGTTTCAAACACTCCTCAAGTACCTATGCCCCCAGCTGCCTATGTCATCACTACATGTTTCAGTATCTGTGTCAGCACTGCATGTTTCACTGCCTATGCCAGCAGTGCTTGCTTCAACCTATTCTACCCATCCACCACTGCTTGTTTCAAACACTCCTCAAGTACCTATGCCCCCAGCTGCCTATGTCATCACTGCATGTTTCAGTATCTGTGTCAGCACTGCATGCTTCACTGCCTATGCTTCAACCTTTCTATAATAATAATAGTAATAATAATAATAATAATCCGGACTAAAACAATATGGCTCCACATGAAACGTGCTTGAATCCTATAAATCAGGACTAAAACATAGGACACCGCACATAAGTTGCCAGCTGATGTCTGTAAGGGAGGTACCCCCTAGACAAAGGTTGTTAATGTTCCTCCCGGAAGCCTGCTGGTGCTCGTGGGTGCAGTAGAAAGGCATCTGTATTAGTACTGCCCCTTTAAGAGGACCATATAAAGGTGTGGAGTGGGCAGGTAGAAGGGAGAAGGAGTGGGCAGTGCTCTTGCAGTTGTTTAGGTAGTTGAACGGTGGTGCCATTATTTGGAGGGAGTGCCATTTGAGGTCATTACAGACCATGCTGCACTTACTTGGGCTTTTAATAACCCCAAGAACTTCTCGCAGCTCACCCGTTGGACCCTCTGGTTGCAACAATTTGATTTTAAGGTCACTTACCGGAAAGGGTGTCTTAATCTTGGGCCTGATGCACTATCCTTGGTGCTCCCTCAGAACATTCCTGTTGCCCTAGTTACTTCTAAAGGACACTCCCATCTAGACCTGCCAATGTCTCTGCCTGAGATACACGCGGCTCAACTCACCAGCTCCTGGATCCAGGGCCTCCAGGAAGAGGCGAAATCACAAAAGGGACAGGAGGAACAGTTAAGGATTTCTTTTGTAGAAAAGAATGGTATACTCTACCGTCAGGTACCAAAGGGTTGCCAAGGCCATGCTTACCAACTTGTGGGGAGATGCTGGGTGTGGACCTAATGGGACCCTTCCCTAGGAGTCACCGAGGACACACCATTCTCCTAGTGGTAGTTGACTATTTTACAAAGTGGGTGGAACTGTTCCCCCTTAAGGGCAGTAAAACTCCAAAGATAGCTCACACACTAGTAAAGGAAGTCTTCACTAGGTGGGGCACTCTGAAATTCATCGTATCTGATCGGGGTAGCCAATTCACAGGTCAGTTATTTAAGGACATATGCCGGACGTGAGGTGTCATCAATAAGTTCACTACCAGTTACCATCCACAGACCAACCTTACTGGAAGAGTCAATCGGACCCTCAAAACCATGATTGCCTCCTATATCAAGGACAAGCACCAGGAGTGGGATGTCTGGCTGGCAGAATTCCATTTTGCCATCAACTCTGCTGTCCAGGAGTCCACTAAACATTCCCCGGCTCAGCTTGCTCTGGGATGGTCTCTACGGGGCCCCTTTGATCGCCTCATTGCAGTTGCTCCATCCCCAGGTTCAAAGGGCTATTCTCTCCTGGAGTGACATCATCATCTGAAGAACTTTGTCATGGCTAACATGGCCAAAGCCCAAGAAAAACAGCCTCGAACGTACAACCAAGGACGTTCCAATCCTGCGTATCGACCCTAAAAACGTGTATGGAGCAAGACTCACGATCTATCTGATGCCACCCAGGGTTACACTGCTTAGCTGGCTGCTAGATGGGCTGGGCCTGTAGAAACAGTCAAAAGGCTAGGAACAGTTAATTATCATGTGTGGATAGGAGACATAAAGCCGTTTTACGGTCCTCCCCCTCGTGACCCAGCTGGGGGGGGGTCTATGTGACACCGCACATAAGCTGCCTGCTGATGTCTGTAAGGGAGGTACCCCCTAGACACAGATTGTTAATGTTCCTCCCGGAAGCCTGGTGGCGCTCGTGGGTGCAGTAGAAAGGCATCTATATTAGTACTGCCCCTTTAAGAAGACTGTATAAAGGTGTGGAGTGGGCAGGTGGGGGAAGGGAGGGGGGTTTGAAAGGGTGTTATATGAGCGTTGCTTTGTGTTACTACTTGTTTGTTAGTTTATTTTATGTTTGGAAGTTTGTTTTGTACTGTTCGGACAACGTGTACTCCAACTTGCCAACTGTGGACCTGGCTGTTTGGATTATTGTGGGACTTTTGCTTCCATTCACTCATCCAGGTAACTACGTTTTCCCTTCAACCAACCTCCGTGTTTACATCACCGGTAAGACTGTTCCAGTTTTCAACGCAACTATCCCGGATACCCAAGAAAGACTTCCTGCTGTATGTTCGCATTTGTCGTGTTATTGATTGTACCCACCTTTTTTCACGTGTACATAATATAGCACTAGTTGGTAAACTGAAGTATCCTGTGGTTTATGTTGAGTTTTGTGGGTGTTCGGTTTTCTTTCTATGTGCATACGACTGGATATAAATACCGCAAACGGTACAAACAATAGGGTTCCACACGGAACTTGCTTGAACCCTAATAAATACGTCGTGCTTGACTATTTTTTTCTCCACTCTTGCTCCGTCAATCACCACACACCGTATTTCTTTCGGTCCACATCCTTGACCATACCACAGTGCTTCTTGGGTAACGGTACGCATGGAGACCCTTATCAATGTGGACTTCGCTGAAGACCGAATGAAAGGTTTATTAGGTGGAGCTTGAGCATACTTTTGAAAGCAAAAGTGAAAAATGGGACACCCTACGATCTTACGCATTTCGTGGGTAGGCGCAAATGGAGACCACAAGGGCACATGTAAGTGATCTGGGACAGAGCCAAACACTAAAAATGTGATCGTCACAGATCTGAACAAGGAATAACTGAGCGCAATTTTTTTCACACCGCTAGAACTGGAGCTTCTAGTAACCACTTACTCCTATTATAAGCACATTTTTGGCTATTTGCAAAAAAAGTGCAAAACTCGGTCTGATGTAAGTGCAAACACACAATGACATTCGTTTGCAATGTGCAGCTGTGATAAGTTGCAGAGTTTCTTGGATGAAAAATGGTATATCACTCAAGACACCTTTGGAAAAGCCAAAAGTCTATTTGAGGTTTAATCATATGTTAAGTTCTTAAAATTTCACTGCTGTAAAGAATGGTTGCTATGGTATTGAATTAAAACAAAATGTGGTGCATTGCCTCTGTAATACAGAGGATGTACAGACCAGCTGGCAGATGTTCTCACTGATGACAGCACCTTCCTGAGCAATGCCACCGTTCCAACATGTTTCAAGGCTACCACCATCGTTCCTGTGCCAAAGAAGTCTTCAGTGTCCTGCCTCAATGACTATCGTCCTGTTACACTCACACGTCACCATGGAGTCCTTCGAGAGGCTTATGAGGCACATCAAGACCCTGATGTCCCCCTCACTGGACCCCCTTGCAGTTCACATACCGCCACAACCGTTCAACAGATGATGCCATAGCCACCACCCTCCATCTGGCCCTCACCCACCTGGGCAAGGACACATGCGTGTGAATGCTGTTCATAGACTTTAGTTCAGTATTCAACACAATCATCCCTCAGTACTTCATTGGAAAACTGAGCCTGCTGGGATTGAACACCTCCCTCTGTAATTGAATCCTGGACTTCCTGACTGAGAGACACCAAATTCCTTGGTGTTCACCTGGCGTAGAGAACCTAACCTGGTCCCTCATCACCAACTTCATAGCCAAGAAAGCCCAGCAGCATATCTTTCTGTGAAGGCTGAGGAAAGCCCATCTCTCCACCCATCCTCACAACGTTCTACAGAGGGACTATTGAGAGTATCCTGAGCAGCTGCATCACTGGCTGGTTTGGGAATTGCGCTGTCCTGGATTGCAAGACCCTGCAGCGGCTAGTGAGGACAGCAGAGAAGATCATTGGAGCCTCTATTCCCTCCATCACAGACATTTACACCACATGCTGCATCCGCAAAGCCACCAGCATTGTGGATGATCTGACACATCCCTCACACAAACTCTTCACCCTACTGCCATCTGGAAAAAGGTACCGATGCATTCGGGCCTTCACTACCAAACTGCCCAACAGTTTCATCCCCCAAGCCATAAGACTTAAACACTCAGGGAACAAACTGATACCGCACATACTCACTTGCCTCAATCATATATTTATTATTATAATGTTACCTTCCTGTTCCCAGTGTCATGTCATCTGCTCTTAATTGTCATCTTTGCACAACCTGCTACTTTTTGCATTGTAAATATGAATTGTAAATGATCACTACCTGCTACTTTTGTATATATCACAACTGTGTACTGGTCAGCACTGTCATTATCTATACCACTGTCTTTTGCACTGTTTGAAATGTTTGCACATGTGCACTTTTTGTGTAGTTTTTTTTTTTTAGTAGTTCTGTGTAGCACCGTGGTCCTGGAGGAACATTAATTTCACTGTACTAACTACATGGTTCAAATGATAATAAAAGCTACTTTTTTTGACAATTTGGCCCAATTTTGTGCTACTAGTTTGTGTAATTTTAGGAGGTGATTGTAAAACTCTTTTAGAAAGTAAGGAGGACTTTGAGACAAAATTTCTAAAATGCTTTATCAGAAGTGTTAGCCTCTCTGATGCATTAAAAAAAAAAAAAAAAAAAAATGCAATCCCAGAGATCCGAGCATTACCTGACATAAGAGTTGAGGGTCAAGCAGTCATCTTGATTATGTTTTAGCTACGTTCTCTACTGTTTTTAGAAATTTTTTTTTTTTTTTTGTATCCATGTTGGTTCACTGACCATGTGTCAGTTGAGGCCACAGTTTCCTTTAACGCCCCCTGTCTCTGGTAGAAGCTACTGGAAGCTGAATGTGGAAATATTGGAAGAGAAAGACTTTAGATCTAATCTTTCTCAATCATTTTGAAGTGTGGCAAGGCTGTCTATGGCTATATGGTTGCATGGGGGGATAGAGTGTCAAGAAGAGAGGATTCATGCTCACTATCTACTATTGCACCCAGCGCAAACCTGCAAGGCTTCATAACATAAAAGTTGGTTTATAGGCTGCAGAGGGAATAAGCCTGCCCCAACAATGGAGGGCAATTTAATTTTGATAAAGTGTAGGCCATTAAAATAAGGCTTAAAGGCCCGCACGAACAATCGACTGCTGCCAGTCTCTACTGGGCCAAGGTATAAGAGTTGGCAGAGAATAAGAAGCATGCTGCCTTCTTTTTTTAATAAGGTTAGAAAGGCCCAGGAGGCAAAAAGCTTCCCCTCTCTGAGGGACCCAGAAGGCAGTACCTTCTCAGACACTGCTTCGATGCTGGGAATTAAAGGTTTTATTCAAACCTTTTTAAATAAAGGGACATAGATTTTGAAACAGGGGAGCAGTTTTTTTTTTTTTTTTTTTTTTTAAATCTAAAATCAAACCTTGTCTTCCTAGTGAGGTATGGCACAGCTTAGAGGCTCCCGTCACTCTACCCAAGTTGACCGAGGTGCTTCGTAGAATGAACCAGCGCAAAGTACCTGGCCTTGATAGGCTCGCCGTGGAATTTTATTCCATGTTTTTGGGTGACCTCAGGCTGTAGATACTGGAGGTAGCTCAAGATGTGCAGCGTCAGGGCATGCTTACTCGGAGTATGAAGTCTGGGGTTCTCTCCTTATTGCACAATAATAAAATAATAGCTTTATTTAGATGGCACCTTCCATACCTCTGAATGCAGCTCAAAGTGCTTTACAGAGTGTAAATAACAAAAACAAAGAAAAATAAAATAAAATCAAGATAACACAAACATGAAGAAATCATTGAAATAAGGTACAAATAAAGAAAATACATTAATATAATGCAGTAAAAACTAAAATCTAAAAGCCAGGGTAAAAAGTATGTTTTGTATGATGAATATCTAAGGGCAGGTTGTTCCAAGTCTTTAGTGCATAAAAACAGAAAGCTGCTTCTCCATATTTCTTGTGTTTTACTTTCGGAGTGTTTAGCAAGCAGGCGCTTGATGATCTTAAGGACGTATTTGAAACATATTCAGACACTCCGAAACATATGAAGGTGCTTGTCCATTTAAAACTAAGTACCAATAAAAGTATTTTAAAATCAAGAAGGGCAATCGTGCCGACCTTGGCAACTGCAGGCCCCTGCCCATGCTTTGCGTAGATACTAAGATCATTGCAAAGACCTTGATGGAACGCCTGAAGATTACTATGGCTCACTTGGTCCACTGCAACCAAACTTGAGAGTTCCGGAACGATCTGCGACTTGGAATTTACATCTTCTCTGAGATGCAATTGCCTGGGTTGAGGACAAGAACATCCCTCTCATATTAGTTCGTCTGGAACAGTAGAAAGTGCTTGACTGAGTTGACCACGACTTCCTGTTTAGGGTTCTTGGCAGGCTAGGTTTTGGGCCTAAATTCTTGTTATGGGTACACACATTGTACCATGAGGTCGGTAGCCATGTTTCCATTAACAGCTCCCTCAGTGAGTTGGTTCCCCAGTTGAGTGGAGTGAGGCTGGGGTGTCCTCTCTCTCCCCTTCTTTGCACGCGCTATACAGAGCCCCTGGCGAGCACAATCCGTGCCCACCCAGGTATTGAAGGCTTGGGCCACCAGCTAGAGGACCTGAACTGGCAGTGTTTGCATGGTAAGCTGCCAGTCAGGGTTATACTGTACAGACACAAGTTGACCAGACATCCTTGCTGCCCCAGATCCAGGTGTAGAGAGCACGAAAATCTCTGTCACGCCTTTTGTGACTGTGGGTACAAGAGGGGTGTCTGGACATCAGTGGAGTGTGCAGGAAAATGGACCCTCAGTTTGTGTTGTCCTATGCCAAGGTGATCAAGGGGTGGCCCTCTGGCCCCCTTCCCTCCCCAGATGTGATTGCTGATAAGCCTTACCAAACGTGAACTTCGAAACGCAAGGTCAGCACTCATACTGTATGGGGTTGACTTGAGCGCCTGAGGAGTTTATTACACTTGTGATTGATCTGAATTTCAGGATGGCATGCGATGTCACTCTGTGGGGCTAGAACGAGGCCAAGGAAAGGCCGTTTCTGGCTTTAATCCCACTTGAGGTTTGTTGATTTCCGCCCTCCTGAGAAGGTAAGTGCAACAACATTTTGTTTGAGTACTTTCCTGTGTTGCTATTTTTTGTATAGTGCTCTGTAATCTTTGAGTTGCATTTCATTCAGTTTTTCAGCCAAACCCTTTAACAGACTGGTGGCTGGGTTAAGTTCCTTTTAATGGATTTTAAGCCTGGGGAGTATTTATGGGTTTTATGAGAACACGCTGATTTTTTTTTAAATTTTTTTTTTATGACTGTTGAATTTTAAATATTTAATTTCCCAGCATCCTGATTTTAATTATTATTAACCATTGTGTTGTTTTAAGTATGATGATTTGTTGTTGTTGTTGTTTAGTCACGCAGTCGTGTTCAACTCTTCACGACTCCATGGACCACAGCACGCCAGGCTGCCCTGTCCTCCACCGCCTCTCAAAGCCTGCCCAAACTCATGTTCATTGCTTCCACTACGCTGTCTATCCATCTCAT
>JAACJT020000036.1:14695721-14707423 GCA_009936485.2 Gymnarchus niloticus
TAAAAGGGCCATGGGTTAGTTCACTTGTTTTGGAACAATGGATCCAGAAAGATGCAAAGGATGAGGATGTGGAGGAGGAAGGGAAAGAAAAGGCCAAGGAGACAAGTAGTATCAGGTGAAATTTGTGCTACTCTTGTCAACCATGTCCTTGTCCATGGGATGTCAATGAGGGAAGGCGGGCAACGAGTGCAGTCAAACCTGAGCTGCTTCACCATCGCCTCTGTAATACAAACCTTCAAAGAGGAAAATAGGTAGGTGTTTTACATACTGCTCTCTACTGTAACTTTAGAGTGTTGTACTTTGTGCTGTTACAACACATACATGTACTGTAGCTGTTTGCTCTGTTGCACTACAGTATATGTTGTCAGAAATGCATTGAATTACTATCTCATGTACAGTCACAGAAATGTGGAGTTACTGTATGCTCCCATTTTGAAAAAAGGCTGCTGTACAGTTACAGTATCCCAACAGTACTTCTGCTTTCTCAGGACTGAGAGACTACCACCTGGTGGAGGCAGGCGAAGGCTGTTTTCAGAGGAGCATAGGAGGGGGCTTGTGAATATGGTCATTGTCAACAATGTAATCTGCCTCAGAGATTCAATGGAGAATGACTGAAGACCAACACATATTTAGAGGGATAAATGCTGTCGGTGTCTCTACAACTGACCACATCCTCTGAAGGAACAGGTTCAGGCTGAAGCAGGCCTACCATGTCCCTTTTGAAAGAGTTTCTGACAGGGTCAAAGACTAGTGCCAGGAATATATACAACTGAGTTTCATATTGTATGCAGTATCTGAGTCTTCTCTTGCAATGTGTACTCTACTGTGTTTCTACAGAGAATCTTTAAGGTTGAAGGCTGACCTGTTCCTCATGAGTTCATCTTTGTTGAAGAGGCGGGCTTCAACCTCACTAAAAGAAGGATAATGGGGAGAAACATAATTGGCCATCAGGCTATTGTGAATGTCCCTGGCCAGAGAGGAGGGAATGTCACTGTGTGCAGCCATCAGCCACCAAGGTGTCCTCCATTGCCATGCCATCCTTGGTCCCTATAACACCATGCTCCTTGCTTTCCTTGATGGTCTAAGATACCATGTATACCAGCTAAACCAGAGGGAGCCAGCGCAATCAGAGCAGCCTCACTACGTTGACGTTGTCCCAAATGACAGTTTCCATCGGGCTGCTCTGGTTCGTGACTGGTTCACCAATAACCAAAGGTTCTCCAACAATGTTCTGCCTGCATATTCTCCCATTCTAAACCTCATAGAGGAGTGTTATTCGGCATGGCGGTGTAAGGTTTACAACCAAGACCCCTACATCCGCATTCACCTCCTCCAGACCGTGGAAGAGGTTTGTTTACTCATTTCAGCTGAGGCTTGTCAGGGGTGGATAAGACGTGCAAGGGGGTTTTTCGCCTGCTGCCTGGGTAGGGCTAATGTGGCCTGTGATGTTGATGAGATTCTTTGGCCTGACCCAGACCGGCGATGGACTGCTGTGGCAGAATAATTTTTTTTGTTTACTGTATTCACCTTTTTCATTTTATTTCATTTATACTTTGCAGTATATTGGTTTTGAAGCTGTACTGTATGGTGAAGTACATTAACAGAAAAAAATGTGCAAATGCAAACTTGCGTCTTATTGTGTTCATCATGTAAAGAGATTTTTGTGGGGCAGAACCATAAGCAACATTACTCATTGCCAGTTTTTACAGTAGTGTTTTGAATTGATCTCGCCAGTGTGTAAGACTGTCGTAGTGTATGTGTTTTTGAGGGCTTTTGTATTATGTCTGAAGGACAAATTTCGGTTTTTCAGCAAGATTGCGTGGTTTTGAGTGGAGAGTTTGGTTTTGACCTGGAAGTTTGGGGAGCTGAGTGCACAGTTATGAAATTGTTTGGAATTTTGGGAAATGGAGTTTACTTTCAAGAAATGTGTTTAAGCAATCGAGAAACTGTAAACAAGTTCTAGTTTTAAGAAATGCATACGTTATTTCAATGACCTCACATACATTTCAGAAAATTTCAAGTAGAAACGGATTCTACTTTCAAGTAGATCAGAAGATTTTCATACATTGGATTGCAACCGCTAGATGGCAGTATGTGAAATACGGAAATAAACCCCATGAAGCGAAACGTGAATCCTGTCATAACAGCGAGAGCGTGTGTAAAGCCGTTGGTCCGTGTTGCAATGTCTATATATCGGAATATCGTCTGGTTCTTAAAGGGAATTAATGAATATACCAGGTAGGAATAAATTTACTTTAAATATGGAGGTTTGCACTTTCACTAAAGGCTTATCTTGTTTTCTCTGTCACTTATTTCACCACGTGACAAAGAATCGCTCTAAATAATTTAACCTTTTGCGTGCTTTTCAGATTTTTATTAAATTTCTAATCATGACTAAGAAAAGTGATTGATCATTCTGAACTTTGTTTAAAGGGCATCGTATTTAGGCTACTGTCCCAGGGATGCTGATGCTTAATTTGATTAATGTATTAAAACTGTTTTACGTAAATTCTCGCTTTGCTGTCTTTTTGCGTCTATCAGTTAATGTTAAGTAAGTTGCATTTGCAACAGATATATATATATATATAATTAGTATAAAAATGCAGACATAAGTTTAAAAGTGTGCAATGAAAGCCTTATCTCTGAATCTTTATCCAATCGGTTGGCAAAATAACGTCTAGAACAGAGCATTCATTTACCGGTTTACCACCACCGCCCTAGTCACACGGACCGACAAACAATACCGTCATTGAGGGAACCGGTTGTCGGCAATCGCGCAGCCTTGCTCCGTTGTTATGCAGAAACTATAGTGTTTTGTTTTACTTCCCTCTTATCTGATGTAACTGGTGATGCTATCACTCTTACAGTCAGGCCCGTCGCAAGGGGGGTAAACGGGTATGTTTTCCCGTTCTTGGACCCGGGGGGAGGGCAAAATGATGTCTTAAGTTCTACAAGAAAGTATAGAGAGAGATAGTTTAAATTTAATATTGTACTTCTGTTATATTTTCATGCGTCCCTAGTGAATAGCGTGAAATCGCCTAAGAGAGAAGATTCAAACTATACTGAGACAGCCTCACATGTACATAACAGAAACGAGATCATTCAATAAGCTTTAAAGATGAAAATTAAGCGGCGGAATACAGTTAAGAATCATTTGAGGTGTTGAAACTCCTCTCTGAACTGTATACCTTTTCCAAAATTGCAAAATGTTTAAATACTTTGGCAATGGATTATAATGTATCTACATTAGTCAAGCTTACTGCAGCAAACTCAATACATCTAACCTGTGATGATCACCTAATGGACCGTTTTAGGTGCTTGTGGCACAATCAATGTTTTAGAATATGAAACGGTTGTATAACCCAGAGTTTCTACAAGCCACTTTCTGATTACCTTTTAAAAAAGTGACAACTGACACTCATTGTAAACAGTCTATGCATGTAAAGTGGAGAGTTAGGGAAAATGTATTGGATGACAGTCTTTACATTTTATGGGGAGGCATTGTATAATAGAAGCTCTATCATGTCTTAACTGCATTGACGATACAAGGGTTGGATGCAGATATGGAATGCTACAAACCTGACTCCTGAGAGGGTTGAGTAATTGATTAACTGTTTACTGCAGGAATGGCTTTGAAGCAGCTTCCAAGCACTTTGCGGATAAGGACTTGGATATCACTGTTGCAGGACGATCCTTCATGATCACAGGAGCCAACAGTGGAATCGGGAAGGCTACTGCTCTTGCCCTTGCCAAGAAAGGTTCCGTGTCAGAGGGTTACAACCCCATCAAATATAATGACATTATCTTTTTAACATCCGCTGCATTCCAAATTTATTGGTTGTTCCTCTTTCATTTTCCAGGTGGTACAATCCACATGGTGTGCAGGAACAAGGAGAAAGCTGAAAAAGCCAAAGCAGACATTGTCAAACAAACTGGAAACAAGGTACAAGCACAACCCTTTCAAGTTAATGAAGTTATTCATACCTGTAGCTTTCAACATAAAAGCTGATTACAATGTTACGTGAAGATGACCACTTGACAGCTATTATCAATAGGTTTCAGATCTAACTTTTGAATTAGTATGCTTTGTTTTAAAAATACTTCATGTTTCTCT
Source organism: Gymnarchus niloticus (assembly GCA_009936485.2). NCBI lineage: Eukaryota > Metazoa > Chordata > Actinopteri > Osteoglossiformes > Gymnarchidae > Gymnarchus > Gymnarchus niloticus. Next base: position 14,699,836 of record JAACJT020000036.1, read on the forward strand.
TCAAGGAAATTTATGTACATCTGTTGGATATGTCTGAGATGCAGAAAATTCTGGAATTTGCAGAGGCCTTCAAGAAAAAATACAAAACCCTGAATGTGCTGGTAGGCCTGATGGAACACCAACCTTTAGGCAACCATTATTGCAAGTTGTCTAGTTTGTCATCGGCATAGTCCTCTAGATTAAAACAATCAAATCAGAATTACCATTTACAATGCAAGCAGGCACAAGGGCCACTAAAATACAAATCTGTATTTAGGAACTTCAGTTGTCTATTCTTTATTTTGAACAACATCCTTACTTTGCAGATGGCTGCTTTAAATGAAGTGCGGGATTAGGCATGTGAGTTTGTTTGAGCCCTGAGATGTGTTGGCACCCAACATAGGATGTCCCCCACCCTGTGTCCTATAGCTGCCTGGAGTAGGCTCCAGGTCCCCCCCACACCCCTGAATAAGCTTAAGCAGTTTAGAAAATTGGATGGATGGATGGATGGCGTGAAATCAGTGGTAGAAATGTCATGTGGAGGATAAGGTACATTAATGTGAGGAGAATGCAGATTAAAGAGGCGAACAACTGTTGCAGATCAACAATGCAGGGTGCATGTTGAAACAGAGAGAGGTGAACTCTGAAGGTCTGGAAAAGAATTTCGCGACAAACACACTGGGTAAGAACCTTACCTTCAGCAGCAACAGCGTAATATCTGTTTTACTGTACTCGTATGTCATTTGGGATGAAAGCATCTGCAGAGTTAATAAATGGAAATTTGGGTGACAGATACCTGATCATTCATTACATAAATAGTTGTTTACCACTGTGCCATGGTGCTTTGGGTTCACTGATAGGTTCTCCCTCTCCCTCTTCTAGGGGTTTATATTCTAACAAAAAGCTTGATTCCTTTACTAGAGAAAAGCAGCGACCCCAGAGTGGTAGGTATATAACATTAAAAAGTGCCCGACGGTGTCCTGAAAATATTTGAAATATTTCAACAATTCTGCCTCCATGACAACCCAGATCACAATATCATCTGGAGGAATGCTGGTTCAGAAGCTCCAGATCGAAGACCTGCAGTCTGAAAATGACCACTTTGACGGTACTATGGTCTACGCTCAAACCAAGAGACAGCAGGTGGTGATGACGGAGCAATGGGCCAAGGCCCATCCCAACATCCACTTCTCTGCCATGCACCCTGGTTGGGTAGACACCCCAGGTACAGAGGCCATATACGTATCATCACCCAGTTCTTATTCCGTTCCCCCCACATCCAAAGTTCCCCATTAGGCCCACAGACTGAAGTGATGTCATTCTTAGGGTGTGTGTTCCACTTCCATTGTCTCCTTGGGGTCTATCACCAGCAATTGCTATGGCGATGCCAGAGTTCCACCGGACAATGCGCGACAAGCTGCGCAGTGCAGAGCAGGGGGCAGACACAGTGCTGTGGCTCAGCCTGTCCCAAGCCGCCACTACCACACCCAGCGGGAGTTTCTTCCAAGGTAATAAAGCTTATGGATCTTAAAGAAAGCATTCCTACTTGTACTGAGGACCTTCTCTAAAGGACCCTTCTGGATGTACATTTCAGATCGAAGGCGAGTTTCAACTCACCTCCCCTTTGCCTGGACCCACACCCCTCCGGAACAGGAGCAGAAATTCATGACTCGCCTTGAGGAGTTATCAAAGTTGATCCAAACTCGCTGACTGACCTGTCAAACAAGTTCACCGTGTACTCGACTAGTTTGCTAAAAGCCTTGGCAAAACTCTACACTCTCCTGTTTGACAACCCCAATAATTCTGTTAACATATTTCAAACTTGCCTACAATACTTGTTCTACTGTTCACACTAAGCACTAAATCCATTTATTCAAAGCAGTTGTGAGATACTAGCTGCAGTTATTCTCATGGACTGAAATGTAATTTATACTACATTGAACTCACCCTAATTGGCTAACATTTGCTCCCTCATGACCAGAATACAGGAAAAGTCCAGAACGGGTGTTATGATGATTCAGGGGAGGAAGTAGTACATCTCCTAAAGATAAAGCAAGACTCAAATGTGAAATCTGCAGTCCCTTCAGCCTACTTCAATGTTCACAGCAAAAGGTCTGGCACATGATGCAAGCATGGAGATGGTACAGAGCTGTTATAGCAGACCTTTATAATTTCTGCATGGCTACATCACCTGATGCTTAGGATTACACACTTCCTTGGCAATGGAAACTGCACACTACTCCAACAGTTAAGGACCTCAGTCTTCTCACCCAGCATTACATGGGGGCTCTATGGGGGCTGGGAAGTCTGAGACCTCAAGGCTGCAGAGCCATTATGAACATGTATCAGATGTGTTGACTGTTCATCATGGAAACTGCCTGTTTATACAGTATCATTCTAAAGTGCCGATTCTGTGCATCAGATCTGAGCTGACTAGGTTAAACCGAATCTCTGTGATGCGTAGTTCGATGTTTTACTAGAAATCGGGAATGAACTGTTGTTAATTAAGGAAAAAAATAAATGTTGCTATTTTGATACCCCAAATCCATCCGTTCCAGCTTTCCAGAGTGACAAATGGTTAATTAAAATGTTTGGTTTAACACACTTTTTTGTCCATTTTATTTAACAGCTCGATAAAACCCAACACGCACACTGAACGCAGGGAAACAATGACCCCACAAAGTGGGCAAAGGCTCAGTACAAACCTACAGACAGGTCTAATTATTAGAACTGTAAATCCCTTAAGCGATTCCAAATAATTATTCTTCTGATTTCACAATTTGAACTGATTTCCGCATTTGCTTTGGTTAGAAGGGTATTGATAATGAAACGGGCAAAAACAGATCACTGAACAGATTTTAGAAAGAGTGGCAACCACTGTAGTTGTGCACAGCAATGTCTTTTTATGCAAGACCATCTGCTAGCTCAAAGCACAATACAGGCTAGACAAAGAGCTAAGGGTTTCATGATAGAAACCAGGATAACAAGCAAACATTCACACAATAAAACACTCACCGGCCCTCCAACTGCTCTTCTGGCCACACACAATTTCCAGCTGCAAAATTAAATACAGCGTCAATCACGGTTAAACATTTAAAATGGTTTTCCAGTTGTTCCTTTCTGCAAAACGTGAGAAAGCAATGTAAATAAAAATCAGCCGATTATTTTTTTCTACATTTAATATGACGACAAGGCCTTGTACAGTCCACTTAAAGTAGAGTACAATATATTTTACATTTATACACATTAAAACACTGGTAATGTGAGGTTCCTTTTAAAAGACCCACAAATACCTAGACCCACCTTGAACTGCATGTGGAAGACCAAGAGCCAAAGGAGGAAACAATGGAAAAATAAAATTAAACAGTATGTCCCAACAACAAAGCAAGAAAAATATATTTGAGAGGTTGTGTAAATTATCCATTTAACCGTTGCATGTTACAAAACGTTCCTCTGCCTCCACAATTCCAGGAATACATTTTCTTGCTAGGATCCAACTGCAACCAGATTAAAAGGCTAGTTCTTCATTCAATCAGCAGGTGGGGCTATTAAACAACTACTTTTACATGAACATTGAAACTCAGGAGAGTAATTTCAACAATTTTATTAGTCTTTAAAGCAATTTATATTTGCTCTTTTTTATACAATATTGAAAAAACGTGTTGCATTCACATTTGTGCCAAGAAACTCTTTTTGAAGGTAAAACAGTGACTAGCCAGAAGCTGGGTCCATCCATGATGAAATAGAGGGAAGAGAAGCCCAATTTAAATGATGTAGAACACTTAATGGATGTCTGCCATTTCAGTTTGCAATATGTTTTACTTTGTTAATGAATTCAGCTTCCTTATATCTTTATTTAAAAGAATTTTCTCTGTCCATGCGAAGAATCAGTCCAGTGAAACTCTCATCCTCACTTGCCCCCGAGAGATCTTTATGCTACGTAAGTGTACACTTTGCGATCCTCGGGTGTCCGTGCCAAGTATTCTCTCTCAATCAGTCCTTCAATGCGCTTCTTAATAACCACAGGACTTGGAAGGAACCGAGCACGCAGCTGCTGGGTTACCTGAAAGGAAGAGGAGACACAAACCGACCAATCAGATGAAAACAAGAATTCATTATCTGTAGTCTTCCAATTACCTACGCTAAAAGGCTTCATTCAGAAAAAACATGGAGGGCCATGAAGAGATGGAGATACACTTTAGCTCACTGTATGCCATCCCTCTCACTCAAAGATGTCCTTTCGTTCCCTGTTCACAGCCCAACCGCTTCTCCATAGGCACTCACCTCTGCTACTAATACATTGTGCTGCATCTTCTTCCTGGACTTCATGATGCGTACTATGGCAGCCTCAATTTCATGCTTCCTGTCATCGTCAACCTTCTGTCGTGTCTCTTTCCTCTCTGGGTCAGACTCCCCCTGTTTAGCAGCAACTGCGTATATGTGGAGTCAGAGATCAGCACACTGATGCTTAAAGTTCAATACGTGATCAGCAGATATTGGTAACATGAAGACAAGGTTATTGCTGATTTATATGTTAAGGAATGATAATTGAATGGATCAGGATTTGACAAAAGCCATAATTCACACCTGTTTGAATCTTTACTCTGTGCAGTTTGGAAGTGAACTGGTCATTGACAGTGAAGACATGACCATTTTCGATCTCCTTGGATTTAGGCTCCTTGGTGAGGACACGCTGTGTGGGCTTCCCACATGCCAGGGATTGCAATGCCCGTACCAGCTCCCGTTCGGGGATGTCCGTCTCCTGCTGGATCTCCTACATATGGGATAAGTAGCAGGAGTCAGCCGTACAGCAAGCCACACACGGATTCTGCATGGCCCCCAAGTGAGACAGCCCAGTCATACCTCGAATGTGCACTTTTCCCTATTGTTGAAGAGCATGAGTATCGTCATCTGGAAGGTAGAGACCTGAAGAATGTGTTTTCTGGTGTTGGAGCCGGTTACCTGAGCCCCTCCTACACCCACCTCGGAACCATCCTCCTGTGGAATGACAAAGTATCTTTACTGGGAGGAGCTCCAGAACCATTGACAGCAGAAACCACTGAGATGAGCTGCCAACTGTATGATAATGCAGAAAGAAAACACAATGATGCATAAGATGGAGGCTTCATACCTTTTTAATTGGCCCATAAAATGTGGCGTTGAGATCTGCTGAGCCCATGTGATGCTGCAGCGTAAGCTGTCGGCCACTGTGCTTGGCCAGGTAGAACCTGCACAAGACACAGACACGTTCACCTTCTCAATCAGACAAAGCATGCTGCAGCAGAAGGTGGCCAGCTCGTTGACAAGCCTGACACCCTTACAGCTCTTCCCACAGCACCAACAGGCCTACCTCCTGAACACCTCAAAGGCATGCCTCGGTGATGGGGGGATGTTGCATTTAGGCGTCGCCGACTGAGTGGGCCAGTAGCCAGTGGTAAGAACTCGTACTGTAAGGTCAACCCCACCTAAAGAAACCTGGGAAAGCCAACCGGCAGAACTTTCATTCCACTCATAAAATGTCTGGTTTATTTATTCAAATCAACACCCGATGCTCAGCTTCCACGAAAAGATGCCTTGATGACTATTTGAAACTTCTGCAAGAGAATGGATCAACCCTTACTGCAGTGGGCACTATACGTATGCATTTGCATATGACCACAAGCATATAAACAAAGGTCTCTTACCCCTGTTGTCTGTAAGTGCTGCCGAAACTCGTCCATGGTTGTATTTGAGATGCTCATATCCCGAAACATTCCTTCCAACTTGGAGGTGAACTGACAGCCACATTCTGTCTGTCAAGATGAGATAAACAAAGCAGGACTTCCTAAAAAATTATGTTCATCACACAGAGCTACCCATAGAAGTTCCTCACATTATCAAAAACTGTAGTAAATGTGTACCTACCTTTAGTTTAGAGATCATGTTCTTCTCTGAGTCATCAGACACACTCTTGTTGGTTAGGAGTCTCCTAGCCAAGTGCTGCTTATAGTATCTCTCAAACACATCCTTCTCCTGCATGAAGCGGAAGAGCACCATAGCCTTGTCCAGGATGAATTCCACCTCTTGTTCCGTCAGCTGTGTTGATTGGCAGCAGCAGTTAGTAACACTGAACACACCCACACGTGACTAAAGGGCTCCATGATCCAAAAGTGATCAACAGCAACTTACTCCTTTAACTCCTTTTTTCAGCTTGTCATCAATGAATAAGGAGAGGTACTCGGGCGAGCGGGAGTTAAGATTGAGGAAGTACTCGAAATCTCCAGCGATGGTCTGCTTGAAGAGTCTGTCATTATTGAAGGACTCCTGCAGGAAGCGATCAAAGCGAGTCTTCAGATCCAGCAGTCCCTGAAAAACAGGATGGAGGAATTTGGTACAGTGAAGCTGCGGCGTGCATATGAATTAGAGACACGATGTGCATCTGTCTATAACCTTATCAGCCCACTTGGATGTGTGACAAATTACTACAGGCCAGTCAAATTATATACCAACTTTGGTTGGGTCTTGTGGTGGAAAAAACAATCATACAATATACCAGAGCTGTAAGAACAGTAATTCACAAAAGTGTAATTGTGGCACTGGTCCTACATAAGGGAATTGGTAAACTTGTCAGCAGCCTAATCCAGGCTGTCATATACAACCACCTGAGCTACTTCTTCCATAGTTGTAGACTGGGATGCCTGGATACCACTTTTTCCACCTCAGACAATAGAGAGCAACAGTTGATCCCACGCTTTGTTTCCACTTAACCCTAAAAGGACTCTCTCTGCTCATGATCGCCCCTCTATTTTTAACCTACCTTTGATTTTTCACTCCTCCCTCCAGGCATTCTTCAAAAAGTTTATTTTTAATGATTTGGTACTTTAACACCAAAATTATGAAAAAAAAATTTTTTCCCCTCCTTTTTACAGAAGAGAAGTAATTGGGGTGCTAGTGGCCTATGACAAGCAGTAATATACATGTCAAGTCTCAGGGTTTTCAGCATTTGCCACTGCCGAGAGCGAGAGAAATTAATTTGAATGTGCTGTACTCGAACAAAAAAAGCCCCCTTCGCACAGTCTTCTCACTAGCAGCACCTTCCCCACCCACCTACCTAACCCATGCAAAGAGTTCTTGTCCTTTTAAAAAAATACAGGTTTTCCATCACACTATTTTCACTGCAGTTACATTGACATACATGCAAGGGTAAAAAGGTGTTTTGACCATCCAAGTACTCAATTCCACTCTACACATCCAAATGGTGCCTGGGGCAAGCACCATTTTAGTCAGATGCTTTATTTAGTCTCATGTATCATGTATGTACGTCTCTAGTTGGTATTACAGGGCAGGCTCTGTCCTGGCTTCGGTCTTATCTCACAGACCGCTGCCAGTTTGTTAATGTCAACAATGAATCCTCTGATCATACTAGAGTTAGATACGGTATTCCCCAAGGATCTGTGTTGGGCCCGCTGCTGTTCACCCTGTACATGCTGCCACTTGGTGACATAATTAGAAAGTATGGTAGTAACTTCCACTCCTATGCTGATGACACACGGCTATACATATCAGTTGAACCTGGTGAATTGCCTCATCTGTCCAAGATTGAGGACTGTCTATTAGACATTAGGAGCTG
>JAACJT020000036.1:14707523-14720855 GCA_009936485.2 Gymnarchus niloticus
CGAGAGGTGGTTGATGTTAAATTTAATGGATGCACACTAAAGTCAAGCACATTGGTTAGAAATCTTGGTGTCTTAGTCGACTCAGACGTGTCCTTAAATGCTCGCATTAGCAATATCACTAAAACAGCTTTTTTCCATCTAAGGAATATAGCCAAGGTTCGGAAAACGTTCTTCGATGATGCCGAGAAGCTAACTCTTGCTGCAGAATTTTGCACTAGCTGGAGTCTGTGTAACAACCCCGAGTTACATCCAGAAAATAAAACATTGCAATAGTCCAATCTAGAGCTGATAAAAGCACGAGTGCTGACTGGAACTCGGAAGTTTGAACATATTAGTCCTGTATTGTCATCTTTACATTGTCTTCCAGTTAAGGCTCACTCTGACTTTAAAATACTTTTACTTACTTATAAGGCCTTGCATGGTTTGGCTCCAGAATACTTGACCGATCTTTTGGTCCCTTACCCCCGCCCCCCTTTTGCTTCGCTCTCAGGGGGAAGGTTACTTATTAGTTCCAAGAGTAAAGAAAGCTACACTGGGCTGCAGAGCATTCTCCTACAGAGCGCCACAGCTGTGGAATGGTCTTTCAGCAGCAGTGCGGGAATCTGGCTCACTCTCCATCTTTAAGTTTAGGCTTAAAATGCACCTTTTCAGGCTAGCTTACAGAGACCTTAGGTAGCTACTCACTCCCCAACTATAGGCTATACGCTGAGGTGTAGAGCTGGGTGGGGACCAGTGCCATTGACTTTGGATGAACTTTTCTGTCAGTGCTGTCACTCCTGCTTCGCATGTACTGTGTGTTGTTGGAGTGCTGGCGCAGAAGGATTCCTCATGCCTGTGTCCCCATTGGTCTCTCCCTCATAATTATGCTGCCATATATAGTCATGCCAGGGCCCCAGGGGCCTTGCTATTTTGTTTAATATTTTGTTGCCCAGTATTCTGCCACCTTAAATCACTGTTCTGCTCACACATATTCTCTTTCCCCTGTGCCCCCCTCTTATGGGGTGCTTCCCTTGGAGTCTCGGATTCAAGAGATCCTCATATCATCTGCTGGCCTACAGCGCTCTCCCTCCACTTCAGCTTTCCTGTCTGACCAGCTTGCTGCCTTCTGAGCCATCAAGCCTGCTCTGATCACTGGACTGCAACCGGTAAGGCCGTGCTGCCCCCCAGACTGATACAAGACTTGCTCTTTTGTATCTATTGTTCTAATTTGTATTCATTAATTTGACCTGCCTGGTGCTGGCCTGAGGAGGATGGGTTTCCCCTTTGAGTCTGGTTCCTCCCAAGGTTTCTTCCTCCTCAGGGAGTTTTTCCTTGCCACTGTCACCTCTGGCTTACTCTCTGGGGACTGTGGACCCAGGACTATGTAAAGCGCTTTGTGACAGTGCTTCGTGTTAAAAGCGCTATATAAATAAAATTGAATTGAATGTATCATAGTGTGACATGGTGGATGTAGCCTACAATCAAGAGGATTTGCTAACTTACAAAAATTGGCATGGAGAATTGACACAAAGACGAATTTGTCCACACCTTCCACCTTACATTGATAACAGCATCATTTCGTTACATTATACAGCATGGCCAAGCCTTGGACCCCCCAGAGGTTTTGTTCTTCCTTTAATGTCTTCCAACTTTTCCATCTATCATTTAGTGTCCCTGACTAGCAATGTACTAGCACACACTTTTGCCAAGTGAAAGTGTTTTGTAAAAGGTACTATTCTGAAAATTCTGACAATTTCCCCACACTTGCTGCAATGCCACACTACATACACTGGGAGAACAGTTCAGTCTACCTCTGTGGAAGAGTGCATGATAATGGACACCACCATAATATGAAAAACTAACTAGACTGAGGCTCTCCTTGTCTCAACTTCACTCTCATAGCATCATTTCCTGATCCTAACAACTCAAAACAAAAACCCTAAGTGGAAGCCTGTGATACTGCAAGATTAGACCGATTCATTGGGTAAAAAACCTTCATCAGCACTTATTACCTGTATGTAGTCCACAGGGTTCTTGCCCTCGCCCTCCTCAGAGACTAACGCCTTGCCCTGCTCTCGCAGGTAGGAGCTCATACACTCGCACATGGTCTTCAGTCCATTCGGAACGCGGCTGAACAGCTTGTACATGCAGGCCAGGTCTGAGACACGTAAGATGCATGTGTCAGAGACTGCATAAGCTCGAAGCAAGGGCTACTTAAGCATAATGGAGTAGCAAGCAGCTATCATACACAGGCTTGGCTAAAACAGATCTGACTCACAGAATGAAGAGGCGTTTACAACTTTCCAAACTGAGAATCCAACATCATCCTGCACTACAATTACATATCATCGAGAAATGGGCCATTGAAGATGACTTCACTACCTTCCGTCTTTCCGTTTTTCAGCATGTGGACAAGACCGGAGTTTTCCATTTCCACAATGGTTTTCATGTGTTTAGAAATGAGCTCCCGCTCCACCACCTTAATGATGGGCTCTTCTGTTGATTTGTCCAGGCAGTGCATCACTCGTTCAATTTCTTCGTTAATTCTGGCCTCGACTTTCTTAATGTAGACGCTGGCACTGTTTTCTGCTAAAAACTTTTGACTCTCCATCTAAAACGAGAGAGCTAATTCTCACATGAACTGAACAAACAGTAATACTGTAAAACAATATACAAACAACACCGGTTTCCATCATTAACACACCTGGAAAAATTCAGCAGACATTTCTAAAAATGGGGCCTCAAAGTCCTCCTCATACACAGTTCTCCCTTCCAGACCAAGGATCATCAGCATCTGACAGGCATTGCGAATTGCTCCCCTGGGGGGGAAGAGAGAAGCAACCAGAGTGTCAGCATAGAGCCACCAAGTCAAAGCCGAGGCATGAGAACATCCTGTCACCTTGCGCTGGGGTTCACGCACCTGTCCACCACCTCGCCTTTCCTCTCACGTGCAATCATATCCAGCAGCGTCAGCCGCAGGTGGTCTCGAATGCAGCCGTAGCGAACCACCTGGTCACGAAAGATGATCAGGCCCAGGTTGTAGACGTTCTCTACATTGTTCTGTTGAACATAAACCCGGTCCTAGGAAGATGCAGAGGAAAATGAGAGACATACCTAATACTTGATCTGAGGTCTCACTCCAACGGGGGAAAAAAAAATATATCATAAATTGGCACACCTGACCAAAAGGCGACCCGTACAACTTTAAGTGTTACTAACGAGCGTTAGCACAAATGCCAAAAAATTACTCTTAAAATGATCTAATGTTAGACCTATTTGTAATTAAGGAACTTGTTGCTGAACAATTACACAAAAGTTCTGAATTAAAGGTTCATAAAAGTAACACTTCCTAATTCATTCTCAGTCTCCATATAGTCTAGGTTCTGTTGCGAGGATGACGTTGCGTCAACATAAACCTGAAAGGAACTTTCAAAGAATGGACAGTGCTGATCAGAAAGAGGCTCGATCCCTCTAGCCTGATGTTTCAACTCCTCCCTGTTAGCATTGAAGACCGCATACATGTTCATGTGACTAATGAGGTTCCAAAACATTCTGACCAGTTTTGGCAAAAAAGAAAAAACCATCCAATAATTTCTTCATGAATATATGTAGATTCACATAACTATGGCGAGATGTGTGGCCTTTCTGAATAAAATGCAACTGCAAATGACAAAAGTGAACTGCATTCTTTTGTCCAAACCACCAGTAATGAGTACATAACACACAGAGATGTGGGGGACAGAAGGGCAGAAGACAAAGGCGAAAAAGTGACAATAAATACAAGCGCAATGCCACAGCTGGCAGCAATGAGCTGACTGCCACCTGCTGCCAAAGTAGTAGTCACCTAATGGTCAACCTGTGACCAGCTCTTTACCGGATAGCCATAAGGACATGGCACAGATGATCACATTTTCGTTCAGACGGCAATAAAAATACAACTGAAAAAGTTTTGGTGGGGGTTTTGGAACTACTGCATTAGGGAAGACATCCACGGCTACAAGTGAGACTGAAATCTACATGTGCTGAAGTGCCTGTAAAGTTGAGTAGGTGTGAAGTCGCAAGGAGTATATTAATTATTAAAAAGCACCAGTTTAAAGATGGATATGGATTCAAACACCAGTGAAAGCGCTGTCTGATATCAAAGGAAAATGGTTTCAGAATCAATGTCTAAATAGCTCCCTTAAGAATATGTTGAGATCATCACGAAAACCCAGACACTTACCATGTACATCAATATGTCTCTAATCATGACCATGGCTGTCTGGTGGTCATTCCAAGCTTGATTCAAGGTTTGCAAAAAATTGTTATTTAAGGAATTTAAGACATCTTCCCGCACCTGCAAGGAAAAATAAATCGCAATGATGATATTCTTATGAGGCCTCATAACTACAGCTTCTGGAGAACTAAACACAAACTCAGAGCTGAACACAGAGCTCATTATTTTATCCTTTGTGTGATCAAAGCAACAAGCTAAAGCAAAACTAATAAAATGAGTTAAAAACTTGAGCCTATGAAGAGCATGTTTCTGGTGCATTGTACCGGGGGACGTCATCATACTTTGTTAATGAGGTGCTCTGTTACAACCTCCCGGAGACCAGTGTAGAGCTTCTCTCCATGTTTGTGAAGCACCATCGTGTAGGCGTTCCTGTACAGTTCCTCAAAGCTTAGGCCACTATTGTTCTTTCGCTGGATCTCCTGGATGGCATTCTTCAGAAGGTCCCAAATGTTGTTCACATACTTTTCATCCATTGTCATCTAAATTGTTGGGAAAAATATAGCCTATAATTCATTTAAATGCAACATTTAGGTGACAGGTGAATTAAGCTAAGTTTCGAGTTCAGAAAACTAGATTATTAAAACGTGAACAACATCAGTAAATTAAGCTTGCAGCAGCAGGGCCCAACTGGGACCAAACCACCAACATGCACAGTACAAACAGGTCTCCATAACTACCATGTTATGCGCTTTTATGAATTGTCATAGATTTTTTTAATAAGATGCATAAAATTTTAAAAATCCTGTTTTAATATCTAGTATAAACAAATGCAAAAATGTCACAAAACATCTATCTTCTTGTATAAAGTTAGAACTTGTATGAAAAGTAGGCACTCTGACACGACACAAAAGTAAAAGCCACTGAACATTTTTATACCCGTTAAAACTAATGTGCCAATTTAATTGACCATGATGCCTAGAAAAAAAAGAAATAACAGCTGAAATAAACATACAGACCATTTTGGGTATTGTTGGGTCTGTTATCTCTATGGTCCTTCAGAGCCTTTCACATTACAATACATTTTCAGACGAACAGTTAAATATAGAGAACTAACAATTAAAAAAAAAAAATTGTCAGTTCAGCTAAACATGAACTTAAAGTACCCTAATAGGAGAATATAGACAATCAAAAAAAGTGTTTGAATTGCTATAAATACCAAGCTATGAATTCTCCTGTTTTTATATAATTTCTCATTAATGGCACAAAAATACCAACAAATTCTTGGCTCTGGTTTGGCAAAGCAGCAAAAACACTACTTTTTCATTCAGAGGTTAATCAATATTCAGTGTATTATATATATATATATATATATATATATATATATATACACACATACATACATACATACATACATACATACACACAGTACATACATATAAAGAATTTTTAATTTGTCAGTCAGATACATTAGTAAAGAAATGCAGGTTTAGTGCTTGGTCATGGGTACAACAGCACAGCTCCTCTTCCTAGTATTCAAAGGGGGCCACATCTGTCTCCAACAAATTTGTTTTTCTTTGAAAACAGGTATGCAGTGACATTCAGTTAAGTGATACCAGAAGAATTTGCTGAACACCCATTTACTTGTAGTTGACCAACTGATTCTAATACTCAAAAAACGGAAATGCATACAAATTTCCCTTACACACAATATGTAAGCATAATACATTTGTGTCTTGCTCTAGGATGCAGTAAATTATGTACTGTATAAATGTACAGATAAAATCTGAAAATAAAACTATTTAAAACATTTCAAGTTGTGGGTGAGCCTCAATTCTCCTCATTCACATTCCAGCATAAGATAAACAGTGCCGTTGTTCCTTGATTATGACATTACAGGCAAACAGGATCTATGTACAGCTACATTTATTGCAAGACAGTTTGAGGTTTATTAATACCCTTTGCACTAAAACAATTGTCAGGCAACACTTTTTAATTTACATAAATGGTCATCTAAACCGTCCGTGTATTGTAAGCTGATTTTTAAAACAACATTGCTAAACAATTACAGGACATTACAGCTTGTTTCTATTGTCAGAATAATGGCAATCTGAAGTCTAACAAATCCTAGAAGCCAAGTTGTCTTGCAGCTGTACTGCAATCAGCAGCGAAGACATAGGTATTGGAAGGTACTATATCAGTCACAATAACAGAACCCCCCCCCCAAAAAAAACATACAAAATATGGATTAGCGTATCAGAAAATAATGGTACAAATTTCACGTGGAGATAACACAGTCATAGACCTGCTACTGGCTGTCATGCAAAGGCTTTCAATGCTTTGCAGTGTCAGCCGCAAGATTCAGGGCCACTTTCCTCCGGGGATTTTTCCCCAATTCTTGACAGACTCCACCTTAACATAACTGACTCACAGGCAGGTGCATGCTTACTCATGACAGACCAAGAGCTTTGTACACTGGGTGGTGTGCAGTGTGCAACATGAAGTACTGGCAACTAGAAAAACATGCTATACGGGATACTCATTTAGTATTACATTACTTCAATATAGGCCACAATCACATAACCGCTTCCCACCCTGCCTCTATGTTGGGCCCAATAAAGGAGAAATTAAAAACACCACAAGGCTCAAAGCTAGCAATCTAGTGAACTGGAAAAGTAATGCTTTGTATTCATCACAGGGAAAGAGATTTAAGGCAGAAGAGATGCTGAGCTTCAAGGAAAGATTGTTCAGCCCCAGTGAAGTCTCTCTGTTTACGGGCTTCCATGGGAAGCAACTGCTACACGACTAAATGCATCTCTGCACACATGCATCCATCCCCGTTTTCGGAGAGGCAGACGGAATAGCAACTCATGTTCCAGATGTCAGGAGTCTATGTGGATTTGCTCCTGCAGTCAAACAAACATGCTGCCGTGTCCAATATGTATTACAAGCTGTCCGGCATGGAGGGCCAGTGGTGGTGCTCAATCAATTGCACACTGCCCCTCACTGACTTGTCATAAGCAGATGCAGGCCAACAACACATGCCACATATTCAGTTTCACACAAATAAAGAAAATATCTATGTGGAAAAGGTTAGAGAGTGTGTTTTTATACCAAGCAGTTATGGTTGTTCTTTCAATTCATTATTTTGTAAGCTCTACTTACAAATCTGTCAAAATGCAGAAATTTAACGAACCATAGATCAGCGATTCCTATAGTAGGGGTTGCCTGAAAATGTTATTTTCAGGTAAAGGGAGCCCTGACAGGAAAGACTTGGGAACAACTGCCATAGATTATACTAGACCATGTGAATGACACTCTCAAACACACTAGTACAAAAAAACTTTCACGGCCCTTGGTGAATTAAGGAAATAGTGACAAACGTTCATAAATGAACTTTTAAATATTTTAATCACACAGTCGTCCATTGGGACATCTATAAGAATAATGCCAAACACTCGTCATATACAATAAGCCAGCTAACAACTCACTGTCGAATCCATGCAGTCTTGACAGAGTAACAGAAAGCCAAGCCAGCAGAGACTGCTAGACAAATCCTTTACCTGACCAAACTTAATTTAAAGGTTAAAAGCGCTCGGTACGCATTTCGTCTTTTTAAATCCTTAGTTCACTTACTGACACTTTTTTTCAGTTACTGCGACAACCATTTTGCAAACGCAGTTTAAATTTGAGATAAACACCCCACAGAAACACAAACGAAACAATAAGATATACCAATCCATTTGTTATCGGAATATTCACTTATTAATGGCCACGATCATTGACTCCTATTACTAATTCGCTGTCCTTCGACTCAGAAACGGTCGTTTTTATTCCCTCCACAAATAACTGCTTACATTAGCTGGCAAGCCAAATTAGCGCCTACCAAACTAAACAATTAGCAATGTAAATAAGTCGAGAATATAATAACAGTTTAAAGGAATGCATGTCTCATTCTATATGATTTGTGCAGTAACACATCCATCAATTACTAGTATCATGAAAAGGTAACATGGCTATCCAAATGTAGCGAAAACTAAACAGCTCATTCCAACAAAAAGAGAAAAAAAGTAATTATATAAACTCTATCTTTACATTCCCCACAGTGATACAGCTAGTCTGAACATAAATAAATTTGCGACGTGGTTCTGAAACGCGTTTATTTACCACAAACGGCCTTGTCGCTATCGGGTAGCGTCATCACATCCCCGGTGCTCGAGTGTGCAGACTAGAGCGCTCTGGTGCCCCTGACCCCGCATAGCACTCACAGGAAAGGCCCGTATCCTCATCTTGGTGTCCTTCTTGGTACCACCTTTGCTGAGGTTGGACATGTTCAGTTTCTCAGTTTTGCCGTTGTCGCAGTACGGGAAAGCGTGTGGGTGGGAAAAGATGCTCCGTCTCCCCCTTAGACCTTCCCTGCTGGTCTGCGTCCCTCTCTCCGGGTTTGTATTATAGCTCGGATAGCCGCCGCCAGCCTCGATTCGCTCTTGTTTTGCTGCTCACAGTGATGGCGGCCCACCAGCCTCACTGCGCAGGACTAACGCTTCTGCAAGCCACGCGAGACCGATGAACAAAGTGGGCTTAAGAAAGATCAGAAAAATAATAAATAAACATAAATTCTGGGTAATACAACTGAGCTGAGTGTAGCCTTTCCTTTTTCGCCCTAAGGAATTATTGTAAATTTTAGTGATCCAGTATTTTTATGTTGAACTTGTAGAAAAGGCCTTCACGCTCCCGGAATTCAGGCAGAATATTGTGTTCTATTGCCCTCGTTTCTTTATTCTGGAATACGGAACCCTAGCCATCAAAACAATCACATCACTTGGTGATGCAATCCTAAAAGTATATGTTTAAGTCAATCTCGGACCAGTTAGAGCTGCATTCGAGGACCCAGAGAGTAGCCCTTAGAGGTTGTGTTAAGAGGACTGATGTAATCTGCCTTGCTTGAACCCGAGTAAAGACGTTCCAGGAACTCTGGCCTTAGCGGTGTTCTGGCTGACACTCCGCCATAACATCACTTGAATCCTCGAGCCAGTGCAGGGACGATGATCCCTACCTGGATCTCTACCAGGTTTGAGCTATCAGCGGTTTCCGCTGCGGTTGAGGTTTGCCGAGACTGACCCAGCCTAGCGGCCTCCGCTACAGAACTAAATTTTCCTGTTAATTTTTTTAATCAATACACACGATCGAGTGTGTAAAATATCTTTATTGTGATATTATATATTGCACAACAGGTACAACCTCGATACTAACAGGTTAATGCGTGATTCTCGTGATTGCCTGACAGAGCAAAGCATTGTGTGTGGACCGCGTTCTAACCACACCTTTAAAGTTGAATCTACCCACTAACTGGTTTAATCTCATGGTTTAGTTTTTCTCAGTTCCAAAACATTTTCTGTAGTTGCATCACCTGTTTTTAAAACCCCAAACACAACAATCAACTGTCTGATATCTGTCTGTCAAAACCCAACAATCTGCTTGAAACCATGTTGGCTTTGTTCGGAAATTAAACATTGTAATTAAAATACACACATGCATCAAATGTATAGATGTAGACACTAATTCTGTCTTCTTGACACTGTAATCAATTGAAAATACTGTTGCCAAAGGAAAAATGTAGATAAAATGATAAATGGCAAAGTATACATGTGTAAATAAACTGTAAATGTAGAAGGAATATAATGGTAATAAACGAAATAATCATTTCACTTTTATTCACTAGACATAAATGTTTTTAATATACTCATACCCCTCTTTAACCCCCCCCCCCCCCCCATAAAAAATAGTGTATTACAAAACAATAAAGAAACAATTAAGAAAAATGAGTAATTCTGCATCCTGTTGTTGGACTGGGTCAGACAAAAGGGTCTCATCAATAACACCTGCCATGTCCTCTGAGAAGACAGTGTGGGAAATATCCCCCCCTTTAAGGACTCTACGGTTGTGTCATTACAAGCCATCAGCATTGCAGATTTTCCCATTCATTGGAATGTCTGTCTTGTACCTTCTACTGCCAAAAATTCCTCAGTAAGTTTGAGGATTGGGGGATAAGGTGAAAGGAACATATTTGTGTATCTAGCATTATTGTTGAACCATTTACGGACTTGAATACTCCTCTGAAAGCTGGTGTTATCCCAGACTATTGCATAAGATCATCTGGTTCTGGCTGATCCTTCTGGTGATCATTGCATCTCTAAGATTATTAAGAAACATCAGTAGATGTGCTGTGCAATATGGTCCTAAGATGGCATAACGGTGCTGGACTCCATGGTGGTTGATGCTATGGCTACACAGAGGGTGACATCGTTCTCACGCATGCCAGGGACATGGACAATTCAATGGTGTCCAATGATGTTATGGCCTCTCCTCCTCTTCTTCCTTGGTTCTTTTGCTGGCTGGTAGGCTCCATTTTACCAAACAAAAAGTTTACCTTAGTTCTCTTAATGTGAATAAATACAAACTATAATTAATAACTATATTTCATTAACTGTATTGTGGTTGATTTCTTTTTTATCATTATTTATTTACTTATTTAGTGTGGTCAGCTCCTCCCTAAGCATCTAATCCACAATTTGTCTACTGTCTTTTTGCCTGGTCTATTTTTAAAGGCATGCCACTCACATAGTTGAATAAGACAGAGAGAAAAGATAAATTTGGGAACTGCTCCTAACACTAAATTATAAACATGTAATGGGCTGTATTAAAACACCTGCTAGGCTGGTAGTGTGAGACCATGTAATGTGTCAACGAGCTACTTGAAACATACTGATGTGTTAATTAGCACATAACAAGTACCCCTATGGCTTGTAGATGGAAACTCTTTTTGAACCTTGTGATTGGAGTGCTGATGTTTCTGTGCTGTTGGCCAGGGAGAAAAATGGCTGTGCATGGTGACTAGAGTCCACGGTCATATCGCCTGCCTTTCTGAGACACCACGTGGTGAAGACGGGCTAAAGCAAAAGCAGATATGTCCTGGTCAGGGCCTGAGCAGCCCTCACTACCCTATGCAGTGCCTGGGTGATCAGTTGCCTTACCACCATATTATGAAAGCATTGGGCATCTTTAGAAGTTGGAGGGCATGGTGGCTCAGTGGGTATCGATCGCTGTTACCTCAGACATCTAAGTTTGAGGGTTTAATTCTAGCCTCCACTCTGTGTATGTGGAATTTGCCTGTATTCCCTGTGTCTCATGAGTTTCATCTAAGTACTCTGGTTTCTTCCTGCAGTCCAAAGACATGAAGTTAGACTAACTGCTGTCTTTAAATTGCTCATAGTAAGTCACTGTGTGTGCATGTGTGTACCCCGTGGTAAACTGACATCCCATCCAGGAAGTGGTTAGATGATGGATGAATCATTAGAAGTTGGTGAGGACTCCATATGCATTTTCCTTAGGCATCTGAGGAAACAAAGACTTACTTCTTGATTGCTGCAAATGTGTCTTGTGTCCATGTAAGTTTGTCTGTGATGGTGACTCCCAGGTATTTAAAGCTGCTGACCCTCTTCACAGCTTCCTTGCTGATGTAAATGGGAGCATGGTCTGCCTCCTTCCTAAAATTGGTGACCAGTCCCTTTGTGTTGCTAACATTATGAAACAGGTTCTTGCACTGGTATCACTTACTTAGGGGGAAACCTCCCTCTTATATATCAATTCATCATTGTTGGTGTTCAAGCCTTAATGATGGAGCTGGAGCAGTGTCACATTTGAACAGAGGATACAGCAATTTTCCCATGACACTACCCAGAAGGATGCCTGTGAGAAAGTCTAGAATTAAGCTGCAAATGGAGGCACTGATTTGATTGGTATAGTGTACTTTGAGTTCCTCTTCACCAAGAAGTCTTTGTTTGGGGCTTGGGTTTGAATCATGAATCCTTGATGCCAAAAGACCCTGGTAGACAAAAATTCATCAATAATGCAACATCTTAATTGATGTTTGTCAAACTTTTGCATTTTGATTAAATAAGATGTGCAGTTTAGGGTTCTGTTTGCAGTTCATGATACAGGGACCACTGTCACAATACATTAGTCTGATGCCTGAGTATTATGATTTAGGTCAACTTGCATTGAGACTGTGTTAGTTCTCTGTGACAGGTATTTTTTTGCAGTATGCTCATCGCAGAGGCACAGTTAAAATCACTCCCAACAACCTAAATTGTTGAGTGTGCAAACAATTAAAGGACACAAGGATTAAAGGATACTAAGGAAAACCACTCTGAACATGGAATCCCCAACGGTAAGATTGTTGATGAGAATTCTCCCTCACACATGTACAATTATTTGTAAGAGAGGATTACATTGAAAATTGCATTTACTGTATTAATTTTATAATCTAACCAGAGAGCAGAGCCGGCCCATCACATAGGCGGTATAGGTGAATGCTAGGTGTGCCCGAAATGACGGGAAAATTTTTTTGAAACTAGGGTATTTTTTCACATACTATTTTAAAACTATTATTTCGCAATCTTACAAAAAACACAATAAGATAACTACATAGCCTATTAAGTGAGACCTGCAGTGATTCACTGACCATGAAACGTCATATACACGAGAGGACGAACATTCAAAAATATCGTCATGTCAAAAAGACGGCCAGGGAAAAAAAAAATGGGAAAAGGACAGAGATAGTGTGATAAATGAATAGTTTATCTATGGCATAATACTAGTCACAGATTGCAGAGTGTTACTAACTTATTTTGGATACCGTTCACCAATTAAATAAATAGCTAGTTAACGTCAGATACTCCCACCTTAAATTCATAAGGCAAAGCTTAAAAAAGTATTTGGGTGTTTGGGGAATAACATTCATAATTTTGAGAAATGCACTTTTTTCTTTTAAATTTGCTCCATGAACCATTCACTATCATGCCTCAAAAACCAGTAGCCTTTGTTTATTGGCATCTTCTTAGCAAATGCTCATTCTGCTTGTATTAATCAATTAAAACGCTTTTCAGTTTTTCCCCTTTTGTAATTAATAGTTGCAAGCGTTTGCGTTTCATTATTGATTAGTCTTAAATGTAAAGCAAACAGCACGCATCATGTGAGAGAAGTGCTCATTGAATAGTTCTGTCCATGAATTCTAGTAATTAGGCTACTCTTGCTGTTTGTGTTTAGGATGTTATAGGTTATAATGTAGCTTAGGCGTT
>JAACJT020000036.1:14720955-14744574 GCA_009936485.2 Gymnarchus niloticus
CTACACGGCTTAGCTCATAGTTTCACTGAACTACGCAAGCCCTTTCGCCACGACAAGGCAGTGATCCATTGAAGGGGGGATGTATTATTAGTTCTCCAAAAAGTCGTACTAATCTCAGGACAATAGATATTTTTTATGCCTGATTGTAAGGTGTAGGACTCCTGTGAGGAAGAATTATTATTAAATCATCTATCAACTATGATTTCAATTCACAGTTGAACATTTGAAAGAATTTTGATAATGTAAATTGATAAATACTAAATTAGTGATATGCCTGCAGGATATTTGTGCAGAACCTAAATGGACATTTTGTGACGTCTAAATTACAGTGCTGTTCATTTATAGGATGAGGGACACTATGTGTTTCTTTGAATGAAGAGCAGCTGAGGCTTCATTGGTTAATCAAAAACATTGACTGACCTAGATGTATGTTTTCTTTCCTAGAGAGTGACAGGATGTATTCTTTCCAATGTCAACTCTCCATCTACAACACCAGTGATTGGACAGCCACAGAATGACACCAATCCCATCTACCAGAACCCGAAGACAAACAACAAGCCTATAGCTCGTAAGTGGTTCCTGCATCCATATACTGGAGTTTCTATAAATGGGTAAGGTGTTTACTTTATGGAAGTTTTAAAGTGGTTTGTTAAGCAACAGTTTGTTAATGGAGAGGGTTAACTTTTGAGGAAATAACTATTTGGCATGTTTTTGTGCTTTAATAAACCATAATGGATGGCAGAGTGGCTGAGTGGTTTGTTAAGCAGCACTTTGTCAATGGAGAGTGTTAACTTACGATGAATTAACTATTTGGTATGTTTTTGTGCTTTAATAAGACACAATGAATGGCATAGTGGCTGAGGGGTCAGCACAGTTGCCTCACTCCTATGAGGCTGGGTTTTCCAATTCTACCTCTGTTCTGTATGTTGGGAGTCCTACCCATGTTCTCCTAGGGTAGTGAGAGTTTCCGCTCAGTACTCTGGTTTGCCCCTCAGTCCAAAGACAGGCAATCAGTTTACTTGCAATTTCTAAGTTGTTCATAGTTGATGTACCCTGTGATGGACTAGCAACCTGTACAGGATGTAACTCAACCATGTGCACTCTGTTGCCGGGGACTAGGAAAATTGCTCTGGTAGATGAATAATAAGGCATATTTAGGCCAGGATTTAGCATAATTAGTAAGGGTCCTGGTAATGTTAACATGAAATGCACAAAGTCCATTTGTTTCGTTTGTTTTGTCTTTGTAGTCAAGTTTTGGGGGAAAATGAGTGAAAGCCTGGGGAAAATCTGCTGTGTCCGCCCTCACAATGAACGTTTCTCTTTTGTCGGTAAGCACATACATTTCGATTTTGGACATTGTGTCTGACGATTATCCAATGCTCTTTTCGAACGATTCTGAAGGATGCAATTTCTTATTACTCAAGTTTTGAATGGAACTGAAGTAGAAAGAGAAAAGGAAGAAGAAAGGTCTGATTGCAGCAATTTGGGAAGAGTAGTACTTGTCTTGAAAGAGAATATTCAAAATGCATTAAGATAATTTAGGAAAGCATTCACCTGTTTACATGACTCTTTCAAGTATGATTTAGTTTTGTTCTGGCTGCAGTCACATTAGTTTTATGCCTTTTCCTCTACTTCCATAATAAACTGAAGTAGAGATTAGAGATTATTATGTCATTAAAAGGCTGCAGTGTGCGTTTTTGCTACAATGACGGACCTGTGCATGAAGAGACACACAACCGAAATTGTTAGAACTGTGAAAACTTTTACAATAACATATGTATAATCAATGACATAACTTAAATGATCACTAGTCTCATATAGCTACCTGACTGTGGTAAGATGCCATGCACACAAGAGTAACTTATAACCACATGCTTTGAGACAAGATAGGTCCCCACAAACTTTTGGAGGTAACAATCAAGAATAAAGTGGAAGAACAGAGTGGAGTTCTCAGATTTTAGTGTCTAGTTTTCCATTATGCATCCATCACTGATAAACAGAATTACGGAACATTAATGACCATTTCAAAATTGGCAGGTCTTTGAATTGCCTTTTTACAATTGTTTGCAGATTCTGGCAGGTGAATTTGTTCCTTCAGTGGGGAAAAGTGAAAACAAAAAGGAGATAACATGTTGTAACGTGTTTATTCATTCTGTTTAAGATGAGAATGCAAACTTGGGCACTGCGATGCGTTATGAAGAAATTGGTGAGTTTTTCAAATCATTAACCTCAATCACTGTGCAAGATATTATCACGATTCAGCTGATTTGGTTCATTTTGTCTTCAAAATTACATGTATTACCACAACCCTCAATAAGAAAAATAGTGTGAAGATTATGATGATGATTTGTATATTTTATATATTTGGTATGTCTTATATATACAAATAGACAATCTTTATATGTGCTGCTTGTTAAATGATGTCAATCTGTTATTTACTGGGCATGTAGAGTTAAATAACTGCTTATTCTGTCCTCCATAAGCAGTTGCGAGCGATCGCTAACTTCCTGTTTGTCATGTAGAACTGCGGATCCTGCTCCTGTGTGGCAGCGATCTACTGGAGTCCTTCTGCATCCCCGGGCTGTGGAACAGTAGCGACGTATGATTTATAAAATAACTTCAAATGGGAGCACAACAAAAGCTCTTGGGGTAGAAAAGATAGCTACATAGCAAGCAATGATATCCAGTAGTAATTAAGCAAAAGCATTTTAAAATCTTAATGAAAAAAAGCTACTCAGGATAATATAGTGACAAACAGTTGTACTGAGGAAATCTTTACGAAATACCTTATGTTTAAAATTGACATCAAATTGTATTTAGCAGACTTCAGCAATTCATTTTATACTGTGTGACAATTGGGTAATAATGATAAACTGAAAATGAAATAAAGTTTAGAATGCCGATAAGCAGTCCTTGCACTGTGTCTGCTTGGTTTCAGATGGAAGTTATCGTGGGCGATTTTGGCATTGTCGTGGTGCCCCGTGATGGTGCGGATACAGAGAGCATTATGAACCATTCCCCTGTGCTCCGCAAGTACAAGGTCATTCTTACTACAAACTTGTTAAATAACAGAATCTTCTTGAATGCTAGGAAAACATTCAATTAAGTAGTATTTCAGGACAATAAACTCATTTTTTGAATGTGTATTATTCAGCAGTGTTATTGTAAACACTGGAGAATTCAAACCGTTAACTTGATGAAACAAATGTTGATATGAATTCTTAACCATGGTAAACCCACTGACTTTATCTGTAAAAATGTCAAAATTCACACCCAGTCTAGTATGGAAATGTATTTAAAACAATGCAATGCATGGCTTTGTGGCTGTATTTAATGAATATTCATGAGGCTCATATTGAAAAGCCCTTTAAGTGTAGTAGCTAGGCTGTGTGAATGCACCAATTTGTTTCTTAAGAACAAACATCATTATGTAAATTGTTGCCATTAAATCAACAAATAGTAGTATTTAGACCATAGGAATGGTGAATTTTTTGGCCCTAAGATGTTTTTTTTCAACAAGGAACAATGTGTTTTTACTTAAACTCAGCACTAACGCACCAGGAATTGCTAATAATAAGCTCTCAGTTATTCAAATATGATCTGCTATGAAAACCTTGGCAAAATGGGATTTCAGACTTTTCCAAATGATTTAATGTGTCCTTTCACAGCTCCATTTATAAGCACATTTTTAAGCTGATGTGTGTCCTAGTTAGGCTAAAACAACACCAATCGAGGACCAGTAATGACCATGTGCATAGCCAAAGACTCCATTTTTTTAAGCACAACTTAAAATCTTTCATTGCATTTTATACTGAACTGGTGTATTGGCATACTGAAGCTTTTTTGGACTTCTGTTTCTTCTGTACAGGATAATATCATTGTGGTTAAAGATGACGCCAATCATCCAATGTCTGTTGTCAGTTCCACAAAATGCAGGTCAGTCAAAACTCTTTAAGAAAAACATGTAAATAAATGTTTTCTCGGTATCATTGCAGTAAAATATGAACTACTCACCACTTTGTACAGATTAGCCTTACAGCACGGGGATGGCCACGTCTTGGATTACTTGAGTCAGCCAGTGATCGACTACATCCTCAAGTGCCAGCTCTATATCAACACTTCTGGCTGAAGCTCCCTTTGCTGGGGCTGGAGTAGAATTGCCATAAATCCCTCCCTGGTCTGTTTTATTGTGCATCTCCTCTTATCCTCTGCTTTTCTGTGTGCAGGCCCAGTTAATGTCCCTGAACCTGTGGACTCTAACAAATGCCCTTCCCCCACCCACTTTGCAGGAAGGTTTGCATTGAGGTTGTGCAGAGTTTGTAAATGAGGGATGGAGCTGTTAATGTGCATGCAAAAAAAGTTGAGAGGAGAGAAGGACGTTACCCTTTAGTGATAAATTTTTGACCACCTTCACTGTTAAATATGGTCTCTCCTGCTATTGCATGCTTTTGCACCTTAGTTTGGCATGTAATGTACCTTTACTTGTAAAGTAGAATATAGTCTGTAGTGATTCTATTAGCATTGAACTGCTACAAAATCTGTCTGTGCTCTGAAAGTACATACACGTTACATTTACTTTCAGGTATACGTAGTATGTGGCATGCCTGTCCTTTTCCTTACAAATTCAAGGCATATTTTATGTATTTATCAATTTTTATTACAGATCTAATAAGAATGTAAGTTTATGAGCAAAAATGTGTTGCATAGGTTTATAGAGTGCCTTTGGTCATAATTATCTGAATATATATATTTTTTAATTTTGCATTTTTTTTTATTTTACTTGGATTGGTGTCAAATTTACAAGTTCCAGAATTTTTTAGTGTGTGTCATACAACTATTACATTTTGCTGCATTCAAATAAAATCCTACTTTGAAATCGTCTAAAAGACAGCAGAAGGAAAACTTTACAGATCTTTACATAGTTGAACTTGTTTCAAAGGCATTTTGAACTCTCATCCATGGTCACTGACTGACCGCTCATTCATGGTCGCTGACTGACTGCTTATCCATGGTCACTGACTGACCGCTCATCCATAGTCACGTTTAACCAGAGCAAGTTTTGGATGCAATTCATGGTCATTTTGAATCAGTTTTGTGTTGTGTCATAAGCCAAATAAAAAGAACAATTATTTACATTAAATCATTCTACAGGCAAAAGGGGGTGTCTCTTCATTTCTTAGCAGGGATGTTTGGTTCACATTCCCCTGATCTTCTAGCAGTCTCATCCTTAATTTGAGATGTGATCTGACGAGACCTAAGCTTTTGTTGAACTGTGAGGCATTTGAATAAAGCACCATATCATCACTGAAAAAAAAAAATTATACACACACACACACACACACACACACACACACACACACACACACACCGATCAGCCAGTCCTTTTATATCCCCCTTCTCATTTGTACCTTTATAGGTGTGCCATCTGGCTGTGGGGAAGAGCAAATTGTTCTACAAGGAAGTGGTGTTAATATTGTGGCTGATCAGTATATATATATATATATATATAATACACTGTATACAGTAGTCAAACTTCAATCAACCCCATTGGGAAATGTTTTCACATACCCCATTTTACTCTCCTGAGAGCATGCATGGGGTTAGAGCACAGGGATAGCAGGAAGGACCATGCTCAAGGGTCCAAGGGTGACATGGTCACCCTACCAGCCATGGCATTTGAATTAGCCCCCTTCCAGACAAGGGCACAGACTTCAGAACCACACACCGACCTTGTTTAAAGAGAATTATACTGTTTGT
This sequence comes from Gymnarchus niloticus, assembly GCA_009936485.2. Lineage (NCBI taxonomy): Eukaryota > Metazoa > Chordata > Actinopteri > Osteoglossiformes > Gymnarchidae > Gymnarchus > Gymnarchus niloticus. The sequence goes on from JAACJT020000036.1 coordinate 14,726,713, forward strand.
TTGGCTGAATTTTTTGACATAACCATTGAATGAACAGCATAGATTGGAATTCAGGATCTTTGCGCATCAGTATCATAACCATTTTAACAGTAGTAATGCTCATATTGTCAATCCACTGACAGCACTCTTCCATGGCCTGTCTGTTCAATGTGCCACATAGAATGATTTTGAAAGTTTTCTTCAGCAAATTAAAGATTAAGTATAATAAATCATACTAAAAATAAAAGCCATTTGCTTTAGGCTGACGATGTTTGATTTAATCGTAAAATCTTGTGTGTTTTGATAGTTATATAGTAGGAGAGAAAAAAAACAAAAAAAAACTATGTTTAAGGCAGAAGTTTGCAGGTTCGTAGCCCAGAAGTGGATTTCCTATTTTACACTCCTGTGCTAATTAATTTGGTGTTAGAGAACTGCAGAATCAGACACCTTTATCTAGTGAGTTTCTAAGCAGCTAAGAACATAATAAATTAACAAAAATGAAACTTAAGTAATCCAATATGTTCAGATATTTTAGGACTGTTTGGTCTAGTGACTAAATGTACTTTTTACTTTTACCTAAATGTGTCCACAGTTGTGTTTTTAGTATATCATTTCTTCCTTTGTACTATATATGTAGCATGTGATTAGACAGTTACTTGGACTAGTACTGTAATTTTTTAGTTCCATTTAATGCAACTTATACTACTGAGAACAGTATAAAATGACAAATTCTATGAAACATATGAAAAACTTAACACAATAAAAACTATGGAAAGTTTCTGCTCCTTTGCCTGTCCAAAACATAAATTATTTGTGCTTGAAGCAAAACATAATAAATCCTCACGTTACACACAAACTCAGATAAGGAGTCCTTCATGTGGCTGTAGGACTAAGACCTTTTAAGGTCTCTCAATGGCTGGAGAGTTAAAGCAACCCACTGGGAAGGTCTTCTGGATGTCCTGCAGGTTCCTGATGTCCATCAAGATGTTGTCAATATCTGTGTTCAAACTCATGGTCCTGGCTTTGTGACTCTCCTCCAACTCTTCCAGGTTTTGTAACCGTGGCAACAGCTGCTGTTTCACCATGCTGCGTGTGTTAGCTATTAATAACTCCAACTCATTGAACCTCTTGTCCCAGCTGCCAGTCCAACCTGTGACAGTAAGCACGTCAGTCAGTGGGCCTTGACCACTCCACTAGTACTTGGCACAAAATATGGCATGATACAAATTATGTAAAAGTATTAATGAATTTGGAATTTTTGATTTAAATTTGTGCAAGAAATGTAATTTTGCAAATGACCAATAGTGAGCAAGAATTTCTGAGGTAGCCTCTAGATAAATGCACAGATGATGAGGCTATGCAGGGTAATACAGTTAGGATTATAACATTTACTTCCCACATTTAAAAATAATGAATCACACAACAAGAATGATACTCTGTGTCTAAAGTCTGCTGCATCCTCACTCCCTGTACCAACTTGAAAAGCAACATCATCCAGACAGATCATCACTATGGTCATGTTAATATTACTCTATGGTTATTTATGTTTTATGAAAATAAGTTCAATATGATACTAATACTAGCGTAGGAGAGGTTGGCTCTCGCCTTTAGGAATGGGGGTTCAAATCCCACACCCCAGTGTGTGCTGCGTGGGGTTACTCCAAGTGTTCTGGTTTACAGTGATGTCACTAAAGCACACATTGTGAGAGTGTGCACTGGGATGGCCTGAGGTGTGCCCTACGTTCATGGAAGATGGAGAAAAAGCTTTATCATTTATTCACACTGTACACTGGCCACCCATCCAGAGTGTACCGCAGTCTTGTGCTTTATGCTGCCCGGAATAGTTAGAAGACCCCTGGATCCCTGACTATCAGGAGTAATCAGAAGATGGAGGGATGTACATCTGCATAGTGACAAAGTCTTACTGTAATGAAGTCCTAGTAAAGAAATGACAATACTCAATGTTCCTGGTTTTTCCATCATATGTTTTCAGGTAAACAATCATTGATGTAGATCAAAGAGAACTGAAAATGATGCCTCAATGATTTGATACAATATTGTATAGGGTGGGAAAGCTCATCATATACACTTCATATAACATATCAAACAGGTTTGTGGATTTGGAGGTGTGAGTTGGAAGTACTACTGACTGAACCACCATGCTACCCTGCGCCATTTTAATCAAGAATAAAACAGAAACATTTATATTACTTCAGCATCTCAATCTTTTCTTACAAAGAAAGGTATATTCCTACACTGCAAATCCATAAAGAGAAAAACTCCTGTAATTAATAATTAATGCTTTACTTTTGATCAAGACTGCTGGAAAGTATTAAAGAATGGCAACATACAGTGTAATAATTTAATAGTCAAGTCTAACTGAATACCGAGAATAAAACTGAGTTTATACCTGATGAACTGCTTGTAGAGAGAAGGTTATTCATGCCCTGCAGTGTTTCATCAACAGAGTCCTTGACTGTCTTCACGAAGTCATAGGAACCAGCAGCTTGAGATGAAGCCTGGAAAAGCAAGAGAAACAGCAGCAGTTTTTTTTTCTGCTCGGTCAGAAGCAGCACATTCCACAGGTAGGTAAACAGAAATCTCTGTATTATCATCAATCTGTATTATTATCTCATCAACTGTATTATTAGACTTCAGGCAGTAACTAACTGCAAAGATTTTCAACCAAGTATGAACAATGATCATTATACTTATGCTTGTCAGTTGGTCCAATTAATTTTTGTTAAATCCCTTGAATTAAAACTGAACATCAATACTTTGATCACCTCTTGATTGCTTCTATCTAAGTCCACTCTGGTGACATACAGAGCCATAATTATGAAAACTGTGTCACTGCACAAATACTTATGGACCTAACTGTACTGCTGTTTAAAGAAGTGGCTGATTACTCAGTGGTCCAGACCAGACACCTGAGAGAGTTGTTTGAAGTAATTTACACTAGCACTTAGGTAGTACAGCTTATTAACACCCTACTTCCCACAATGGAATAAATGCCATTGCTGTAAAACAGGGTCTATCTCAGTTATGGCTGAGCAAACGGCAAAGTGTAGATTCAGCTCAGTGAAGCAAAGAAGCTGTACTGCCTTATCTTTTGGAACCAACCAGGAGTGTGCCATCATTTTTAGAGTCTATACGTTTGATATCACCACTGTAGGCCACCAACAACGCTGACCTGTCTGGCTTTCATTTCCCACTGCTTAGCATGATCTGCCTCCATAGTCAGTTCCGTCATTCTGGCCATTGCCTGAAATTTCAGCTGGTTCACATCGTCTTTCAGTGCAGTCACTTCCTTCAGCATGTCATGCATCGCCTGTAATGTGGGCGGGATTTCCTGTGGACACATAGTTCAGTGTCACATACAGTTTATATCCAGGTCAATGTCACATACAGTTTAAATCAATATCACATACTATTTACGTTTAGGCCAATGTCACATACAGAACACACCTATAGCCAGGTTTGAATCAAGTCAAAATTGAGTGAAGATACCTATAGCCTGTTATCCAGGTGTATCCAGGTGTAACGGATTTCTACAAGAATCTCAGAAAGCTATTTTTATTATTTCCTGTGGCAAATTTAATAAATACATTGGTCTATCCAGAAATCCCCAATTAATCTCCCGCAAAATGTCCCCAACACTCAAAAATGCCAAATTCAACATAAAAAAAACTTTAAACACTAATTACCTAATCACCAAATTATTATTGAGGTAATAAGGACTTGTGTGTTTATATGTGCTCATTTTTTTTGCAGTCCCCAACATTATATTTTGTAATAATAACAGTGGACATTTAACAGTCACATTCATTTTATATTGTTTTAGTTTTTAAAAGAAATCAATTTACCTACTGTGACTGTTACTATAATGATTTCTTTCTGGGAATTCAAACTGCACAGATTTCAAATAGTTTTCATATTTCCTTTGGTCGCATTCCCATGGCACTCAGTGTCAGGACTTCTTCCCTCAGCTACCCAATATGGGCATTAATGCATATGGCTTTTTAAGGTGGAAACTCAAACACTAGAGTAGAGGTGTATATTTAAATTGCACAATATATACTGTCTAGGATAGCAAAGAAACCTTAAAAACTGAAGTGAGATCTGAGCCCATTGGGAGAAACATGAAGCCTTCGTGTTTACCTCTGTATATGCTACAGAATCCTCAAGTTCTCTGAAGGTTTCCAGGGCCTTCTTGAGGTCTCCCTGTACACTGCCCAGGACATCAATAGACTGGCTGTTGCTACTAACTGCTCCTTGAATGGTGGCAGCAATGTCCTTCAGTTTCTTTATGCTCTTCTCTGCCTCAGCCTTGCCGGTAGTGAGCTCTTCATTGAATCCTACAATAATCATTAGGAACATATATTATTATTTCAGTGTCTGAGTACAGATAATATAATTTTTTTATTTCCATCCATATATCCATACAGTCTGTACAGGATCACAAGGTATTCTTCCATTTCAGTTCACTTAATCAGTCTACAAAATGTAATGTTTTGCGCTTATCCATGTAATTGGGAATCAAAAGGTAACCAAGTTTGTTTTAAATTCTACTTGGTCACTATTAATGACTACACTTTAGTTAGAACCTTGAGATGACAGTTTGTGGATTATCAGTATAAAACAACTGTAAAAAATAACATTGACAATACCAGTATGTGGAAGGTCAAATACGTTAATATGCATATGGTTTTCTGGAGGTGGTGCAAAACAGATTGATTTAAATAAGACAGGACAGGTGTCCTACCTTGCAGCTTGTCATACACATCAGCCAGCCCATTCAAGTTCTGGCTGATATCCCTCAGTGATGCATCTGCATAAGCTTTAGCAGCTTCTGCCTTTGAGTGAAGCTGACTGTGTATCTGTGTAAAAAACAGACATGGGATGTGGTTCCTACTTAGCCTATTATGGCCCATATAATTTTTACTTCTTAACACAATGTTTTGATTCGCAGGAAAGTTGCTGCAACTCAGATTATTAAGCACATCCATCTAACAATTTATCCAATATAGGCTTGGGCAATGTATAAGTGATTGGAGGGATGGATATACGATACATGACAGTCAAAATTGCCATAAATTATGAAATACTTCTGTGAAAAACGATATTTCTTGATGTTTTTCATCGGTTATTCTGTGACTGTTGTTGTGTTAATACAGCAGTTAAAAGCATAGTACCCTAAACGTTTACTTAGAATAGTGTGACCTTCCCAGGGTTTCAGATCCAACCAACAGGAAGAAAGCCAATGGTCCATGATGGACATGAGTGCTACCTCACACCATAAGCATCAGTGTTTGGGTGAAACTATCACTGATTTAATCATTCGGCAATCTTAGAGCCACATGACATAATACATGGAACTAGCATTTGTTTGTGGCAGGGTAGACTCAGTAACTGGGCTAGCTTCATCATGACCATTTTACACAAGCAAGATTATGAATGTGTTAAGATTGAGACCATAAATTTTGATAGTGTCTTCATACCAGATCAATGTACACAGTTAGTATGAGTACTGCGGTAAAGTGCCATTTTGAATGGATACACAGTGGTCCTTCTTATACCTGTTCAGCAGCTTTTCCTTTGACCAGGAGGTCACTCATCTCAGATTGATCTGCTTGGATTCTGGTTTTAAGGTCCTGGCACCCTGACAGGCTGTTTTCCACGTTATTTTTTAGGGCTTCCAAACGTGAAACCGCAGCATCCATCATCTATTCCAATGACAAAAGTTACTGAATTTAAATAGAGCTTCCTTATAGCATAGAGGCATAGAGAGAGCACATGAATATAATGATATTTGAAATTCAAATTGCATTCATCATCATAAAAACATCTACCTGGTATTTATCTAAGATTTGTGGCTCCAGCCAAGACATCTGCCTCAGCATATCCTCCACAGCTCTGTTCTCCTGGAAAGCTGAAGAGCTAAGCTGAGCCGCAAGGTTCGTCATGGCCATCACATGTGTTGTGTTCCTCTTGTACCTGGAGCGCACATGAGTACTTGTCTTACTCCATTGCTAAAGGATGCATGATGTTAAAGATCAAATCATTACCTTGTCAGCTGGAGGTCACTAGAAGTACCACGTCAAGCTTTCATAAAAGATTACTATCCATACCATCTAATTTCTAATAGGTTCTTACTGTTTCTTAAGATCATCTACAAGCTCTGCAACCCTGTCTTCTCCTAGCATGACAGAACGCATTAGATCCTGAGCCTTCTTTGCCTCTGCAATGGCACTCTCCGTCGCTTGGTCAATCATCTCCACTTCACCACGGTACCTGGAAACCCACAGATCACATCATCTTTCATACATACTAGGCAAGGTATCATGGAAATGTTCAAACATGTTTTGCTGCATCACATGATGCCACACTCACTTTTTAGCAAGACTGACAGCTTTTTCTGCCAGGGCAGAAATAGTGTTGGTGTCTCCATCAGCATCACGTAAAGGAAGTTCCTGGAAATGCGATTTATAAGTACACTGATTACTCAAAGGGGAATTGAATAAGATTTTGTCAGATACCAAAAAAAGATTTGGTCCTAAAGCAAAACGACTGTTATTACTTTTAAATACATTTTTTGTGATTTAATTTTAAAAAAGGGTTTAATATGAATTAAGTGCTATATTTCATATAAAACCCATCTTTTAACATTACATCTGGAAAAATCTATTTCAAAGTTATTGGGACAAATTGTCTTAATGAAATTTGCTATATTATAAATAAATTTCAGTTGATGAAATCATTTGCTGGAACAAATATTAGCTTCAGAACTCTCAGAGACATGTCATTTTTGTGCAAGAACAAAACATTCACACAGACTGAACAAAGGTTCTATAGTGCACTGCTGTGGGGAGCTTTAGAAAAAACTAAATGAATGAATGAATGAATGAATGAATGAATGAAACAAAATGGATTAACCTAGCAGACAGCTCATCTTTCCATTTCCTTTGGCCAACTTCTTAAATTTCAGTCTACTCCCACAATTCAATAACACAGAGTTTAGGTGAACTGGTGACTCTAAATTACATTAAAATGTGACTATGTGACAGAATGTCTACATGTATAGAAAGAGAATGGAAACAAGATCCAGTATATATAATCTGTATTTCATCAATTCTTATGACACAACATCACCAGCAAAAAGTGATGACTGGCACATTACGAGTATATTGACTAAACAAAACATTAAGAATTAACTTAGTGACTCAAATCTTATTTTTATTTTTTTTTTATAAGATGATGGCAGAATATGCAAGCTCACAGCGTTTCTGATGTCCCTTTTAGCTTGATTCAGCTGCTGCCTTATGTCCTGGATCAGGAGGTCAATCTCAGACACATGCTTCTGATATTGTTGCTTCTGCTGCTGCATGGCATTCAGTGTGCGGACCACAGCCTGCAATCTGCTGGCCTCGCGAGACTCGGCTTGGCTGAGGCCTTCCAGGTGGGTCAGCAAACCATTCTCGGTGTCTGAATTAAACACAGAATTTTTAATACGTTATCAACAGATTACAATGCAGTGTGCCTGGTCAGAGAAAACCAACAGAATGGAATTAATGTGAGCATAAACATGTATACCTTGTGTTTTTAATAATAAATCAATGTATTAGACACCAACCAGTGAGATGGTTCGTGGTCATCTGCAGGTCAACCAACAAGCGCTCTGCCAGCTGGGTATCCGTATCTAACTGGGCGTGGCTGGCTGGTGCGCCATCACCCTCTGTTTCCTTGAGTAAAGTTTCCATATCATGCAGCTTTTGGAAGGATTGCTCCAACTGCAAAATATTGATAATTAAAAGATTTTAAAATGATTGAAAACCATAAACATATTTTCAGAAAGCACCAAGGAACAACTTGTATATTTTATACCAAGGCCTTCCTATGGCTTACAACTAAGATATAAATTGTCCTTGATATCAGATTTAGTTTTACTTTAAATAGTTCATAGAACAATTATATTCATATTTATCTTAGGCCCTCTTTAATCCTAGTCTCTGAAAGCTTTTTTAAGAAGTGATTATCTTACCTTGTGCTTAACGTGGTCAAAGCAGACTGGACAAGCAGAATGCTCACACTTGAGTCCTTCGAAGCCTTCTCTACACATACACTGACCACTTTGGTTGCACTTGTTTGAGAGGGATCCCAAAGGATTGCAGCTGCAAGCTTCAGTGCAAATGACAGGTCACGTTAAACTTGATGGATAATAAGCATGCTAAATGCATGCTAGCTTCTGTACTCATTACATTCCAACTAATTTAATTTTGTTCATTTCTTAGCTATTTGTTTCTTGAACACTTTCACCCTCTACAGACTATTGACTGGTGTATATGTTTTCACAGCCTTCCACGCATGGAATAAACCTAGGGATGGTAAAATATTCTGCATGAACTGTGCTAAAAAAGAAAAAAATTGCTTTTTAACAGCAATGAGCAGTTTTCAGAGATTAATGTTCTCCAACAGATGTGAGGGACTTTGAGTTCTTACCTTTGCAGCTCTCAGAAAGGTCACTGCGGTGGAACCCGTCTTGGCAGCTCTCACAGGAGAAACCCATTGTATTATTAAGGCATCTGAGACATTTTCCCGTGAGGCGATCACAGCTGCCTGTGGCGCTGGAGCTCAGCTGCCCGTTGCACTGGCATCGCCGGCATGGTTGCTGGGGACCGTTTTCCCCCAAGGGGTCACCAAAGAAACCATCTTCACAAATGTTGCAACGTGGGCCTGAAAGGAAGTCAAGTTGGAATCGAGTTCGATTAACATTTTTTTTAAATGGGGAAGTCAGCACCTCATGTAAACAGACATCATGTCAGTCTCACCAGTAATCCCTAGGGGGCAGCGGTGACACTTCACTTGAGAGGTGGCAGGTGTCAACGAGCAATCGACTCCTGGACGGCAGGGGCATTTTAAGCAGGATAGTGGTTTCCAGGGATCTTGATAATAGCCCACGGGGCAATTGCGGAACCCAGCACTGTCATCACCGGACAAACACTCACCTGTAGCAGAAAAAAAAAAAGAAACAGGGAGAGGGTATCATAATCTTGGGCATACTTCACAGGTGAAACATAGAGTTGATCCAAACAGGAAATGGTTTTAGTCCTTTAATTCATAAGCAAAATCCAAAAGTCCTAAAGCTGGAAAAAAACAGACTGAAAAGTCCAAAATATACAAAACAATATTCTTTCCTAAGAAATAACATGTTATAATATAAATTTGAGATATAGAGCATGTGCACTGGGAAATGCCACAAGGTGATCAGCAATGGCCTGAGATGGTTTCCTCACCAGTGTTGGGGTTGCAGTCTCCATGGCAGCTGCAGGGAACACATGGGCTAAAGGCACCCCTCATGGGATCCATTCTTCGGTATCCGGGAGCACATTGCTCACAGAACTGTCCCTCGTGGCCAACGGGGCAGCTACACTTCCCAACCCATTGTGCTGGAGTACCAGGCCCTTGACTGGCCGATACGAGCTGCACATCATCTAGGTAACTGCGACCTACAATGGAAACAACACGATGAAATGAAACTGAATCAAACATTTGCCAGCTGTAATCTTGCATCAAAAAGGAATAGTAATAATCAACTACTAAGCTTGCTTTTTCCTGATCAAAAACATCAATTCCTTAAAGGCGAATAAGAAACAGGGCAAATGTAATAGACAACAGGAAACGTATGTTAAGCAGTACCATGAAAAGAAAAAGACATACTATTTCTCCCAAACGTGCCACGGATCATGATAGCTGTAATGTTTTGAAGGAGGCTCTGGAACTGCAAAGAGGTGAGTCTGGGCTGCCATTTGCTGTCTGGCTGCTCATTAAGTCTGTGCATTAAAGGCAGAAAAACAGTGCTTTAGTATATTTATTGCGAACTAACCCTAGAGTTTCACTCATTATTCAGCACTGGTTGCATATGCAGTATTTTAGACTACACACAATCCTTTGCAAATTGAATTACTTATTGTTATTGTACTATTTATTAGTGGAAAATGGAAAATGGAAAATGATGGTCAACTGGTGATAAAAGGTCATTATGGATGGTCCCATAGACAAGTGAGGTCACTGACAATTTCACTTTTTTTCAATTTCTGTGCCAGTCACTTCTAAACAAAAATATATTTACCCATGTAGAAATGGGCTAAACTTGCATCCAAAACAGGGGCTAGCCCATGTGTCTGTAAGACAATCCATGAATGATTTAATTGGTCTGTACTGGAACAAACCAGGCAGCACTTGGGAACACGAGAGCCCCCTAGTGGTCAGGGCATCATAAACGTGTCCGTCACAGGCAGGCGAAGACCACTAATAATGACCTCCTACCTGAAGCTGTATTCCATCTTCTTTCCACAGGGAATAACTCCATGCAGGTCTGCGAGTGAGGCAGCCACCCTCAGTCCGGCTCCTTCGAGGACCACATCGGCAGTAGATGGCCGACGAAGACCACGGTCAAGCCGGAGTGAGAAGGACAGTGTCTGACCATAGCTCAGCATTTGGTTACCCAGGTAGGAGGCTTGGAAGGGCAGACAAAGATGATTGGTACCAACAGGTATACAAATTAGTTACAATTATTCTTTATTACTGTAGTTCAAATGAATTTCTAGTTATAATTAGCATAATGTACATTTATATTATAGCATCTATATTTCTTCAGCAGCCTATGATTGTTCATACCCGGAGCCAACAGATAAACAGGCACACTGTTGTCGGAGAAGACCTCAAGACTCTTAAGTCTGGGGGACCACTGGAAATGCACAGCAGATGCAGAGATGCCATTGGCTGGAGCCACTCGCCATGCCTCCGTCCCTGAGAAAAAGACAGCTTGGCACATTTACTCTTGTCACTCACACAGTGCATTTCACACAAGGTTCATTCCTGCCACACCAGTGCCATCACAGGTTGGAATGGACTTTCTCCATACCATATATATAGTTCATTTTAGTTCACCCAAGGCATTCAAGTTGCTGAGGTGATCTCATGCTTATTAAATGTCACCTGCTTCTCCATAAGAGATTGCAGTGTCACATTCTACCTAGGAAGTTTTTCTTTCCTTTTTGTGTTACAGAATGTCTAGTTTTAGCTTACTTTTTCTTTGTCTGCCATGTGCTTTCCCATACTGTACTCCAGTACAGTACATTACGTTATATTTTAATATAAAATATGAACCAGTAAGAGGGTGTTTAAAATAATTACAATTTGAAATTGAGAACTGTGCCTTTAAAGTGTCACCAAGCAGGATTCAAAGTGTTATTTTTTTTTTTCCAATTTTCTGTACTCCACTATCATGAAACTTTGCTTTGTGGTAGACCTCTTCTCCACAACTGGCCATTTGAGCGTAGATGCAGGACCAACAACCTACCAATGCACTGCTCTTTAGAGCTATATGGTGGCTGTATACACAAGCTGCAGTTTTACAAAAGAAAACTACAACTTTAAGAAAATTTACCAGTGTTGAAGTTTGAGGAGATGGTGTGAACAGAATATCCCTCTGCCTGTGAACAATTATTGGAGTGTCCATGGCAGAGACAAGGCAGGCATTCTAGTAGGCTTCTCACTAGCTGACTGCTGCTTTGAGGCCAACAGCTGTAGGAGACAGACAGAGCCAGATGTCAGTCTCTGCATCTGGAACTGTAGCTGACGTTTTGACCATTTAAAATAGCACATTACAATGATAACTAGTTATTAATACTTGAGAAATACTGATTTATTTAACAGTTAAAATTTGTATTTGCCTTCATTTATAAATAAGAAGGTCTTTTGTTGTAAGCTATTTGGATTTGGAATGTTTCAACACTCACAGATTTTTTTTTAAAAAACAACATTATTGCAAACCCAACATTTATTATGTTTTTAAAACAGGGCTTAATGTTTAATGTAAAGTATGAAGTTTAATTGCACATAATACTTCTGTCTGGCTTTTTTCATCACAGATTATGCTCTGATAGCAACAGTCTGATCACAGGCCTTTGAGTTCAAGTCAAATATTACTTGAGGACTGGGTTAACACTTAACTCTAAAAATTAATACAGATCATCACCTAAGTTCTGAAAAACCAGACAAAATAGAAGTAATGCATGCTTAAATATATTCATATTTAATTAGTAATCTATGTTTAATTAGTCATATCTAATCTAACACTGTCTTTGTCATTTGAAATTTTGCTGTTCTATGCCAATGCACACAGACAGTTTCCACATCATTCTAATAAATCAAAGAATGCTATTAAATTTCTGTTGTGACTAGCAGCTGTACAAGGAGGAATGAATGAATGAATGAACGAATGAATGAAAGAGTCATCATCGGACATCATCTCACCTCCGTGTGCAGCCGATTGAAGTTACAGGTGCCCCATTATCACAGCGGTCACATTTATTACCCTGGACACCAGGCTTACAGCTACAGACTCCCCGACTATCACATCTAGGACTGCTGGAACCTAAAACCAAACACAAAAAGCAATAGCCGGGTATTTTTCCAATCGAACCAAAATACATACCAAAAACATAGTTTCATCATATCAAATGTGATATTCCTTTGTAAAATATATCAAATAATACCATAATTTAGATTTTTAAAATTTTACATGGGCAAAAAAAAAACGGTCTCGATACTTCCACAATTACAAGCAAGTAAAACAACGTAGTGCACTCGTTAAAAATAAATTATCATAACAGTTCACCCACCTGCAGAGCTGCAGTTGCAAGGTAAACAGCTTTCTCCTGCTCTCTGACGATAAAAGCCCTCTTTGCATCTCTCGCATTGCCAGCCTTCCGTATTTTCTTGGCAATTCAGGCAACGTGGACCATAGGTGTCCTGAATGCAACTGTTCGACTTTCCGTGGCAGTTACAAGGCAATGCTGCGCAATTGATTTATATCGTTAAAAAAAATACTAACTAATGATTTAACAAAAATATACAACTGACTCCTGTGAATTTAACTCTGGAAAACTTTATAATTTACGGATTTTTTTTTAATTCAAAAAGAACGAATTATCAGATACTTACTAATAGCAATTATGTAACAGATAAAATGAGGAGGCTCACAAAACATTTAATCGTATTCTTAGTTTTCAAACTTAGCCTGTTTCACATTCTGTAAATATTAAACTAGCTGTATTACCTAGAAGTTACGCGTCTAAATACAACGGTAGAAAGTTAAATTTTAGGACGATTTGTCCCTTTTAACTTTGAGAACATTAAAATATTGCTTTCAATCACAGCACAACATCCGCGACCGAGTACAGTGACTGATAAAGACTCCCTTTACAATATATTTACCAAGACAACGGTGCAAGTCTAGCGCTGATTTGTCTAGGAGATTCTTGGCAATCATTTATAGCCTACGGGTATTTAATTCTTTTGCCTAGTGTTTCACCATAAGGTGTGTCTGTGCTGCCCATCAAGACTTAAAGCAAAATACCACAAAAAATGTGATAATTTTAAAACAAATACGAAGGACCATTCAAAAACACTTAATGTCCCCAAATAACAAATAATAATAATAACAATAATTATAATAATAATAATAACTCTGTGACACTTTACCGGTCATATAAATACTGAGTATGATCCAAGTACCAGAAACTGTAATCCAAAGACAAACTTACAAGATTCACATTAAAACCTTTTCGTCTTTGTAGAAATCCGTTGCAAGGAATACTACGTGAATTTCGGTCTGACATCATTACAAGTTATTCATTATAAGTTAATTGCTTCTTTTCTCATTTATATTTTTGATGTCAGTTATCTAAACCACATAGTATGATGCATTGTATATAAGAACAGTGTATAATAGACTAATTGCTTAAAAATTTCCGGTGTGTTAAAACATTATACAATGATAACAAATGATACAAAATTATATAACGTAGTAAGTTCCTAAAACTCACGTTCAGGTCGGTGGGTACCTTGAACCGGAGCAAGAATGAAAAAGATTCCACAATAATATATCCATCGGATCCACATGATAATAAACGGCTGTAGTGGAAGCTTCCAAAATACTTGTTTCACGGCGTTTCAGTCGGGATAATCTAGTGTGTCTGGCAACTCTAGGTCTGCTTATAAACAGCACCCCCGTGACTAAGGCTGACTCAGTCATAAGACAAATTTGGTCAAATGTGATTAAAATCCGGTACACCCCTTGTCTTACATATGTACTCGTATAATCGAATCCCGAGAATGCACTATCGGTAGGGGTTCCCGGTTCTGCTCTGTTTTCATTTAGGGGTCCCTGGTTTAAAAAAGTCGGTAAACCCCCTTACTATATAATCAAATGAGAAATTAAAAACAGAATATTATTACCATCATTCTAGATTGATATATAGCCTATATGTTAAGTATGGGATACATAGAAAGCGTTTCTAAAAATTAAGAACTATTAAGAACTTGGGTATTTCATACCTAATTAGCAATTTGCAGCCTCCTTCTAAATTTATACAGACTGACACACTAACATTAAAGATAATAAAAGAAAATCGTATTCATAGTGGAAAGAATATTACAGCTGAGCAATTTGAATTAAAACTGTGATGAGGTGGTTTGGTGAATATTAAACATATGTTAGTTATATTTGTTGCATTGATTTAAACTTTTAGTAAAATTCAGATGTTATGTTGCTAGTTTAGATGACGTCTGTGTTGTTTGGCAGTACGTTGCTGTGCGCGCTGAAATATCTGTAGTCAGGACTTTGGCAAGTATGTACCTGCTGTTTGCTCTAGGTCTCACGTCCTCACCTGTGATTCACTTCCTCATTATACCACTGATAAAGGAAGCAGAAATATCTGGCCCTATCTAGAATCGGACTTCTTTTGTAACCGTAATACAGTCCTCGTTTTCACAATTGAAGTTATTCCAAGACTTACTTTTACCCGCTCCCTGGTAAACTTCAGTTTCTTTATTAATCTACATTCGCCATTGAACACATTTCCTTAATTTGTGTTTATGATACGTTTTTAAGCAGATGTTTATTTTTAGTCATTTCGCGTTAAGAACATTTTTTCCTGTAAGGTACGTTGTCGAATAAAAAGATTTTAAAATTTTGTTTCCTCTTATAAGTAGCATTTAGCAGTTTCAGTTTAACAGTAGCAGTTTCTAATTAAAATGACAAAGAATGTGCACATAAAATGTGTTACAACTACTTGCAATTCGGCAGGTACCTTACAGTACCTCGATTTCAATGCATGTGTTACAAACGCGTCACTCATGCCACACCCCTAATGTCAGACTTGTGATCAAGTTCTTTGGTCTAGCCTTCAACCTGCTATATATGTACCCACAGGCAATGGAATAACACGGATGTAAATCAAATGCCCAAAAGAGGAGTCAGCGTGTGGAGAAAAATGGATTGCGATAACTGTAGGGCAGGGATAGTCTGCGGCTGGTGAGACAACGCTGAGCTCACACATCAACGTCTTCCAGCCTCACCCTCGTCTACACTTAAAGACGTATTTAAAGCCGTGAGTCATTAGGACAGAGCCTTCAAACCTATCGCATTTATACAAGCGGTATACTTTCAGCTTGGTTCATAGTTTATTACATGTAATTTAGAGAGGGTGTTGGAAACGATCTTTCCAATAGTATGCCATGAAATGTTATTTATACTCTTGTAATAATTTACAAGAGTCTGCCGTCCTGTCGTCCATCTAACTTCCAGCTACTCTGATTATCCTACTCACATCACAAGCACACAAGAGGCTTAAAAACCATGCCTTCAATATTGAGCAGTGTCATCTCGTTTAAGAAGGATGCATGGTTTAGAAACATTGCAGGACATCAAACCATGCCCCAATACATTTTGAATTGAGGATGACTTTGCCAGTATTATATATCACAGAATATAAATTATTGTTTTGCATGGTGTCAAATTATAATAATTTCTCAGAAGAACCAAGTTTGCTTGAGGGTGCAGAGTTGGACCCCAGGACATTTACCAAACTCACCGTTATAGGATTAGCTACAAACTTGGGGAACAATATCTGATGGAACAGCTCAAGGACAAATTCTCACAATTCCTGCATGATGTGAGAAGAGCATGTCTATCTGAAATTTAACTAAAAGGAGACAGGTTTTGAGTGTTACTCTCAAGCTCTGCATGTCTCAAAATCATGTCAACTTTTGTGAAATTAAAAAAAAGTTCCTGAGTTTGGAAGATTGTAATGGAAATACACATAAATACACACTGAAACGGGACTCTTCCTGAATAATACTGTAATTTTTTATTATTGTACACTAAACACAAGATGGTGGGCATGGTAGTTCAGTGGCTGGAAATGGAGTATGAATGTTCTGCCTGTGGTCTGCATGTTTCCCCCAGGTGCTCTAGTTTCCCCCCTTGGTCCAAAGACCTGCAATTCAGGCTGACTGGTGTTTCTAAACCACCCGTAGCCCTGCAATGGGTTGGCTCCTCATCCTTGGGTGTATCCCTGCCTTGTACCCTCTGCTGCCTGGGATAGGCACCTGACCCCCCTGTGACCCAGCCTAAGATAAGCAGTTATAAAAATGTTGATATGGTATTTCTTAGGATGAACTAGATAAAATTTTGTGCCTTTATAATGTGCATGAGAAGTTGGTGCTACAAATATGCCACAGAAAAGGGACCTAGGCTACTTCTTTTTCTGAACATACTGAAAAGGTGAAGACCAACAATATCAATATCAGTATCAACATTGCTGTAGCTTTTCAAAACAGAAAATGGAACATCAAAACAGTAACACTAACCAAAACATAGCAGCTAGAGACAGGTTTTCCCCGCTGTGGATTTGACTTGAACAGCAGAATAATAATTAATATGAATAGACTAGACACCTTATGGGAGGAGCCGCAGCCTTTAAGGAACCAGATGTATCATTTTTCATGGCAAACCAAAGCACCTTTTTAAGCATAATTATGAAACTATAGACAACAACTATAGGGTATTCCAAATAATTTTTTGGAAGAACACTTTTTATATTGTTCAGTATAACCAAAAATGAATCAAACTATATTTTACAATAATTTAAAAGGTTGGGAGTCTGGAGTACATGGATTCAATTGCTGATATTTTGAAGTTACCTTGCTTCTGTTCCGAGAGTTCTCCTGCAAGCTGAAAAATTACGTAATCATACTTCACCCGCTAAGTTTAACTTTGAGCATATACCGCAAGACCGGAGTTCTCCAGTACAAATGTAAGTAGGATGCCATAGCTTTTGTCGTGTGTGTGGAGCGTAATACGCTGCCCAGCCAAAAAAAAGTTGCACACTTCAGTCTTTCATTTGACCATCTTTAGCTTTGATTAAGGAGCACTCGTCGTGGGATTGTTTGGACGAGCTTACACAATGTCTCAACATTTTTTTTATCGTAGACTTGCATTCATTTTTCATCAAATCTTGTATTGACAACAGGAGAGTTGACCCACTCCATAAAGTCTTCTCTACCACATCCCAATTACATTCAGTGGGGTTAAGGTCAGGACGCAGTGGTGGACAATTCATGTGTGAGAATGATTTTTTTTTTTTGTGATCAAATTTCTACTGAAAGACAATGGAAGAAGAACATGAGCAAGCATTAACATAGAACATAACAACCCTCCCCCCCCCACACACACATACAGTACCCTGAGACAGCACCCTAAAAAGTAACAAAAACAGAAATCTGTCACTGGCACACCTTGCCCCAGAGAGAGCTCAGCCGAAGGCTGAGGAAATAAATTATGATGATAGTAGAAATTGAGGGGAAAAAATAAACAAGCAAATAAGTTGTTGTTGTTGTTGTTTAGTCACGCAGTCATGTCCGACTCTTCACGACTCCATGGACCACAGCACGCCAGGCCATCCTGTCCTCCACCGCCTCTCGAAGCCTGCCCAAACTCATGTTCATTGCTTCCACTACACTGTCTATCCATCT
>JAACJT020000036.1:14761063-14801346 GCA_009936485.2 Gymnarchus niloticus
TGGCTGTTGGCAGAATTATCAGTGCAGGGTGGGGTTCTGTGTGGGGGAGAAAAAAAAAAAAAAAAAAATGTTGCTATCGCACACACTGGGAATGAACCGGTGCAGCCAGATATAGCATCATGTCTGCAAAATTGGCCATTATCCATTTTGCCTATGCAAATTATAGGCAATTCCTCTGCAACACATCCAGCAAAAAAACACTCTGTGGAATGCAAATACTGTACATAACATTTCAGTTCCTGAGGTGGCTGACAACTTCTAATTTCTACAGACACAGAAAGGAAACAAAGCCAGGTACATAGCTAAACTAATACTATAACATGAGTTGTGGCTAGCTATAAAGCTGGTGATGTGCTCCAATGTATTTTAACATACAGAGCTAGCGTTTCCTATTTATTAAATTCTCCATGTTGCACGATTGAATCAAATTTATTAGCCAATTAAAAAAGCCAACAAGCCAGTTTTTACAAATTAAACGACGGTACTTGCGTTTCTCAGGAGCAATATGGCCTGTATTTAGATGGCATACTGTATCTACGAGCGCTATTTTTACATGTTTTGCCTGTCAAAAATATTTGACAAAACCTTAAGAAATTGAGACCTATTGTCTGTAGCTCATAACTCATTAAAAAATGCATTAAATTGAGTTCATAAATTGATTTTATATTTCATGTGCTTAGATTATATATGCATTGGTTTTGAAATGGGGGACTGTTGAATTTAAAAATCAATGACGGGATGCAATAAAGGTTTTCGATATGCTGAAATTCACACTTTTTTTTTTTACTTTAAAAAATATTGATTCACTATTGTCTCGACTGGACTCAACTTGGACTCGGTCTTGAGTACAACTCCCCTCTTTTTGGACTGTCTCAAATACTAAAAGACTTGGACTTGACTTGGACTCAAACTAGGTGGACTCAAACCCAACACCAGCAAGTGGCACTCTATAGCCCCGTTACCACCGCATGGACCTGGCTCACCTCAACTCTACTTGTCTTTTTTACATTTCCATTGGGCAAAACTGAAGATAGTACCTGGTATTAAAAAATGGGACCAGGTACCAAGAGTGCCGTGGTTCCAATCGAACTGAGTAGGTACTATGACTGTCACCCGAAAACGCTGCAGGCTACTGATTGGTCAGAGAGAATCAACAGCACTGTGTCAGCAACACGACACGGTATAGTGGGCAAAGCATTTTAGCAAGCTATTCTGGATTTGACTGACCGTCTATTGTTTTTAACTTTAATCGATACGGACACCCACAAAACCACACCGAGGTCAACTATTACATATTAAAATGGGTATGGTGTATGTGTGTATTTCAGATCTTTCACTATTTGCAAAGTCGCTGCCACGGACCATCTGTTTGGGTGTTTGCCTGAGTAGACCACTTTTTCAGTGGTGTTTTGTTTTGCTACACTCAGCCTCTTCTGAAATAAGTTCTCTCCTTGCTGTGACAAATAGCCTCAAACCGAGAACCAAATACAGAATCCCTTCCATATCATCTGTTGTTCCTTCCTATTTGTTGTGTTGACTTTATGGGAATTGCGTGCAGTGTCATGATCATCATCTTTCTACAATGGGAATGGAACGCCAAGCGAGTAGGGTTGTGTCAAGCCCAGTTGAGCCGAGTCAAGCCGATACCATGCAGTGGAAACGCCTCATATGTGCATACTTTTGTCCCTGCTTACATGATAGTTGAAAAAGCACATTTTCTGTTTCAATTGATCAGTCAATCGAGACTTACCGTAATTTAAATCAAAACCATGGAACCATATCTGGTGTACCCGCATAAGCCAACCACTGCATAATAGCACAAGCTTACCTGTTTTCTCCACCTTCCAGCGGTCGGTCATCCTCCTTTCCCTACTGTCCGAGGTGCCAATAGGGCCAAAGTTGGAGAAGGGGGCTGGACCATGATTGTGTGTGGGGGGAGATGAAGGCAGGCTGCTAGGATTGGAGGAGTGGGGAGACTGGCTGGCTGGTGTTGAGTGGTCTGACCATTAAAAAGACCAGAATGGCAGAAAGTCGAAAAAAAATGCATGGTAAATTTATAATTTTGCCATTGCGGTTCTCTGATTCACCACTTTCCACTATATCATGGCACAATAAATATTTTAAATTCTAACAAAAAATATTGGCCACATAGCAGTGTTGAGTAGTACTAATACTTTTGTCAGAAAATGGATTTGACAAGAACAGTTCCAGATTTCCAAGTCAGGTGAGGGCATATCAACCAGACATCACTTGAACTAAAATGACTGGAAAGAAGGAGAGGACATACCAGAACTGGCAGGAATAGAAGGGGACCATGGAGTGCCTTCAAACAGGGAGTAAAGGGAAGCTTCCTGGGGTGCCAGAGAAATATCAGACTTGGGATTTGAAGTTATGTTTTTTCCATAGGCCTCGCTGAAAATGCTACTGTTTTGATAGGAGTTCTCCTAAAGGAACATGAAAAGTGACTGTCACATATCAATACTTGACATAAAAACAGAGGGCCAACCTTCAACTGTTTAAGCAAAGAGGCTGAAAACATCACCGCCAATCAGCAAAATATATCCAAACATTCAGTCAAAACTCAAATCTAACCATGTTTGGTTCCCAGAATAATGGAACAGCTATCTTACAAATTAGTCTTAGCGTACATACAACTGCATGTTTTCTTCAAAATTTTTTGCAATTTAATGTAGCGCAGGTTTCATTTGATTCTACAACATGCCTACCATAACATATCCAAACACTCAATTCTTGTGATGGACTTGTTTTCATGAATACATCTGATAATTCCTGATGTGCTCAATATCATGGTTTGCAAGTTTCACTCAAAATCGTACTTAGATAGTGCTCATGTAGATACAGTATGCCATTTTTACATCTGTTTTGCCTGCCAAAAATATTAGCTAAAACCTTAAGAAATTGAAACCCGTTGTCTGTACCTCACAACTCATTAAAAACGCATTAAATTGAGTTCATAAATTGATTTTGTATTTCATGTACTTAGATTATATATGCATTGGTTTTGAAATGAGGGGAACTGTTGAATTTAAATCAATGACAGGATGCAATAAAGGTTTTTGATACACTGATTCACACTTTTTACTTTAAAATATTGATTCATTTTATGGTCTCAGCTTGGACTCGGTCTTGAGTGCAACTCCCCTCTTTTTGGACTGTCTCAAATACTAAAAGACTTGGACTTGACTTGGACTCAAACCCAACACTAGCAAGTGGCACTCTATAGCCCTGTTTCCACCACATGGACCCAGCTCACCTCAACTCTACTCGTGTTTTTTACATTTCCATTTGGCAAAACTGAGGATAGTACCTGGTATTAAAAAATGGGACCAGGTACCAAGAGTACCATGGTTCCAAATCGAGCTGAGTAGGTACTATGACTGTCACCTGAAAACTCTGCAGGCTACTAATAGGTCAGAGAGAATCAACAGCACTGCGTCAACAACACGACGGGGTATACTGGGCAAAGCATTTTAGCAAGCTATTCTGGATTTGACTGACCGTCTATTGTTTTTAACTTTAATCAATACGGACACCCACAAAACCACATCTAGGTCAACTATTACATATTAAAATGGGTATGGTGTGTGTGTGCTTCTCAGATCATTCACTATTTGCAAAGTTGCTGCCGCGGACCATCTGTTTGGGTAGTCGACTGAGTAGACCACCGTTCTTTAACGGTGTTTTGTTTTGCTGCACTCAACTTATTTTAGAAGAGGCTTTCTCCTTGCTGTGACAAATTGCCTCAAACTGAGAATCAAATACAGAATCCCTTCCATATCATCCATGGTTCCTTCCTATTTGTTGTGTTGACTTTATGGGAATTGCGTGCAGTGTCATGATCATCATCTTTCTACAATGTGAACAGAATGCCAAGTGAGTAGATTCGAGTAAAGCCCAGTTGAGCTGAGTCAAGTCAATACCATGCGGTGGAAACGCCTCATATGTGCATACTTTTGTCCCTGCTTACACAATATAGTTGGAAAAAAAAAAACAAAAAAAAAACAAAAAAAACAACATTTTCTGTTTCAATTGATCAGTCAATCGAGACTTACCGTAATTTAAGTAGTGCTTTTATCAAAGGACATTGTGACAAAGCACTTAATCTGCTGATCAAAATATTTTGATTGACAGATGAAGCCCATCTAAATTACCAAGAGGAATAACTGATGATTCAAATTACTCCTCCAGGAAGAAACTTGAACATAAAGACTGCAACTAACAACAATACTATTGGTAATCTACTGGTTGGTTCATTACTACCAAGATCAGGCCGGGGGGGCGTGGCAGCTCAGTGATTAGCACCATTGCCTTGCATCTCCAGGGTTGTGGGATCAAATCCTGTGTCCCCCCCATAGCACTGCAGTCTCCTCCTGCAGTCTTAAGACAGAAGGTTTAGGCTGACTGGCATTTCTAAAATCGCCCTTGATGTGCGAGTATGTATGTGACTGCGTCCTGCAACAGACCATCACCCCATCCAGGGCATCACCTGCCTTGTGCCCTACATTGCCTAGGATAGGATCCAGGCAGTTCTGTATAGGATTAACAATTTGGAAAATGGTTGATTTAAATCAGGGATTTCAAACAGGGCTGCCACGATTGGCTGACACATTTATACTGACGCTTTTTTTTTTTTTTTATGAAAAAACCTTTTGGATTTCTAAAACGCTTCATTATAATGAATGTTATTTCTTCTTAAATATCCCAATGTAATTTCTGCATGCATAACATTAGTGGTTTTTGATTCCAGTCTTTAGTCGGCTCAAGTCAACACTATAGTTTTAAAAAATCATGATGGCTGCAGCAGAGTCCGGGTCGGTTGCGAAAGAGGTTCGATGTAAAAGTTTCGAAAAACCCAAGTGTTTAATAGAAACTTGGATTTCTTTTTGGAGTTACACTACTTACTTTATTTTTATCTTGTTTTTATTTATTTTTATCATGCTGGTGCTATCAATTTAAACATACAGTTGCGCACTTTACAGACATCCCACCTCCGGGATTCTCCTGCATGTTGATAGTGGCTCCCTGGTGCCCGCAAATTATATTCGATATCAGTCTCGCTTTCTCGCCATGTTGCTTGCAAAAAAAAAAAAATCAATGTCCGGGATATTAAATAGAGGCGCTCTGATGCCCACAAATTATATCAACATGCAGGAGAATCCCAAGCTTTCTGGGAGAGGTGGGATGTCTGACTTTAATATATAATCCTTTGTTTACATTTTTGTGCTGCATTATACTGTGATAGTTTAATTTTATTTTGAGGAAAATTTTCATTTGTCTTTCCATTTAAACCCCCCCCCCCACACACAACTATCATTTAATCGGTAAAACAATCGATAGAAAAAGTCATTAGTGGCAGCATTAAAATAGTTGCACTTCTGCAGAAATTTATTAAAAAATGAGTTTTAAAAAAGTTTTACATCTTGCCCAATGCTTTTCTTCATAGCCACTGAACAAGTATACACTAAAACTTCCAAAAAAAAATTGCCTTAAAAAGTCTCATAGCAAAGAACCAAATCTAACTGTTTTGGGACAGGACTGAACAAGCAAAAAACTCAAAGTGCCACAGGTAGCCAAATGGCTATGAGTAACAAATATCAGCCAATCAGAACACCTCTCTGTCAGGTAACTCCTGAGTTCTATTCCTAAATCCCATTAGTCATTTAACAAGATGACAGAAATTTTCACTCATCTTTAATGCAACTCTGAGTTGTTCACCAGTTTGTGAAACACTAGTCTGCGAGCACAGTACAACTTCAAAAACCTTACAGAAGGCTTTAATAATTGTAGTGATTTCTGAAAATTAAAAAAACTCAGAGTGAGTGATGCCTTTGGGATAAAGACGCTAGCATTCCACAAACCTGTGTGAATGCACTTAGCTTTTCTTTTGCTGAAGATTAAAAGGTGCAAAGGCACCACTGAACACATTCCTGATCCTCAGAAAACATACCCTTTGACAGAAAGGAGCAATAAAATTTCAATATTAGGAACAGGCCTACCCTACGATGGTCACAGAATTGAAACGGACAAGAGAAGCAGCTTCACTATAAGGTGATTAATCTGAACAACTTTCATTTTCACTTAATATGACGACTATTTTTATGATTTTGATTCTCATCAGCTGAGATCCAGACTTTGGAAATTGCTGGTCACAAATGGGGTGGGGGGCACTTTTGGTTTTCAAGGTCTTTCAGAGTGACTAAGTAGACTCCTCACCGTGTAGGGCTGCATTAATTTTCTCCCATTAATCCCCACTAATGCTTTCTTTTCACATGCTCCTACATCAGTCACATTCCCACGACATTTTTACAAATCTTTCAAGACACTGACATCCTACTGGATGTGAATCTGAAATGACTCCACACATTTAATTCCTTTGGTATTTTGTCCTCCATCTCAAAATGTGATTAAGATTACTCGTGGTCACTATAGCAATAATGTGTAACAAGGTCAAAAATAAAAATAGTAGCCATCGAATCTTCTTATCACCGATTATCAACAACATAAGTTAGCCTAGCTGTTGCAGCCCTTACACACACAGACACACACACACGCCAAAACATTACAATCAGCATCCCAGTGACTTCACTGAATCAATGTCTTGCTACATAGTGGGAGCACTGGCAGCATGAGAAGGCCATGCCGCCTACTAAGGGGGCTGTATGTGTCAACTTTTGTAAGCTGATGTCACTGTCATGTTCCTTAAGCAAGTTGTGGACACTCCTAGCAACACAGCAAGGGGATTTACCCTGTGGGAACCAGCATGTGCCATGGGAGTAGACACTTATAAAGAGGTGAACCTGGTTCATCAGGATGGACAAGTGACCTCAAGCAATCAGAAGAACTGCTTCTGGTTAGCTTGTACCATCCTTTTGCATCTCCTCTCTCATTTGTACCTTTATAGGTATGTCATCTGGCTGCAGGGAAGAGCCAGCTGTTCTATTAGGGGGAGGTTGTAATGTTTTGGCTCATCCAGGTACATTGACTAAAAAGAAATTTTTTTTAAAGCAAAAATGCTTGCGAGTAACTATATCAAGCATTAATCCCAGACTACCCTCTACTTATGTGACATGCCTCAGTCATCAGTCACCTTTAATGTTTCAGTTTCGTGTTCATCTGTTGCATTTTCTAAAGTTTAGCTACTGAAGGTAAAGGAGTTAAAAAAAGAACCTAAGAAAATTAAATGAACTGTAACCAGACACACTAAACAGGATCTCATTGCACCACTTCTCATGCCGATTCACTGGCTTTCTGCAGCATGTTCTCACTAGTAAGAAAAGATTGCAGTCAGTGAAATAACTACTGGTCAACCTAGAACACAGTTTGACTGGTTTTTACCTTCGTTTACATTGTTTCAGGATCAGTGGTGGCCCACTATATCGCCCTTGTTGCCCATACCCAAGGGCAAACTACTTATCAGCAGTTAGGTCTCAAACAGATCTAGGCTTCTCAATAGCCACAGCCTTCAATTCTCCTTTCTGGCTTTTTTATTAAATACTGAATAGTATCTGTTGCAATTACTATCCACGAGGATTTTGTTCATTTTGTTTACATTTCTTAAATTTACCTGCTACTTAAGCACTTTGCAACAACCATGTTGGGGAGGCAAATTTAAAATGAATGAGGTGAACTATGAGATGTTAATCTGTACATACTTGCTATCCATTTAAAAAGTCGCTCATCTGTAGTTAACACACAGACACCTTTTGGCAAATATGTTAAAGTAAACCTAATTTGACGACGAGTGTAGAACAACAAAACCAGCAGTCTCCAGGCACAGCAAAGACATCCACAATCAGCACAAGCAGAAAAACAAGAGCACTACTGAATTATTAATAATGATGATACTACCTAAAAGCATTTCTCATTCAGTGTTATAAGCATGGAAGTTGTGCTGTTGATACAGGAAAAACTTTTCCACACAGCAACAGTAGGCAGGTAAACTTGCAATTCTATTTTTAAAATCAGACACACACAGAGGTTTTCTGGCTGCCAAATTCAGCAAGACTCTTGTAATAACTTCTAATACCTAAACCGTGGCCAAGTAGCCTTCCACAACACAGTCAAGCTCCATGCAACGTTGACATTTCCACACACATTCCATCACCTAGGCAAATGGAAATTC
Organism: Gymnarchus niloticus; assembly: GCA_009936485.2. Lineage (NCBI taxonomy): Eukaryota > Metazoa > Chordata > Actinopteri > Osteoglossiformes > Gymnarchidae > Gymnarchus > Gymnarchus niloticus. The sequence goes on from JAACJT020000036.1 coordinate 14,769,207, forward strand.
AGCTACACCCAAAATGACAGCCATACAACTGCACAAAAGCATTCTAGACTAAAGGTTCCTAAAATAACAGTGCGAAGTAGATGGTACCCAGCTGTAACCGAGAGGTGGTTAACAGTGGAACATGATGTTCTGTATGAAGTTTGCATGTTCTCCCTGTGTCTCATAGGTTTCCTGGCACCGTTCAAAGACATACAATTAGGGTAGATGGCATGTCTACATTGCTGATAGTGTACAATTGTGTTGGTGTGAGGTTATGTGAGCTGCCATCCTATCCTATCCAAGATGCATCCCGCTTTGGGCCCTGTGCTGCATAGGACCAGCTCCAGGCTGTCTACAACCTCAACCAGGTCAAAGAGAAGATGGATGAGAGGAGGCTGAGCCTGTTGCTAAATCTACCCCAAGAAAGACGAGTATTACTTTATTCATTTAACATCATTGACCACATGTGAATTTAAATGCTTCCATATTGAGTAACTAACTCGAGGGTTCAGCAATCAACTGCAGGACCTTCCTCATGTTGAAATAACAGCACTTGTACCAAGATGCAATCCTTGAGCGCTGCATACATTAGTGCAGCTTTGCAGCACAGTTTCCGGTCACATGAACTGTATCTGATTGAGTATACACTGACCCGTACGGTGCTTACTGACCTGAACAGAAAGACCAGAGAAGGGTAGAAGAGGGGAGGACTGTGACATGACCTCAGGTGTCCTTTCCAGTCTCGACAGGTCAGGCAGCTGCAGAAGATTTGGGTGGGCGAGGTTAAGAAGTCTGTATGATCCTGACTGCATGGATATCTAAAGAGTTTTATAACTACAACCCTTTACTGTCACACAATGAAATACATATTACAAATCTGAATGACAAAAATTCTAAGTCCAGATATTGCATATACTATACCAAGCAAAACCTTTTTAAAAAAAAAAAAAAAAAAGTTCCACACTGATGAATGGGGGATTAAATACATTTCCCTAACTTCAGGAAAGAACACACGCAGGTGAGAAATAGGTTTACAAATATTTATTCCGAAACATCTCACACATTCAATTTCTTTCTTGAAGCCCCTACCTCACTTTTCCCATCATCAGCAGAGGCACACATGTGAAGCACATGCAATAGAGAATGACAGCAGGAAGGTAAAGAGGGAACTACATACAAACACGCTTCGTCCAGGAGCTGTGCTAAGTGGACCAGCCAAGGCTTGGTAGAAACCATGTGGCTTAGTAAAGGCCAGCTCTTCCTCCTCCTCAAAATCAGCTAGACATTTTAACAGGTCAGGAGGTAGAAGAGGCGAGCTCTTGTTGTCCTAGTGAGAAAGACGAAGCAGAAAGGGAAGGAGAAAAGGAGATCAACCAGTAAGAAGGAGATGCTGGTGCACAATACGCAGACTCCTCTCTGGTTAGTGTAAGACAGCCACAGGTCACATCGAATCCTGTCAACTTTGAGCGCAAAGACCTGTTTGCTGTTAATGCACCAGACCCTTCAAGTGTATGTGTTACTACAAACCCTCAACACGCTCAACAAATTGCAATATTTGCAGGAAGCTTCTGTACAACATCCACCCAAGTATTATGCTGAACACGGAAACATACCTGCAACATGAGCAAACATGCAAGAGTTTCACAGAACGTCTAGATTACTAGTCTTCAATATTATAAAGTATACCAACCCTTCAATACATATCAAGCTCTACATCATGAGCATGATTGTAGAAGGCCATCTCTAGATTAGCTGTCATCAAAAAAAATTTGGGTACATTTATCTCAATATATAAAATGGTCAAATTCAGCAATCTCAAAGAACTTGAAAATCAACACCGTATGGTGAAGTGCGTTCTAGCCATTTATTTGGGAACGATCCAGAAAATGACACAGTGAAACAATAATTATGCCGGATAACACAGATGATGTCTGTGTATCGAATAGCCAAGGAGGGAATGGATTACATAGAAGTTAGGAAGAAGAGTGATGCTGCCTTCTTTTGGTAGGCAAATACTTTACCTCAAAACACTTACTACATAAAAAGCATGCAGCTTAAAAGAATTCTGCTTAAACGGGTTATGACTTTCAGCATTACGCTAATTTCACAGTAACAGCAAATTTTAAACTACATAAATTTTTCCGGCAATAAATTCAGTAACTGGCCATGCATAATTACCTATTTAATTATAACTACCCTTATAAAGTACAGTATTGAAGTAGTGTTGATTTAACACACGCCCCATCCAAACACCCAAAAGCAGCTTCTTTTCAATCCATGTTTTTTTTTCCCCCCCCATACCTTCCCACACAAAGGACTTTGATAGTCATATAGGCTATAACTTTTAAGAATTAAAGCCCAAATCTAGCCTTTGTCTTCTTCATAGCCTCACAAGTCAAAGCTGAAACTGGATTAAGTAGCAGCTCTTAGCCTGGTTATCTTCTAGAAAACAGCAGCAACATTCACTTGCATTTCAAACTACCCTTCCTGTAGTGCAAGAGCACGTGCACGCACGCAAGTTGTCATTGTAATGTTTTGAACCAAGTTATGGTTAATATTAAGTAGTGTATCAGTTTGTGCAAATACTTCCTACTTAAAATTTTGCTACTGGGCAACAAAGGGAGAAGACTGCTGACATGTGCAACCATGGACAAAAGTCATAGTGGAACACGTTCAACGACCAGTAATTTAGGGACTTATCCAAGGTTCACATCTACACAGCAAATCAAATTTAGGGCCTACATTACAGTGCTTTCAATGGAAGACAGCCAGAATGATCTGGTCAGACAACAGTCCAAAAATCACATCAGCCCCACTAAACTAGAAGGCAGTTTCTGCAGCCACACTTCTGTCCTCAGATAGCTCACCTCTTCATACAAGCTTAAAGGTTTGTCTATACAAAACAAGCAATGAAAAGGTTCATACTATAGGATAAAGAAAAATGAAATTTCCCCACTATTGCCTATAATTGAGCACAACAGAATTACCTGAGTGAAAAACAAGATGTTTATTCTGAGCTAATGTAGACAATTCAATAATTGCAGAGTGAAGGACACAATCAAAGGCTCTAGTCTGACCACAAGACAAGGAATTCTTAACAACTGGCAAGTGACTGGTTGTAGAATCATTTCACCAGGTGGCATAACTCATCTCTCATCCTACAGTCTGCATCAAGGATCAGTCTTGGTCATACAACGTCAGGAAGACTATCAGACCGCCACGTGTGCTCCAGAGCATTTCAAACCTTTTAATGGTCCTGAATCACCAACGCAATTCATGTCTAAACCTGATACCATTGGGAGGATGGCAAACATACTCTCTAAACGACAGGGTCTGCTATCTATTGTAATATTTATAGATTTGACAAAATGTAGTTATTTGAATTCATTACAAATAGTACTTTAAAACACAAAGACACTATGAACAGGCATTTGTTTCCAGATAAAGGTATATGAATTAATGCCAAGTTTGATGGACTACATACAAGAAATTTTACATAGAACTAAAATAATGCTACCCTGCTAAACTTTACTACATTCAGTACAAAAATGGCCTTTTCCAGCATTTTCATTCTCATGTGGTTTATGTCATGTCTATGCCTATTAGAATTCAATATAAAAAGATGGCCTCCCCCTTTACACCACAAATTTTCCTGACCAGGACCAAGATTCTCTGATTAGGTGCTGCCCACTATTGTGCACAGAATAAAATCACTCTACATAAATCTAACAGACTAATAGCTTTACAAAACCCAAGTGCATGTGCCTGTCCATTGTCAGAAAGGCATGGAAGCCACATGCAGCTTCCAGGAAGCCACATGCAGAAGCATGGCTCAGGAGTCGAGTGTGTGGTCTGGATGTTTACAAGCATTACTCAATTCCTTCAACACCTTATAGAACTTTAACTACATTTTCAGATGTAAATATGAAGGAGCATTACTGTGGAACTAGTTAGCATGGAAAATTGTATCCATTTACATATCATGCAGCTTTTTAAATTTGTTTCTTTTGCAAATAAATTTAACAATTGCCAAAATTAAAGTCTGGAATGCATTGCTCTGGGAAAATTATCTGGAATAAAACTGCCATCTACTGTACAATTTATGATCCAAACCCTTTTGCCACCTGTAGAATCTAACCCATATACGATAGTACTTTTCATGAAAACATCTTGTCTAACTTCTTTGCAATTTCAGCAATAAACTTGGATATAGAAAGAACCTACTTAGAATGTCAAAATGCAGTAACTGATTTGTGACAAATTTTTCATGTTATAGATTGAACCAACTGACTACATTACGACATGAGTTCAAACTGATTTACAACAAATATTTTTTAAGATTCCAAAAATGGCCATTTCATAAAATAAAAATTTAAGCATTTATTTTGTGTAACAGTTGAAATTACCCATCCACCACATATGGTGCCTGTTAGACCAGGAACTGGTGCTGATAATATATCACTGGTCACAAGGCAAGATACACCATTGATGGGATGCCAGAAAACACATATTAAAGGCATGTCTTTGGTCTTTGTCCCTGGTATGAACAAATAGACCATAGTGAGGGACCGCCATATTGTCATGTACTTTTATTCTTAAAGTGACTGTTGCAATGCAAAGTCTTAGAACAGTTTTCTGCTGACTGCAAGATGATTCATAAAAGTGTGCTTTGTATGCAGCACTTTGGTCGACACTTTCCTGTCTTTTAAATGTGCTATATAAATAAAGATGACTTGACAGTGGGAGAACGCACACTGCAAGCATGCCGGTCCATGATCATTCGAAAAGACTTTTTAAAAAGTCCGCCATAACCCTTAAGATATCTTTCATGAACAGATATCAAGTTCAAGATAGCAGCCATACAAGCTTTGGTCAAAAACATAAAACGGGTACAATTCCACACCATGCTTTTAGTCATAGTTATCTTCAGGCATCATACAGATGTTATGTCCAGTTCCACGCCCATTGTGCTCACACTGCAGTAGAGCTGGCAAAAAGATATGGCAAAAAACCAATACCGCAATTGTGAAAATTTATTTTGATTTGCAATTCAATAAAAGTATTTGAGACTATGTTAAAAAAAAAAAAAAACTCTGAAGAGATAAAGCAACAAGAAAGTTTGTTTTCCAAAATGGCTCAGCAGTTCACATCATGAAAACACCAAAATAGCTGCATTTTCACATGTCTAGTAGACTGAAATCAAATACAGATGACAGACATCATTAAAGATTCTTACCCAGGATGACTAAAATGTCATTCATGGCATTGTTTCATGTGAAATATGGGTTTTCCCCAGAGTGTGTCATCATTCAGGTGCTGGGGAAAGCCTGGATATGGGTATGTCAAAGGAAACTACACGTGTTACTGTTACCACTATTATCCGTGTTATTTCAAATCAATTATTCTTTGGCACTGGTCTCATATAGCTGATGACCTGTGTAACTAAGCAACCACAAAATAGTAAACAGGATCGATAGGGTTCAGATTTAATGATGATGAATACTATTAATATTAGGGACACTGACGAGGGTGGGCAAGAGTGAGCAAGAGCGGACAGGGTCCACTCTAGAGTACCTCCTGCCCATGCAAGCAAGAGTTTTTACTAGTGATGGGACAAATGCGGCTTCAAAACCTGATGAAGGTAAAGATGTGAGGACAGATTTAATGCAATCTATTGCGACTTCTAGACTAGATAAATATACAAGCGACGAACTGGGATCAAATTAGCTTGTTTGCTTTCTCCTTCTGTTAAAATTACTGTTTCAGTTAAAATTAGCCAACTAATTAGCCACTAAATTAATGTACTAACAATACAGAAAAGCTCTTTGCTGATGTTACCTCAATTTATTAAGTGAATTTACATCCAAGCATGTATGTTATTGTGTGGTCTGCATGAAAGAGCAGTGTTCCAGTCCTTGTACAAGGGTAGTCTTACAGATGGGTTAGGGACAGGAACCAGTTTTTGCCCTAATAACCCCCAACTGTGCGTTTTTCCCTGGCACCACCTTCCAAGGAAGCTCATCATAACCAGTGCCAAGCACCCCCCCAAAGGGTTGGATACCCAACTTTTTTTTTTTTTTAAATTGTCAAAGTGGACATTTTAATCATAGAACTGCCCCTGCTAGGTGTACAAGAATCTCTCCATCAGTCAATGGTGTCCAACTACAGTCCATTAGAAAACCTGTTTTTGAAGGAGGCTTTTCCATAGAACTAGCCAACACACCCAGGAAGCACGGTGAAAAATTAAGACAACCACATTTACACATTTTTGGAAGAAAACCACTCAGTCCAGCTAAGTATCATGAGAAAAGGAGGCCGAAAATAAACGCTGGGTAACTGCAGTCTTTTACAATTATGGCACGGGACCAATATCACAATTCTGACTGTGGTTTGAATAATTGTGCAGCTTATTATCATATATATATATATATATATATATATATAGCGCTTTTAACACGAAGCACTGTCACAAAGCGCTTTATAGTTCCGAGCCCACAGTCGCCAGAGTAAGCCAGAGTGGCAAGAAAAAACTCCCTCAGGAGGAAGAAACCTTTGGAGGAACCAGACTCAAAGGGGAAGCCCATCCTCCTCAGGCCAGCACCGGGCAGGACAAATGAATGAATACAAATTAGAACAGATACAAAAGAGCAAGTCTTGTGTCAGTCTGGGGGACAGCATGGTCTTGTGGGTTGCAGTCCAGTAATCAGAGCAGGCTCGGTGGCTCAGAAGGCAGCAAGCTGCTCTACGCTGCACCACACAAAAACTTTTGACAATCATCATGGAAGAGATTCCAGGCTTGTTTCTTGGTCTATGACCAACCATTCAACAACACAGAAGAAATGAGGTAAAAAGCGCTTTTACGACACAGCCACATCAAGTTATACCAGCTTTTCATCAAATTCACTAATCAAAGAAAAATGTTGACCATGTGACTGAAAGTCACCAGCAGTGCAACCCGACAATATTTGGATATGTCCCGCCTGATTAAAAAAAATTTTTTTTTAAGTTCAGTACCACCACCAAGGGTTTATCGACAGTCTGTGGAGAACATAAAAACGCCATGTACAGATCAGACTGGCTCATTTCCCAAACTGGAGATAGTCCCTGAGGAAGCACACCACAGTATGCTACCTCATATTATGGTTTTAACCCAGAAGATTTGGATCAGGAGGTGGCACACATGAAATTGAATTAATGGGATTTTAAAAGCAAATTATGAAGTGTGTTTTTGCATTTTTTGTCAAGTGTCAGACAGCGATACAGCTGAATGATGATTCTACACAAATCTCCAGCTGGTTACCTACTATGCATTATTTACATTAAAAAACTTACTATTTCTGGTCCCTTATCAAAATTATGTTCTACATTTTCACCATATAAAAGCTTTTGCAGAATTACATTAGTAAGTGGCAGGAAGGTTATATACAAAACCTTCAAGAGTATGAACAAAGTCAACCTTAATAATGACTTAAGAGCTGAAGATCATAAATGAAGAACTGCTGTTTAAGAGTAGAAGGAGATCCCTAGAAAAGGAATCCTTTGATTAATTTCAAACAGTGCTAGACTAAACCTCACTAAAACTTAAGATATGCTGGTTGACCATCTGTCATACATAGCCTCTGGAATGTGGCGTCAGCAAAATCATTCAATAGTCTGCAGATGAGCAAGAAGAAAGAGGCAAGTAGTTATGAGAAAGGGGCAAAACAGTAGGAGCGCTCAGACAAGAAAAAAAAAAAAAAAAACAGGTCAGCAAGTAGCAGTGAGAGATTGATGCCAAACTGCAGCCTCTCCCATACATTCAAATGAGACGAGGTTTAAAAAAAAAAAAAAACCCCAATTTGAGGATAACATTTCCCACCCACATGCTCTGCATATAAATGTGTTCTTTCTCAAGAAAAAGCAGTACCTTTTTAAAAGGTAGCGAAATATCCAAGTGATACTGAAGATGAGGTTAGCTAAAAAATGTATAAAATCTGTATTGCATACCTCAAAAGATGACAGCCGGGACGTGCTATCCTGGTCAGAGCAGAAGATAGGCTGACGCTTGTGTGGCCGCTCGCTGGTCACTGGGTGGCCCATCACGGCCTGGTTGTCCGCCAAATGGTAGGGAGAATCCCAGTAGAAATCTGGCACTTTTACATCAGCAAATGGCATCTTCTTCTCCATAGTGTTAGACTGTGGAGGCTGCAGGGCCACTGGCTGGAGTGGATTATCAAAGAGCTTCAGAGGGTCTTGGGGGGGCAGGAAGAAGGGCTGCTTGACAGATATCTGCATCTTGCGGAAGGACGGCTGGAGCTGGTGCTGGTTCCATAGTTGGCCAGACTGCTCAGAAACCTGTATGTACTGGTAAGGAATGAAGAGACAGAAGCACAAACAAACGCACATTAATACTGATTATAAAAGCATGATTTTTTTCAGACGTGCAGAAAAAGCAGTATCCAATCAGCATGTGGTGTCAATCAGGAGACTGACTCATAACAAAAGTGGTAATTCTGAGTACAAGAACCTGGAGTTTAAAATCACTATCATGCACGTTATATATGTGCAATTAAGTCTTAGGCAAAATCGAGCTCACAAAATGAACCCTCCACTTGGAGGCACCAGCTGCCAGAGATGAAACTTAATGCATGTTAAACATATTGTGTCACGTTGACTTGGTTCACTGCAATGCTGGAGGGACGGGGAGGCAACTCTGGTTGATTTCTGAGAGAGTCAAGCTGTTCACATACATCATATCACAACAGTACCTTTACTGATTACAACACATGAAATCTGATGCAATCTGTGCAACACAAAGTGCTTATTCATGTGGTAAAAGCCATGTTCAGGCTGTGGAAACTTAAAAAAAAAAAAACTAACCCTTTAGCATTCTTTGCTAGTTTTACCTCTGATTGGAGCACAGACAGACAATGTGACAGCTTTCAGATACCACTCCAAATAAGAGCATTCACATCCTGCATTTACTTACAATACATACAACTGCTGTGCAGGTCATTTGACTGGTTTCGCAAGAAGCGTGCCTCAGACTATGGCAAGACTATCCCACTTTTTCATCTCCGAGACTCTGAGATAACACTACCTTAAACGTCAGCCAATGCTGATCTGAAAGTCTTGTTTCCGCTTAAAGAATTTTTAAGCTATTTGTATGCAATATGTAATGTAAAAAAAAAAAAAAAAAAAAAAAAAAATGCTCAAACTGGAAGAAAAAAAAACTCAAATCCCCAAAACAAAATGCCAGTTTGGCAATGTGAAGAGGCTTGACTATATCTTGTATCAGAGTATAACTTCATATTTACCAGTCTAGGGTTTTTGGGCAAAATATTTGCCCTCACATCCAATATTTGGATGTAAAAACACAGTGAAAATTAGGAGCAATGCTTAGAAATGGGACAGAGTTTGCCATGTTTCTTTTGTACTGTCGCTAGAGCAGTTATGTAATTACTATGTTATGTCCAATTTGGCCCAGAAGACAGTAGGCACCTTCCCAGCACCATGTCACTGGAAAAGGGGCAAGGGTAGTTAAGTGGGTAGCAGAGCTGCCTCATACCTCCAGGGCGGGGAGTTTGAATCGCAGCTCTGCTCTGTGTGTGTGCAGTTTATATGTGGGTAAATGGATGAATAAGACTGACATCATATGGATGGGGAAATTTATTTTTGCTACGAAATAAGTGTCAAGGTAATAAAACAAATTTGCAAATACTGATGAGATAGGTAGACAAGTAATGTAAGAGTACCTGCTGCACAGTGGGATGGTGAGGTGGGCTCTTTCCCTGCTGGCTTGATATTGGTTTTGTGGGTGACTGCTGCTGTGGCTGAGACAGAGCCTGAACCTGCAGTTGGGCGGCTGCCGGCTGACCCTGCGGCTGACCCTGCGGCTGCTGGGGGCTTTGGCTGAGGGCTCCTGGTCCCGATGGCCTCTGCTGACTGTAAGGAATGTGGGAGGGCTTCCCAGCCTGCATCTGGGTGCTGGTCTGAGTGGCAGGCTGCAAGAAGGGTCCCGGCACGGACACTCCCGCGGAGAAGGTGAAGCCCGGGTTCATGGAGAACGCCACAGGAGGGGGGATAACATAAGCTGGAGGGGGAAACCCTGCAGCAACGGTTATTGTTATGTGATCCTGAAAAACATCTCACTGTTGTGCAGTGCTCTTACATAAAGACACAAAATGTCTGTATGTGAATCTTAATGCACATTGTGATCACCTGTTAAGCTCCTGTTAAGTGCCTTGGGCCAACTGTGTTATGAAAGGCACTACAGAAATGAACTGAATCAATAAGAGCACAAATCTTATTTCAAAAATTTCTCAAATCTGAGCCAGCCCATTTCATTAAGTTGACCACATTTATTAAAGCACATTTCTGAATGATAGCTAGAGGTTTTTAAACACTAATTAATGTCATTATTCGCCTCAGAGAACAAACACCCATGCTGGAGGGGATGTAAAGACCCAGAATTCTTTGTGCATCCTCTCATCAGCAGAGATCGAAGCAGGATGCGTCTTATTTTGACATTACATGCGATTCAAACATGGCTGTCAGTGACGAGGTGCAGTTTCTGGAATCCACCCTTGTTTAAGCTCCAGCATCTAATATGCCAAAGGTAAGCTGACAAGTTGGTTTTACCTTGTCTGCTGGGAAGAGGAGGGAATGCGCCAGGGTGATGGATGGGGATGAACTGGGAGGAACTGGTAGTCTGAGTCTGGGTGACAGGAGTCTTCCGGAACTCAGACCCCGAGGTCTTTGTCATCTCTGCTTGGCTCTTTACCTATGACAACAAAGCAGGGTAAAGGATTATTACAACGACAAAGAAAATCATGCATTAAAGTTTCTGCATTATTAAAATACTTCTACAAGGAGTTTCCCCTAGTTTTCCCTCATAGCCACAAAACAGAGCAAAAACAACTTCAGGAGATTTCAACATCATCTGTTCTCATTAATAAAATGGGAACAGCTTTCCTACCTGTTTGCCAGACTCAGAGGGCTTCTCCTGGCTGTTCTTCTTTGCTTCGTTCTTCCTCTTGTCTTTCTTCTGCTCATTCTTACTCGGGGTGCCACTGCCTTTGCTGTAATCCCTCCTCTCCTTCCCAGCCTCCTTCAGCTGCTGACTGCGGACCGTCTCTCGGCTGGGATCCCTGGGCTTGATGTTCTCCTTGAAAGTAACCACGGGCCTCTCGCCACATTCCACCCCACTGTTGGCTATTCTGCCCACTGACAGGGCAGATTTCAACCCAGTCCAGTCTTCGTGAGACGTCTGCTCACTGTTGGAAGATTCCTGGAGCACTGGGCCATCTTTCTCTTGGGGTTCTTGAATAACCATTTCTGGGACGTCGGTCAAAAACAGGAGCAGGCCATCACTGATTTGGTACTGTAGCAATCTGCAATGAGAGAAACATTTAGGCAAAATACCATGTTCTACTGATATTCCAATACCTCTCAACGGAACCATTATACCAAAAGGTACTTTACATTCACCAGTAGAAACTCAGAAGTCTAGAGGACCACTGAAGCACAAGCTCTGACATGCAAAGAGAAGCCAGATTAACCTACTGTCCCATAGATGCAGGCCTTCTTACAAATGAAAAGTGAAAGAGGCATCATGTTTTTCACCGTTCAAGTAATAAGTGCTCCCTGTTTACAACAGGTGTACTGCTGGCAATGGATCCCATAAATGGATGAGGCAATGTCCCATTGGCTACAGTGACAAAGTAATGCTCTTCCAAACACTCGACGTCCCAGCAACTAATCACTCAATATTATAGTGAGTTACATATTTACTTAAGTGTAGGTATCAAGGAATTTAAAGACTGATTCAACACATTACACATACAGATATGAGATGTATGGGCATGGTGAAAAATACTGGTACTCTTCCATTATATTCAAAACAGCCCATAATTTTCCTCTAAGCCAATTTGAAACTGCCAAAAGAATTATGCAATTCAATTTTATTTATCACTCGGTTTCGGCCGCTCCTGTCAGGGGTCGCCACAGCGGACCAACAGTCTCCATCTCCTCCTGTCCTCCACATCCCGCTCTGTCACACCAACCATCTACATGTCCTCTCTCACCACATCCATAAACCTCCTCTTTGGCCTTCCTCTTTTCCACTTGCCTGGCAGCTCCATCCTCAGCATCGTTCTCCCAATATACTTAGCATCTTTCCTCTGCACATGTCCAAACCAATGCAATCTCACCTCTCTGGCTTTGTCGCCAAACCATCCAACCTGAGCTGACCCTCTAATATACTCATTCCCGTCTTTAAAAAGAAGCACTATCACAAAGTGCTTTACATAGTCCAGGGCCCAGGGTCCCCAGACAGTAAGTGAATGGTGACAGTGGAAAGGAAAAACTCCCTCAGAAGGAAGAAACCTTGAGAGGAACCAGACTCAAGGGGGAAGCCCATCCTCCCCTGGCTGGCACTGGGCAGGACGAATTAATTAATACAAAAATATATTATTGTATCCACTATTATTTTTGGAGTGGAAACCATGGAAGGAAACTAATGAAACAAACAAAGACAAAAATATTGGGACTGGCAACCTACATTATACTAAAAAAAAAAATTCACAGTAGAGTCTTTAGACACAACAACTGCAATAAGGCACCTTCTGTAGCTCTGATTGCAATTTCCACACTTCTCCACTGGAAGTCTAGCTTACTCTCCTTGAATCAACTGCTCCAGTTCTCTCGGGATTGTGGGTGCCTTCTCTCCTAACTGAATTTCAGTTTTTTTCCCCACTGACATTCAATAGAATTCACATCAGCACTCATAGCAGGCCACTTCACAATGCTCCTGTGTTTTTGTTGCATTTGTTCTTCGGTGCACTCACAAGTATGTTTGGGATCATTATCCTGCTGGGGGACCTGTGGCTGAGACACAGCATTCCAACAAAAGTACCAGAGGCAGCAAAACAACTACAAAACATCACCAAGACTCCATGTTTCATGGTAAAGACGGTGTTTTTTTCAGCAAAAGCTTTGTTTTGCTTTTTGTGAACCGTGCCGGCCAGATGAGGATGGGCTTCCCCTTTGAGTCAGGTTCCTTACAAGGGAGTTTTTCCTTGCCACTCTCACCTTTGGCTTACTCTCTACAGACCTTGAGCCCAGGACTATGTAAAGCACTTTGTGACAGTGCTCTTTGTTAAAGGTGCTATACATATAGCAATCGAAAAGTTTGTGTCATTTACCAAAAAGCTCTAAATTTTGTTTTGTCTGTCTAATGCACATTCTGCTAGGAGGACTATGGCTTGTCAGCATTCGTTTTGGTATACTCCAGTCAAGATTTTTTTAAGAAATGGGTTTTTCTGGGTTTTCTACCATGGAGCTCATTATTATTCAGATAGTGATGGACGATGCAACTTGAAACTGATGCATCTTGAGCTTAAAAGTCATCTTGGATATTATTAGACGGTTCTTTGTTTTGTCTCTAATATTCTAACATTTTTCAATCTTGGGTCAGTTTTCCTCTTGCTGTCAGTCACTTCCTGGGATGTTGGTTTCAGTCTCAAACTGTAAACAAGGCATACCAACTTCACTGACTTGTGATCTACTTCTAAAAAGACCAGTTCAACATGGGGGGCTACGGCTAAGACCCTAGTGATCGCTGGCAGTCCACTTGACATGTGGCGGCAGTCTTCTGGTCAACCATTTAGGTTAACTTTTTGATAATGCTAGCAACATTGGTCACAAGCTCAGAGATGATTTTCTAGATTTCTCATTTCAATCTTTAGTATGATACACACACAAAGCAGTAGAGAGAAAAATACCTGGTATAAACCGGCTAATTTAGTGGATAAACGAAGGCACCCATTATACTAATCAAAACAGAACACTGGAAATACTACTAAAACACCCCTTAGAGGTTATATATAAAAAAAAAAAAAAAATGTATCAGTATACAGTGCAAGCCATTTTTGAATCCTTTTTTGTAGAATAAGCAAATATTTAAATTCTTTTCACAGCATTTTGTTCCACTGCCAAATGAAGAAAAGCCAGTTTGGGCAAGTTTTTTTTATATCAATACAGGAAGAATGGTGCATTATTAGAATGAAACATAAGGGTACCAGAACTTTCGGCCACATCTGTACATCTTGAAAGCATTGTTAGTGTGTCATTTGGGATATCAGCATCTGAATTACTGATAATACACTAACAGTTTATCTTAATGAATAATTTCTGCAGAAGCATCCGTTATATTTAGCCATTATAGGAATATATACTGCACAGAAAGAAAATCTGAAATTGGGAGCTTACAAAAAATTTGAAAGCCTAAAGTATCAGCTGTAGCTAAATGGTACACAGTCCACAGCATGTGGTTCTCCTACCAACTGTTCAAATGGTTTTAGCTATTCCTGCACAGTAACATAAAAACTAGACATTTCAAAGAAGCATAAAGGTGTAACTAAGATGTGAATAGCTGCCCAAACTGCCCGATTTCTGGAAGTGCTCTTGGATAGAAAACTGAAGGCAGCAAAAAGAAAGCCTGATCGCCTTACCCAGGTTGGTTGTCAGCCACCCATTTGCCCAGATTTATCAGCCTCTGGTGACGAGCCCGCGTGGGCACACATTTGTCCCCACAGATGGCCTGGTGTCCTTTTGAAAAATCTAGTGCCCTGAAAAATCAAAAAACCCCAGAAAAGCATAGCAGAAAGGTACGTCAGCACCCAGTATTGAAACGCTACAAATCGACCAAATGGAAAGAGCGTACCGTAAAGCAGGTCTGAGAGCCAAGAAGCCCTGCAACTCAAACTCTTCCGGGAGAGGGACCACTATGGAAGATGGAGAGGGAAAGAACATCAGTGTGCGCAATAGGGTCGAGTATCTGGGTTAAGCCAGGGTGGAGGGGACAGTCCACCAAGCAAGAAATATGCTTCTTTAATGGTCTTTGGAGTTTTTGAACATTTCAAATTACTAGAGTATGGAAAATACCTCAGTGACCAAGTTCTTCAGCAAATCAAGTGTTTAATGAGATGGAATGGCACATACTTCATGTACCCACTATGACAATACTGGTAGAAGACTAAACAAGATCAACTTACGCAGCCCCTTAATTCTTGCGCTCTGATAGACATGGAGTGGAGTAAATTTCTGTCACATTATATTTCATGCACAATTTGTATAATAAGAACAGCTGTTTATAATGATTTTAAGTATGAACATTTGAAAAGGCCATACTAATGTAAACAAGCAAAAAATTTAAAAGGTACCTGATGGACTAGAGACATCATCTTCTTTTGGCTGGAAACTGTTCAGTATGGCAACCAGCCAGGACCAAATACTACAGCAAAATGAGAAGGTCATCTCAGTTAAGCAGGAGGAAAAAATTGACTTCAGCTAACAATATCAGATATAAACTACTGAATATTGCCTATTTAAAGTGTACTTCAAATTTAACACTTAAAATTTGGATAACATACTAGGGATTTTATATTAGACACACACCTAATTCATTTGCATTAAATTACTATATCACCTTTAAGTCCTTGTACAATAGAAGGAAATTCATTTTCAGGACAAAGACACACAACATTAACACTAATTGGAAAGTAAAAAAAACCAACAGCATTAAAAAAAAAAAAGTCTGCAATAATCACAGAAACATTGACACAGGCAGAATATAATGGTACAGAACTACACAAAACATACTACTGTTTGCCATCCACAGCACTCTCGTGAAACACCCTGGGCCGCAGCTTCAGCCAGTCTAAGGAGACCTTGATGGCTGGAAGGGGGCACTCGCCCATGATCTCCACACTGTTCTTATTGAGCACCGCCCTACTGCACATGATGCCCAAGAACGACACTAGAGAAGAAAAGGGCAGTGGTCAAGACACTGACAGTTTGGCACACATTCAGGGACAATTTTAAATTTCCATCTTACGTTTGTTTATTTTTAATTTTATAAAGAACAAAATCACGATACAAGATTTTAGAATTTTAACCAGATTGTTACAAAGGTAACAGAAACAGGCATTTCATAAGAGGTTTCACACAATCACTGTGACAAAACCAGAATTAAAAATGACAAATATGCCAATTTTTTCCCCAAGCAAAAAATCTCACTGAAGGAGCTAACAGGTTTTCAATGTGCATCTGAAAACCACCCATGGACTGCAAGATGCAGGCCTGCCCCTAACTTCAGGCTTTATGAGACGCATTTGATTGTCGTTATGAATACTGCTGGCCTGATAAATTCACCTTTAACTACAAAGCCCATTAAATGAAAAATGCAGAGTGAAAATCACCCATGTTCATTGAATCTGAAAGCCATGTTCTAACTACTGATACTCTGGCGATGATGAATGGCTATGAGCTTCAAACAGGTACTTTTATTTCATCCTGCAGGACAAATACATGCAATCAAATCACCTGATGTCTCTAAACTGCCCATAGTGCACGAGTGTGCCGTGTGATAGCTTAACATCCCATTGGGGGACTTCTCTGCCTTGGGCTTCCTGAATTGGCATCAGGTTAACCCTATAATCTCATACTGCCAAAGTGTTTATGGAAGGGAGATAGATATAAAGAAAGCTTACAACGCTAACCCAGGAAAACCAGCAGAGTTTGCCAAGGGTCAAAAGACAGAATGATGGCACATATTTTTACTCAGCTTCAGCCAATGAGAAATATGGTACATACTGAAGAGTGCAAGGAGCTGGACCCAGCTGATCTGTTCATCAGGGCTGAAGTTCTGTTCATCCGCCTCAGTGCCGTAATCCCTCAGGTGGTGCAGTGCGAACAGATTGATGACTGTAATGTGCACAAGCTGCTGAGAGCTAAAAGCTTTCTGAAGAATCAGCACCTAACAAAATGGGGGGGGAAGAAACAATGCTCTAACACCACAGCAGGGACATTACCACACATTTATGGTTGGGGGAACTAAAGCATTCAATACAGGGTTGGTCACAAGTTCAAGCAATCAATAGAGTACATATAATGTACACGTCAGGGGCAAACTAACAGGCCTAGTCATGCCACAGGTCAACAGGTTTACGTTTCAGGCAATTTGGGAACCAAATGTGGAAGACAAGTCGACAGGTCAGAAATGCATGTCGTTTTTCTACTTTGCTTGAGTCATTCCTGGGTGTTGCTGATAAAACCAGAAGTACAAATGAAATATGAATATATACATGCAACGTCCTGGGTATGACGTTAAACTGCATCCAGCCCTGCAAGCGGTCCTCCAATTTGCAGGGAAAAATTTGGAGGTTGGTGGTGGGATTGGCGCACTAGCCACCATACAAAACTTCACACAGGACTCTTCTGCTCTCCATGGGAGTAGCTCTGCTGCAGCCGCCCACAGGAAGGCTACACACATCATGAAGGGGATGGGGGAAAGCCCTCGGGAGCCTCATCCCCAGAAAAGCTGAAACCGCAAGAGAGCCATTGGGGTCAGGCCTGTTGGGGATAGGAACTGGTGTGGTGCTGAGACGTAATCCGCTGCACGGCAGCACTCGGGTCTTAATCTGAGGCGGCCCAGCTCGGTAGGCATGTAGAACATCTTGTCTCTCTGGCATGATGGCCATCTTCCTCTGCTGCCGGAGGAGCTTTGTAAACACCGCAATTCAGTGGTGGCCCTCTCTGAGGTACGCAGGCCAGAGAGCAGCCGGATTTCTGTAGATGAGTACACCTATTACACTATGTAACAAATTTTGTTCCTGGATAGTGTGTTATTTCTTGTTCTAAAAGTATAGAAAATGGCCATTATTCCCTTTAAACTTTGCTTTTGTGACTTGGATAATGAAATGTAATTCACTCATGTATCAGCCCCCAATTGCCCAGGTCACATAAGCAAAGTTTGAAGAGAAGTCTCTTCCATTTACTTTAGCCATAAGCAATTGGGAAATAACACTTTCTACCCAGAAACAAGTAGTAGTAAAAATTGTTACAAAGTGTTATTGGTTGGGTTGCTCTGATCGCTGCCATACTCAGGGAGTAGCTGTTGCTGATTGGCTTCTCCTGATGGTGTCCAATGTCCTTTCAATGAGTGTATTATGAGACTCAGATTAGGGCACTCTCTGGGTGTCTTGTCTGTCATCTCAGTGTATGTTTTGACCATGGTGAGCAATGTCTCTGAGGGAGACATTTTATTCACAACTTTGCCTTGTGGTTGATGGGTGCACAACGAGGTGACACTCCTCTGGTCATGGGTCACTTCAGTGTGACCACTAGCACCGACAGGGCTGGCTATGAGGATTGTGTCGGTTGTGGGCCCATGTTCCTTGCCTTTGCAAAAAGTCAGGGGCTGGGGATCACTGCATCCTGGTTCCAGCGCCCTGAGCCTCGTCGTTGGACTTGGTACTCCAATACTGATGGTGCGGCAAAGGAGATCAATCACATCCTCGTGGGCAGATGCTAAAGGCTCCTACAGAACTGCAGGTCTTCAGAAGTACCCAGAATTCACAAACTGACCACATACTTGTTGTTGCTACTCTGAAGATTGAGCTTAGGTCCAGTAGGCTATCACCTACAAGGAGAATGAGGCTGGACCTGGCCAGACTCCAAGATCAGGCTATTTCTAATGAGTTTACACGCAGTTTGTGTGAGGAACTTTCAGACTTGGGTGCAACTGCCGATTCTAATGTGATGTGAGAGACCTTCCGTGACAAGACCCTGAAGGTTGCTGAGGGTTGTATTGGCGTTGCCGGTATTCCCAGAAGGAGGTGTTTCATCTTGCAGGGCACCCTGGATATTATCGAGAGGAGTCACAGCGCATGACTTAATGGCAGCTCCAGTCTGTACTGGGAACTGAGAAGGACGGCTGCGAGGGCTCTGAGGGCAGATAAGGAGGCATTTGTTAGCAGGATCTGTGAGCAAGTGACCATCTATGGTCTAGTGACCCACATCCTGCTTACAGAGGAATCAAAGTATTACGCACATCCGAATCTGTTCCTCAGAGAGTCGAAGTCAGGGCGAGTGATGGAATGGGTCCTTACGGATGACACTGCAGTTGTGACCTCCTGGGCCAACTTATTTGAGCAGTTGTTTAAAGCTGCTCTTCTGACTAGGACGTTGAATATCTCTAGGCTCATAATTCTTGAGATTGATCCTCCGATTAACTGTGAACCACCCAATCTCACAGATTGCACAGGTGGTGAACCAGATGAGGATAGGGAAGGCTGCAGGGATCGGTGGTATCCAGGGTGAACTTCTCTAGGCTGGTGGTAAGGCTGAGCATGGGGAGTGATGGGGGTCACTGGAAAGGGGTGTGTAGCGCTCCCGGAATCTTTGTAAGAGGATGAAGGTCCAAATCTTTAGAATCCTGGTGCTCCCTGTTTTGCTGCGAGACATGGACGCTATCCAATGACTTGAGACAAAGACTGGACTCCTTTGAAACTGTGTCTCAGAGTCCTTGAACGCCGGTGGTTTGAACTTGTGTCGAACGAGCGGTTGATCGGGGAGTCCCAAATGAGGCACATTGCCTGCATTGCGAGGGAGCGTCAGTTATGGCACTACAGCCATGTGGCATAATTCCCTGAGGGTGATCTGGCTCGCAGGATCCTCATTTCTGAGGACCCAAGTGGCTGGACTAGGCCATGGGGATGCCCACATAACACCTGGCTGTGGTAGACAGACAACCACTTCCAAAGGGCGGGACTGGACCTCGTGTCAGCCTGGGGGGTTGCCAACCAGGATCCCGAGGTGTTTTGTCATGTGGTGGGTGTGGCAATGCACTGTACTAGTGCATGCTCCTCAACCTGACCTGATATTTGAAGGTAGAAGCTGAATAGGTAGCAATCGTATTCTTGGTAATGCAGGTTTTCCATTTGTTCAAGAGCATGACATTTTTCTGTATCAGTACATCGATTCAAAACTAATGTCAAGCTATGTTACATCAAAATATGTTTTTCCTGAATCATCTTCATAACCTGCAAACTTTTCCCTGTAAGTTTACTAAACACTGGACTGCAGTTTAAAAACCAGGTTAAAAGCCATTACAAAATGAACAAACATCTTTTCTGTACTGAAAAATCTGATTTTGGCTGATTGCATGACTACAAAATCTGTAATTCCATGTCATATTCCTCAAAGGTTAAAAAAAGATGGATGATCTCTCTGAAATAGTTGCAGCAGGACACCAATATTTCAGTCTTTAATAGAACGACTTGCACACTTCAGCTTTCCTTGGTTTTTAAGTCACCCGAATATCAATCTTTAAATGACAGATGCCAAATTCATCTGATTCAATTAAATGAATCAAAGCATTGCCATGTTTGAAGGAAATCACCTGAAACTGCTCTTCTAACTTCTCCCTCAGGCTACTGAGCTTTTCAAGGCTTCTGCTCAAGTAGACATGGCCATGAAACTTGATGAAGGCTTTGATGAAATCAGAAAGGCTCCATTTGGCTTTGACCTCATCATGACTGAAATAGGGGTGAGAGATGAGCATTTAAGTTTTTACAACAAAAAGACACTGACAGGTGAACCTAAAACTTACAGTTCATGCAAAAATCTTTTTTGGGTCCAATACTTACAGTTAAGTGCATAAATAACTGTGCACAAACCGTACGTGTGTGGAAAGAAAAAGTTTCATGCATCTTAATGTATACGTTTTAAGGCATGTTTTAGGGCAGCACAAAATCTTCAGAAAATAGCAGAAAGATCACATATGCACTTATTAAAGAAGTTATAGGGTACATGATTATCCTATTAATGAGATGGGAAGCAGAAGGCCTAGTTAACAAGCACTTGTTCCACAGTATTCCCTCACTGTCCTAACCTTTCCAGGGCTTTGGAGAGAGCTTTCTGCAAGTTGGTTGAAGCTGCTGGAAAAGGAAACTTGACTGCGATGCTCCTGCAGTAGTAGAAAATCGTTGATAGATGGTCCCCTTTAGAAGAGGCCAGTATAGCCAGCTGATTGTAGGGTTGTCCTGTGTTCAAAAGAGAACACATAGCCATGATAAAATGACAGTAAGCCTTTAGAAAAACTCTAAATTACACTTTTAGTTCTTTCTCCCCTACAAATTTCATGCATCTAATTTGTTTTTCCCATCTGTGCATAGGAGATTTCATACACCAAGTTATCAGAAGAAAAAAAAAAATTTTGCAACTACAAACAAGGCACCTGCAATGCAGATTAATAACTTAAGACTGCATGCTCTTCAAATGGAAACAGGTGGAAGACTAGATGTAATATTAACCAAACCTCAACATGCAATTGAATAAAGGAACATCTGAGGCATGATTAGATGTGACACATATCACTCAGTATTTCGGATTGAAGATTTGAATAGATCTGATTTAGTTAAGTTAAACAGAATTAAAGGTTATCTGGGCAAATGCTGGAGCCCATCAAATGTCTATCAACTTGGAACGTAACGGTACACGCATTTGTACCAAAAGTCTTCGGTATGGGTCTTTTGGTTCGGTACGCATATGTACCAAACCAATGGAGCAAATGCGGAACCTGTGTGTGTTTCCCCTGAGCAACATTCAGAATGCGTGTTGCACAGTTCTAATATGAAAGCTGGTAATTTGAATACAATACAGGTCAGGTACAGTCAATTTTCTAAATGTGCAACTTAATGGATATTTACTTGAGAGAATATTTTGATTAATTTTACTTTATTAGTAGGTTGCAGCAGAGACAGAGACTAAGAAAAAGTCACTTTGCTTTTTTTTTTCTTAAACAGTTATTTACTAAACAATGTTTTTTTTTTACCCCCGCTGTACCAAAAACATACCAAACCATGACTTCAAAACTGAGGTATGTACTTGAACCTTGATTTTTGTGTACCGTTACACCCCTATCATCAACATGTATTGGAGTATTCCTTCTAATCTGTTCCGTCTCGCCTTAATGTTGCAGTACTTGAGACACTGGGAGAGCTGGAGGCAGCACTGTGCTTGGTTGGTACAAACCTTCATTCTTGGGTTTTGCTCCTAAAACTTCGTTAAATTATAAGCATTAATAGATGTTCTTGCCTTGATCACTCCTTCAGTTATATTGCTGCCCCCCAGGCTTTTACTAGTTAAAATTTCCTCAGTGCAGTCTTTAGGATCCAGCACAACTTAACACACAAATCAGGCAGCAGAAGACAACAAAGTGCATACAAGGCGCGTCACCCTAAATTATATGGCACCCTACAACTCGAAAAACTGGTTTCCCCACTTAAGCACATCTCAGATTCACACCTAATTTATTACAGTTTTGCAACATCCCAGTGTACAGCAATCATGCAGCACACAAACTCTTTTTGTGATGCAAATTCTGAAAGCATAACACCTAGCTGAAACAGATGAGGAATAACACAAAGTCCTGCTGGAAGACAGACGACACTGTTGATTTGATGGACAGCATTTCATATAATCCAAGTGACAACATCTGGGTAATACCCGAACCCAGATTGGCTTTAGCTCCCTATACTAATTGCTATCAATTCCCAGAAGCAGCCAGACAGAAACCAAAGCGATGGGTCAACCCTGCTCCAGCATTGCATTCTGTCAAATTTTGCAGTGATGTATGCATCTGACTTCACACTCACTGAAATGGTTTGCTTTCAAGTCAACCCTAACCCACTAATTTTCTCAGTTACCGTACTTTACTAAAGGAGGTCATGGATCCAGAGTTTTGTTACTTCAGACCAAGTGCTTTTCTCAAACTTCACCTCCATGAAATATGTTGGGTAGACAGACCTCTGCATTAACAGGATTCGGAAATGCTTGTTTTGGAAAAATCCAGCACCTACCGTTTGAAGGTACAAGCTGAGCTGCATGTCTATAATAAGACTCTGCCTGGCTGGTTTGATTGCGATATCGTGCTTAAAAGATAAAAAGAAAATTAAGAAACCACTAAAAAGTACATCAGCACAGACATACATCTTCTGGCAAAACCATGCCAGTTTCTTGTGTTGCCTGCAAATCTGCAACATCATTCCCCACCATTAGACAGTAATCTGCTTACCAATATCTCCCAGGTGAACCAGACAATGCTGGCAGATATAGGAGCATGAACTGGGCTGTGGTTTCACAATGGCGCTGCTATTGCTCTGTTTATTGCTAATAATTCCCAGCCGAGAAGACTTCACCCGACAGGGCAAGTCCACGTTGAAGACCGTGCACAGCTCCTGCAGTAGCTGCATAGAGACACAAATTAAATTGCTTAGCAGCATCAACTCAAACAAACAGTGCTTTAAAAAGGACTACACCGAAAGATGCAGATAGACATCCAACTGATTCCAAAACTTACTTGTGTGTAGAATCCACTAGCCGCCTCAAGAAACAGGGATAAGTTGGCCTGCACTTCACTTCGGTTAGGATTACCCCGGTTCTTGGCTTGGCTTTGTAGCGTCGTTATTTGATTTTTAAAGGCATGGTTCCACCTGTGGAAAACAGCACAACCAGGGGAAGGAAAAAAAAAAAAAACACTGCATGTACAGAAATCTATAAAAAAAAAGACATGGTCAAAGGCCAAATGATTACTGGATGATTCATTGATAATAGTCAAGTAACAAGAATACTTCCTCGGGTGATTGCGACATTGATTAACATCATTTTGCATGTCCTGGCATTAAAATTAAGTACTGATCAGTAAAATACTGTTCAATCTTAGTCTGCGGACAAAGCAGGCCTCTTGTTCTTATCTATCTTTTCCGTAAAAAATAAATAAAATGCTTGAATGACAAGTCAAAAGGTAAAGAGCATGCTGGCAAACTGGCAGGGGGTGAAGTGCCAATAAACAGTTACCGGCATTTTATTGTATGAAAACAGTATACAGAAACACCCCTACTTGCACAAAAAAAAAAAAAAAAAAAAAAACACACTGCTTTTTAAGTAAGCTTACAGGTCTTGTTCCACTTTTTTGTCTAAAGCATACTCCAGATCAGTCACTAGCATCTTCTGGTAGACGTCCTGCAGAGCCTGTCTCGATGTCCAGATGTCAGCTGGACCCAGCTTCGAATCTGCCATAAATCAGGAGAAAAACTCTGTTACAGTGAAGTACGGAGGTTGAATATTGGGAATAAGCAGAATGCTGCAATAAGGGTTGATCGACACTGTTCCAAGAACACAGAAGAGACACATACAGCAGAGTTCCTTTTTTTAAATCATCATTCAGTTTTGGGTTGCAGCTGCCTAACAGTACACTGTTAGGCGGAAGAGGTAGAGGGTTCAGGGCCCATAAGCACAGATTGCCCATTACATCTCCAGTACAGGGCCAGCTATACATAACTGGCATCAAATAATACTGAAAGGCTTTTTAAGAGAAGTGATTCATGGGACATCGCAGCAATCACAAGCAAGCAAAGACTTAATGGCTAATAATGATGCTGAAACAGAAATGTGTGAAAAAGAAAGTACACCCTCATTCAGTTCTATGGTTTTACATATCAGAACCAGCTTTAGCAGCAATAACTTGAAGTACTTGTTTTCTGTATGACTTCAATTTCTCACATCGTTGTGGAGGAATTTTGGCCCACTCTTCTTTACAATGTTGCTTCAGTTCATTGAGATTTGCGGGCATTCGTTTGTGCACAGCTCTCAAGGTCCCGCCACAGCATTTTAATCAGGTTGAGGTCTGGACTTTGACTGGGCCATTACAACACCTTAATTGTTTTCTTTTTCAGTCATTCTGTTGTAGAGTTGCTGGTGTGCTAGGGATCATTGTCCTGCTGCATGACCCAATTTTGGCTAAGCTTTAGCTGTCGGACAGATGGCCTCACATTTGACTCTACAATACTTTGGTATACAGAGGAGTTCATGGTCAACTCAATCACTGCAAGGTACCCAGGTCCTGTGGCTGCAAAACAAGCCCAAATCATCCCCCCTCCACCACCGTGCATGAAAGCTGGTATGAGGTGTTTGTGCTGATATGCTGTGTTTGGTTTTCGCCAAATGTGGCGCTGTGCATTACAGCCAAACATATCCACTTTGGTCTTGTTTGTCCAAAGGACAGTGTTCCAGAAGTATTGTGGTTTGTTCAGATGCAACTCTGCAAACCTAAGCCATTGCCGTCATGTTCTTTTTAGAAAGAGGCTTTCCCCGAGCTACCCTTCCAAACAAGTCATATTTGTTCAGTCTTATTCTAATTGAACTTTAAAATTTGACATGCTAACTGAGTCCTGTAGAGTTTGAGATATAGCTCTTGGGTTTTTTGCAATTTCTCTGAGCGTTGCACAGTCTGACCTTTGGGTGAATTTGCTGGGATATCCACTCCTGGGAAGATTGGCAACTGTCTTGAAAGATTATTCACAAGTGGAAAACATTCTCACTGTAGAACGATGGACTTCAAATTGGCCGGAAATGGCCTTAGAGGCCTAACCCTTCCCAAACTGATGGGCAGCAGCAACAATTGCTTTTGTAAGATTATTGCTGCTGTCCTTCCTCCTTGGCATTGGGTTAACACACACCTGAATGCTCCAGAACAACAGACTGCCAAAACTTCAGCTTTTATAGAGATGGTTACACTTGCTGATGATCAATTAATCAAGTGCATTTGATTAGCAGCACCTGGCTGCTATTTACCTTCTTAATTCCTATGGAAGCAGTAAGGGTGTACTTAATTTTTTCCCCACACGCTGCTTCTGCATTTTGGGCTAGTTTTTGTTAAATAACGACAGTGTAATATGTCATGTGTTGTAGTTCATCTGAGGTTGTATTTACCTAATTTTAAGATCTGCTTAGGACCATATGATTATGTCCCGATATGTAAAACCATAGAACTGAAAGAGGGTGAACTTCCTTTTGTACATGACTAATATATTCATTCCATGGTAAAGGGAGACACTCCTAAGAGAAACAGATTAGCAAAGACCCTTTTGGTGAGTTGTATTTATACCAGCGATTCCTGAGGAGAGGATGGGCGTCTGATGTTAATTTAGAGATTTAATACACCAAAATCTAGTAACGTGATACATTATGAATTGCCCTTCATGATCAAACAGACTTGCAAATCAAAACCAAAGTAATTCACATATGGGAAATACTGTTCAAAAAGAATAGCAACCATAACAAAAAGGCTTGAAAGTTAAACTAAGGAAATCAGTTTAAAACATTTTTTAAAAAGGCATTTTGGTTGACTGCATTTCAGGTATGACCTCCAAATTCAATAAATCGTTGACATTCAGGCAGTTCATCTTTTTAGACAAATCAAAAAGGATTGTGCGTCACAAACATTAAACTGATGTGTGAGACAAGTCATTTTATTCATGTACTGCTCATAACTTTTGCAAATTTCTTGCAAGAATTGTGCAGCTGGAATGTTTAAACATATCTTCAGCAGAATGCAATGTACATTTTTATGATTTATCCATAATCATCAACATTCATCAAGTTTCTGATAACACTGACAATTCTCGTTTCCAAAAGAAAATAGCTGAAATGGAAACGTTAAATTTCAAAATTTGCTCAAGCCCCAGGCATTTAAGCAGCCACAAAACTACTAATAATTAACTTATTTCAAAAGGTACCCAGAAAACACATATTGCAGGGGAGGAAAAACAAAAAAAAAAAAAAAGAAAACATACCTGTCATGTCAGCCTTCAGTGCCTCTGCCTGCCTGTTGAATATACAGAAAAAAAAAAGTAATTTGCCAACTTTCCAAAAAAGAACAGTTTCACCTGTTCATTGCAAGCAGCTAACCACAAACCCAGAATGTTACAGAATACTGTGGCTTGACCAGTCATGCTGTTTTATGTTTTTGCCCTTTCCAGATGATATTCAAGGTTAGCACTACTGCCGAAGAGTCATCATTGAACACAGCATAACAAGCACCACTGTCAAGGACAATTTTCTATTCCAAACATCATAAGCCTCTAATCTTATGTACTTAATCTAATGACACCTGCAAAATTAATGAGGTGGCACAATTTGCCTTTGTCTGCTGGCATGTGTATAAAATGTTTAGAATTAACCTACAACTACCAGGATTCCAAAGGACTTTTAACATGGAGATCAAGATGTTGTTATAAACTGTAGTTCTATAAGAGGCACACCAGAACAAAAGAATGAATATGAGACAGTAAATAGCTGGCAATAGGGAACCTAAAGAAACAAAACAATCACCACACAAGAGCTGACTATGGTATCAGCTAACTGTACGGCTCATTCAACAACCAATTATACAGCATACAAGAAAGTAGTACACCCCTGCCAAATGTCACTGAGTTTAAACACAACAAACAAAATTAAAACAAATTAACAGAAATGTTTCAGTGTGTAACTGTGATGAAGGGTTCATTCATTAAAAGCATTACAACGAAAGTCAGTCCACCATTCACTAGTGTTTTTTCAAATAATTTTGTATGTCCAAGTTCGTTTTCAATGGCAGACTCAAGCCTCTTTCGTATGAATGTTACCAGTGTAGCACAAATTAGTCTAGTTACTAGTTGTAGGTCCTTCTGCAGAAGTCGTATGGTTGACGCTTCTCTCTCTCCCATCCGTTCATAATTAATCCAAGAGAACACTTGATGTTTTATGAGATGACTATAAAGACCATTAATAAGAGAGACAAAGTTCCAAGTTCTTTGTAGTCCAAATATGAGAGGCGAAGGTCAAAAGACCGTGTGACTCTTAGGATTCCATCATCAAGACGAGACAGAATGCACCAATATTAATTTACAGACTATCCATTATGTCACCAAGGTGATAAAGAATTAAGAATACACTCAACAATGATCAATTAAGCGTATTTAGGCTCCTACACTAGTAGTGAGGCTAGTCCAGTACTTCCTAATAACTGCTCCAACTATGTTTCCACTTAGGTCCTTGCACCCTTTTCCCATCATTCCAAATACTGCATTTTCAGGAGAATAAACCCCACCCCACTGGACCATTAGCCATGGGGGGGGGGGGTTACCCATATATTACCCACACTGGCATATAACCTGTTAATTGTGACAGCTTACAATAACGGAGACCTTGTAAAAACATCCCAGCTAAATTTAACTATGCAGTAAACAGTTAAAAATTGAACTGTCCATTTTACACATCATTAAATTTAAGCAAAACATATAGCACAAAAACATTTCAAAATATTACTAAATGAAGGTATGCATCAGAAACTTTGAGTAAGGTTATTCTTTCAGAAGTCGTGTTGAAAAACAAAAAGTTACCCCCTTCTCTGGTGTTGTACATGAGTTCAATGCCCACCTTCCAGGGCTTCTGATCCCAAAATCCTTATAGTGACTGCGTTTATGTGCACCTTAACCTGTTGATGATCAGTGTGTGGCCTTTAAACCGGTTACTCAAGTGTCATGTAGACGCTAGGGCCGCAACTAATGATTATTTTGCAAAATCGATCAATCAAGAAAAAAAAAAAAAAATGGACCGATTAATCGAGTAGTTGGTTATTTGCTCCCATTGCCTCGAACTCCAGCTCCCATGAGCACTTGCAACCCAACAACATGGCCACCACACCATTCTATATTATTTACTTACACACACCCTACCCTTTGCAAATCTCAATTCCATATGCTTTGTTGCCGTTTTTGGATTTTGTCTTGCCTGTTCACATGCAAGTTTTGCATTGAAGAACTGAAATTGCCCTGCATTCTCCTGTCCATGCCTGTTCGTAACACTAAGCCTAATTAATAAAATCTTTGGATATAATGACATAAGCGTAGTTTGACCGAGATTCACGTCGGTAACGTTAAATCACATGAGTTTATTTACAGAAAGGTTGAGAAGACCGTAATTCATGCCTACTTTCCCATCACATCTAGTTTAGCTAAGCCTTTGCACGACAAGTTATTTTAACCTCTTTTTTGTCTCGGACTCTAACGAAACATTAGTTGTAGTGTCAATCGTTTTACGTAAGTCATGATTTGACTCCACCATACCACCTGTAGAAACGTTTAGCGCTCTTATTGGAAATGAAGCACCAGCAACGTTTGTTTATGTAATGACGTAACATAAGCA
The DNA here is from genome assembly GCA_009936485.2 of Gymnarchus niloticus. NCBI lineage: Eukaryota > Metazoa > Chordata > Actinopteri > Osteoglossiformes > Gymnarchidae > Gymnarchus > Gymnarchus niloticus. The sequence continues at coordinate 14,798,037 of JAACJT020000036.1, forward strand.
ACACAATGACGCAAACAACCAATCAATTAGTAAATTAGTGGGCAACTTTTAATAGTCGATTATATCAATTAGTTACTGCAACCCTAGTAGACGCCGTAACCTGTTTATGATTAACCTATGGTGCATAAACGGACTTAAGCATAAATTGATCCCTTCCTGAAGCAATGCAAAAATGTCTACCGAGTAGGGGAGGCCTAGCCAATTATGGAGCTAGTCATGTAAATAAGTTCTGATTATAAAAACCCGATTTAAGATGTTTATCACCTTAAAAGTGCATGATCTCTCTCCCAATTCTTTCCAATTCTGTGGGAATTTCTCCGGCTAATGGGTTTTTTAAAAAGCATAACCCAGCCACTAGGGATGCGCTGTGTGTTTCTCTGTGCTGGTCCCAAACCCGGATAAATGGGAAGGGTTACGTCCGCAAGGGAATCCTGTGTAAAATTTTTCCCAAATCTAATATGCGGACAACAAAACAGATTTCTATACTGGATCAGCCGAGGCCTGGGTTAACAACAACCACCACCCGCACTGTTAGCCAGAGTGCTGATGGAAATTGGGCTACTGTTGGCCGAAGAAGAGGGGGAAGGCGTGTCCAGGGGCAGGAGAAAGGTTAGGAGAGTGGAAGTGAGAGTAGGAACTTTGAATGGTGGTAGTATGACTTTTAAAGGGAGAGAGCTAGCTGATATGATGGAGAGAAGGAGGGCTGATATATTGTGTGCGCAAGAAACCAGATGGAAGGGGAGTAAGGTCAGGTGTATGAGACATGGGTTCAAATTGTTCTACCATGGCGTGGATGGGAGGAGAAATGGGGTAGGGGTTATCCTGAAGGAACAGTATGCCAAGAGTGTCGGACAAAGTGATGAGTATGAAGCCGGAAATTGAAAGTGTGATGATGAATGTTGTTAGTGCATATGCCCCGCAAGTTGGGTGTGAGATGGATGAGAAAGAAAAATTCTGGAGGAAGTTGGATGAAGTGGTGGAGAGTATACCCAAGGGAGAGAGATTGGTAACTGGAGCAGATCTCAATGGGCATGCTGATGAAGGGAACAGAGGATGAAAAGGTGATGGGTAGGTATGGTGTCAAGGAGAGAAATGCAGAAGGTCAGATGGTAGTGGATTTTGCAAAAGGATGAACATGTGGTAAATCCCTTTTCTTAAAATATGTAAGGACACAGGGTGACGTATAAGAGTAAGAGGAAGATACACACAGGTGGATTATATCCTATGTAGGAGGGTCAGTCTGAAGGAGATCGGAGACTAAAGTGGTGACAGGGGAAAGCGTAGATAGCATAGGATGGTGGTCTGTAGGATGACTTTGGAGATCAAGAGGAGGAGAGTGAGGACAGAGCCAAAGATCAAATGGTGAAAGTTTGAAAATGACTGTAAGGTGGCATTCAGGGAGGAGTTAAGACAGGTACTGGGTGGCAGTGAAGAGTTACCTAGCTAGGCAACTACAGCAGAAGTGGTAAGGGAGACAACTAGAAAGGTGTTTGGTGTGACATCTGGTCAGAGGAAGGAAGACAAGGAAACATAGTGGTGGAACGAGGAAGTACAGGAGAGTATACAGAGGAAGGGGTTGGCAAAGAAGTGGCATAGGCAGAGATGAAGAAAGTAGACGGATACAAAGAGACGAGGTGTAAGGCAAAGAAAGAGGTGCCGAAAGCCAAAGATAAGGTGTATGGCGAGTTGTATGAGGCTGGACACTAAGGAGGGAGAAAAGGACCTGTACCGATTGGCTAGGCAGAGAGACTGAACTGGGAATAATGTGCAGCAGGTTAGGGTGATAAAGGATGAGGATGATAACACTCACATGAGGAGAGTGTGTTGAGCAGATGGTAAGAGTACTTTGAGGGGCTGATGAATGAAGAGAATGAGAGAGAAGGTTGGATTATGTGGGGATAGTGAATCAGTAAGTGCAGCAGATTAGCAAGGAGGAAGTGAGGATACCTATGAAGAGGATGAAGAATGGAAAGGCTGTTGGTCTAGATGACATACCTGTGGAAGCATGGAGGAGTTTAGGTGAGATGGCAGTGGAGTTTCTAACCAGATTGCATTAAACAATCTTGGAAAGTGAGAGGATGCCTGAGGAGTGGAGATGAAGTGTACTGGTACCGAATTTTAAGTACAAGGGATGTGCAGAACCATAATTACAGAGGGATAAAATTGATTAGCCACAGCATGAAGTTATGGGAAAGAGTAGTGGAAGCTAGGTTAAGAAGGGAGGTGATGATTAGTGAGCAGCAGTATAGTTTCATGCCAGGAAAGAGCACTACAGATGCGATGTTTGCTCTGAGGGTGTTGATGGAGAAATATAGAGAAGGTCAGGAGGAGTTGCATTGTGTCTTTGTGGACTTAGAGGAAGCACATGACAGAGAGCCTAGAGAGGAGTTATGGGATTTTATGTGGAAGTCAGGAGTGACAGAAGTATGTAAGAATGGTACAGGGTATGTACAAGGGCAGTGTGACAGTGGTGAGGTCCAAAGTAGGAGTGACAGATGCATTCAAGGTAGAGGTGGGATTACATCAAGGATCAGCTCTGAGCCCTTATTTGCAATGGTGATGGACAGGTTGACAGACAAGAGCCTCCATGGACTATGATGTTTGCAGATGACATTGTGATCTGTAGTGAGAGCAGGGAGCAGGCTGAGGACACCCTGGAGAGGTGGAGGTATGCTCTAGAAAGGAGAGGAATGAAGGTCAGTAGGACTGAGACAGAATACATGTGTGAATGAGAGAGGACAGTGGAATGCTGAGGATGCAGGGAGTAGAGTTGGCGAAGGTGGATGAGTTTAAATACTTGGGGTCAATATTTCAGAGCAACAGGGAATGTGGAAAAGAGGTGAAGAGGAGAGTGCAGGCAGGGTGGAGAAGAGTGTCAGGAGTAGTTTGTGACAGACAGGTACCTGTAAGAGTGAAAGGGAAGGTCTACAAGACGGTAGTGAGACCAGCTATGTTATATGGGCTAGAGAGGGTGGCACTGACAAAAAGACAGGAGGCAGTACTGAAGGTGGCAAAGTTAAAGATGTTGAGATTTGCACTGGGGGTGATGAGGATGGACAGGATTAGGAATGAGTATGTTAGAGGGTCAGCTCAGGTTGGACAGTTTGGAGGCAAAGCCAGAGAGGTGAGATTGCATTGGTTTGGACATGTGCAGAGGAGAGTTGCTAAGTATATTGGGAGAAGGATGCTGAGGATGGAGCTGCCAGGCAAGAGGAAAAGAGGAGGTTTATGGATGTGGTGAGAGAGGACATGCAGGTGGTTGGTGTGACAGAGCAAGAAGCAGAGGACAGGAGAAGATGGAGACGGCTGA